>VXAC01004963.1:924322-1003891 GCA_013399225.1 Rhipidura dahli
AAATTGCCCCTCTATAAAAAGAAAAAAAAAAAAAAAAAAAAAAAAAGGAGAAAAGGAAAAAAAAAAGAACAGCTCTAAGTAAACTAGAAATAAGGGGACTGTATTTTTTTTACCAGCTCATTGGAAAAATGAAACATATTTGTTCTGGGTCAGACCAAAATGAGCAAAGCAATCAGTTATCCACAGAGCCACGCTGCAGGCTGGCTTTCCTTCTGCTCTCTCTCCTGGGCATCCTTGAAAGAATATCCAATACCTTTTTATGATGTTTGAAAGAAAATATCTCTGAGGAGAGGAAAAAAAGTAAGGTGTGATCCCAAAAAGTCTGCTTTCACAGCTTGGACAGACCCATCTTTCCCTCCCGCAGCCGCTGCTCCTTCCTCCTGCCTGTCACGTTGTGTGGTTAGAGCACACGTACTCAAAGCCCCAGCACCATGATGGGTTTTGAAAGCCTGAGAAATCCTCCCAAAAGCCTGGTTTCCGGCCAAAAAAACCCGAGGTTATGCAAACATACATGGAGCTTGCAAACAGGCTGTGTGTGTTGGATGGAGAGCAGCTTTGCGAAGCAGGTGTGAGCTGATGTGGGAAGAGCCGCGCTGCCTGATGTCTGCACTGAAATCCAGTGTCAGCCCACAGCCTCAAACCAGGGCTCTGGAATTAAAACAACCAAGGAATAAAAATCCACCCTTGCAGCAGCATCCCAAGCACAATCCCACCAGATCCCAGGCCAGCAGGCAGTGCCATCCGTACAGGTTATGGTTGTAGGATCCCTTTTTGCAATACCACCGGCCCACCTGGGGGGTGTGGGGTGACCCCTCCCCAGCCCAGCTCACCCACCTGCATCCCCTGCCACCACGCTGGCACTACCCTCGTTGTGCCCCCAGAGCCCTGCAGGACTTGCTTGTGCCTTTGTAGAGGTTGAAAGGTGAAGGGCTCCTCAGCAAAGGCACACCTGTATTCTTGTGCACCAGTGAAAGCTCCTAAAAACCCAGTTTCTGTCAGCTACCACGAAAAAGCTTGTTTGGGTTTAAAATGTCTTCAGAAGAGTCATTCTCTTATGAAAAACTGCGGCTGTCAAAGCACCACAGTGAAGTTGCATTTATTACATATTAATGACTCCACATCAGCTGTGCTTGCTTTACAGTACCCAAATATTGGAAATATCAATGTACGAGCATTCCCTGATGCGAATCATCAGACATGCAAATCTTGGGGTCTGGAAGCCCAGCAGAGCCAGGGTGTCACCCACAGGAAATGCTCCCTGTGCCAGTGAATGCCATCGCAGCAGGACGAGGCTTGGCCGTCCTGGAGCTGTGCACTCATAACCATTGGAAAACTGGGAAACCAGTGGTGTGGAAGATATGAGTCTGGTTTGCTCCATCCCAGAGCTGTCAGCTGCACCAACCTCCCATTTGGATGCTTCTAACCAACATGGGGTGAAGAGGCTCATCCTGGTGTGATAACGTGGAGGGAGGAGTGTGGTGTGAAAAGTGTTCGGGAAAATGGGACGGAGGTGTTGGCACTGTGGGATTTTTGACACCTGGTGTTGGAGGCTGAGCAGAGCAGAGAGATGTTCTCAAGCATGGAAAGGGTCTTTCAGAGTATATAAGCCTTTTAATGATTGATCCTGGAGGGGCTTGTTTAGGAATTAAACCTTCTCCCTTGGGTTGCTCAGTGGAGAGAGTTTGGGGTCGTCCTGTGCAGGGCCAGAGACTGCACCCAAAGATCCTTGTGGGTCCTTTCCAGCTCAGGATATTCTGTTCTATTCTATTCTAAAGTCCAAGCCCCTCGAGGTGGTCTGGCCAAAGTGACATCCTGCCCCACATCTCCCTCCTTCAGGGCAGGGAGGGATGCTGCTTGCTGTGGGTGAGTGCCAGGCAGAGCTGATGCCCCTGGGGCAGAAGCAGCAGAAATGGGACAGAGGAAGCCGTGACTGGAACCCTGCTGCTTGTACCTTTCTCCAGTCTGATAACAGAGACTGAAGCATCTCTTCTCACTCATTCCAGGAGCAGGCACTAGGAATTATCCCTCAAGATGGCTTTCTGCAGCCTCCACAGTCCCCACCACCAGGCACCAGATCCTGAAGGAGCACAGTCCCTGTCTCTCCCGGACTCTTTGCTCCCAGAAGGGGAACAGGCATCCCTGAGTTCATCAATAATGTGTATTTCCCTCACGCATTTCTCCACAAGTTCTTGGTGGGTATGGACATGCTTCCCAGCCTCTCTAGTCCTCCTGTGTTCATCGGGGAAACTGAGGCACGGTGTGGCAGGAATGTGAGCACAGGCATCTCCTCCAGCACAGGCAGGGCTGCAGCAGAGCAAAAACCCAGGGGGCTCAGTGCTTCATCTTGTGCCTCTGCTGTAAATCCACCTTCTTGCACCACTCACTGTGCTCAGCATTACATGACATTAGCTTGAAGGAGACATTGACACTCCATTGGGGTTTTTTGGGTTTGGGGTTTTTTTAAAGCGTGTCATGTGGCATTATTAAAAGAGCTGCCTACATTTTACAAATATTTCCAGGAAGAAATTTGCCAGTGTCTGGGGCTGCGGAAGAGGGAATGTGATGATGACCAGCATGAAGCTGGCTGCCAGACTGTGCTCTTTATCCATCCGTCAGTCTGTCCCCAAAACCTCCATTCCCCCAGTGAATTGGTAACAGCAGTGAGCCAGGGTGCCAAAGCCTCTGCGTGCCCTGCTTCCCCCCTCCAGCCTGGCATGGGAGGCCAGTGGCCATCTGCCTCAGGGCACGTTCAATTTGGGGCATTTGCAGCACCCCCATCCTCAGGTGGTGCCTAAATGGGGACTGCAAAGCTGCCAGGCTGCTGCCTGTGATCTGCCTGTTCCCTGGGGACACGGGGAGCTGAGCCTTCCTGGGGGATGCCTGTAATCAGCACCACGCTGATGGTCACTGAATCTGGGCACAGGCTGGGGCTGGAGGGCTCCTTCCAGGGCACTGCCAGTGAGAAGCAGGAGTGCCTAGGGAAAGGGCTTGTTAAAAAGCTTCGGGGAACCCAGACAAACAGGGGGAGTTGTCTGCAGGGGATCTCCAGATAGCACTGAAGAGTTACAGCAGTTCTCGGTGCTGCTGAGAGCCTTGGTCCCCCCGGCCATAACTTACACGGTCATGACTCAGTGTGAAGTGCCTCCTGCACCTGCCTGCCTCTGTAACTGATAAACAATAATAGTTTGTGGTTAAAATATTGCCCTCAGATGATAATCTGTGGGACATGGTTTATACAGAACAGCTGCACTGGGAGCAGGGGTAACCCCTCTGTCCTTGGTGAGCAGTTTTTGCAGCCGTGGTGCTGGATCCGGGTGTAGGGAGAGGGATTGCTGTCAGATGTAGGGGTTTGCAGTCACCGTACCACTCCCCAAAGCAGGAGAGGTGCAGGGAAGGGTCCTGTACCATTCACAATAGGAGTGGTTACTGTGCTAACAGATAGAAATGGTATCAGTGAAACCTCAGCAGAAGTCCCAATCGGAAAAACAGCAACATCAAATCCATGCAAGGCCACTTTCCCAGGACTGTTACCTCCCTCCAGGATGGTGGCTGCCTGGGGCTGGGTGACCAGGATAACACTAGAGCAGGATCTCAGCCTGGCTCTTGAGGCTCAGAAGAGGTTTGGGGACAGACAAAAGTCTCCTGCAAGTGGGTGGCAGTGACGCAGGGCAGAGTGATGGTATTGCTGGTATGTCGAGCACCTTGTTTGTTGTACCTCAGACGTGTCGCAACAGTGCTGGGTTGTGTAATGGTTTCCAGGAGATTTTCCTGCTTTCAGTTTTTGGAGCTCTCATTCCCAGGGCTCAGTTTCTGCCAGAGGTGGGTTGTGGTAGAGAGAATGAGTTAAAATCAAGCTCTGATTAGGTGGGGTTTTGTGTTGAGATACCAAGTCTGTGATGGAGAGAGGGAGGAGACCTTTCTGAATTGCTTTTTTCTTCCTTCTCAAGAGCCTACAGATATTGGGTGAAAGCTGGGTGCAGCTTCCAGTCTTGGTGGTCTGATGCTACTCCATTTAATGAAAATTGTAGGCCCTGACACCTGGAATTTTGCCCACAGGGAATTGAATATTTCTTCCTAGCACAAATAAGAGGTGGTATTTTACAAATGGCCTTGCCTTCCCACTGCAAGAGGTTGAGGATCCCGTGATCCAGCCTGAGCATTTCTATGGCACTTCTGTGGCACTCCTCTTGCCCCTGCCATGTCCCAGCCCTCCTCAACCAGTTTCTGGCCCATTCCTCCCTTTCTCTTGGCACGTGTGCAGTTTTCCTCTCCCTTCTCTCCCTGCCTGGGATTTGGAGAGTTTGCACCATGAAATGGGAGTCACCTGGGCCTCTGCAAGGTGCAAGAGCAGAGAGAGCTCTGCTTTCCCAGCATTCACAGTTTGGGGCTTGGATAAATCCTCTGAGTTGTCAGTCAGCAAAGGCAAGCTCTTCATTCGGCACGGGTGACCCAGGAGTTTCAGAAGCTTAAAATATTGCACAACTTGGAAGAATTATCACTGGGAAAACTGCTGTAGCACCCCAGGGAAATTCAGAGCTCCACCACAAATGCAGAGGAATTCAAGCTTCTCCTTGAAGCGGCTGAAAGAATTTCTCAATTTGGCCATCTTTGTTTTCCAGAATCTCATTCGGCACATTGGCTGAAATCTTCCTGGCCTGGGTTATGCCCCCAGCTCCGGGGGCTTTTCTTATTTTTGAAAACTAAATGCTGGCACAGTTGTAAGGAATTGAGGGAAGATCTTAAAATGGAAAATGTTGGGCAAGCCTGAATAGTTTTGGAGCATGGAACATGGTGAGAGGAACCTCCTCGGTGGGGACTGGGTCCCTCATGCTGCTGGCTGCTGTGCCCAGCTGGACTCAGCATGGATGGGCTCTGAGCATGGGAGGATGCTCTTGTCCCCACTCCAAAGGAGTAATACCAGGGTACCAGCAAATACCAGGGTACAGCAACTCCAAACCTGCTTCCCACTGCATTTCTCTGCAGGGAGGTGCTGGGCAGTGGCTAAGCAGGACCTTTCCAGCTCAATGCCATGTCCACCTCCTTCCACATCCGGACTTCAGCCCTCAAAGGATGAGTTGCACCACGTTGTTAAGCCCACGGCAAGGTCCCCCTCTGCGCTTCCCTTGCAAAGAATGAAATAACCTGGAAGCTGTTGGCCTCTGGAAGCAATTTAGCATGGGACGTGGCTATTAATTTAAATAGATTACAGAAATTTGAACTAAGCTGCATATAAATCTTCTGACCAGTTCTCTGGGCTTTGGTCTCTGTTGTTTACACTTTTTTTCTTTCATTTTTTTTTCTTTCTTTTTTGAATTGTGTTTTATTGATTCCTGAAGCTGCGATGTTTCGGTCGGAGCTCACTGCTTGGATGGCAGGCGGCTTCACTCTTCCACACATATTACCTTTCAGAGCTACTGTGAGTAGGACACAGATGTTGTTAGGTCTCAGGTAAAGCCATCAAAGGTGGACATTCAATCAAGTTTGACATCATCTTCAACCTGAAGGCAAAGGGGTTGGTTTTGATTAGCAGCTCGCGGGGTTGAGCCTAACCCGTATCAGCACTGCTGCTGCTACTTTACCTGAATGGCAAAACCACAGATGGTAATTATAACCATAAGTGCTTACAGATTTCCTAACAACAAAGATAATTTGTTTGCTCCATGCCTTGTTAGAAGGGGAATTTTGTTCTGGTGACTGGGTGGTTTGTGAATCAGTCGTTGCCCTTTCACCCCTCCGTCCCCAGCTCGGCTGTTCCCCCCAGCTGTGGCCATTAGATGTTGATCCAACCAGAAGGGTCCCGCCGAGTCTGGTCTCTGCAGTGGCCACAGAGACGCCAGCCCAGCACAGGGAGTGATCCCGGCCTGGTGGGGAGTGGGATGCTGTGCTGACACCCATGGGATGCCCTGGGGTGCTGGGCAGGGAAGGTCCTCCTTGCCAAAACCCCCCCTTTCCTCACCTATGCACATAACTTCTTGGGCAGTTGGGGTGAAAACTCGCTGTGAGGCTTTCCCTCACAGAGCAGAGCATAGAAAAGCTCAGCTGCATCCCCTGTGCTCACCCCACCGCCCTGCCGTGGGGAATGACAAGACAGCATGTGAACAGCCAAGCTTGCACCTCCGTTCTGGGAACCACTGCCAAAAACCACGGCTCTCCTCCCTTCTGAAGGTGACCCAGCATCTGAAACCTTGGGAGGAAAATGGGGGGAGCTTGTTCCTGTTGATCCCTGGCAGCCGGAGGTCTCTCCCCACCCTGCGGCCGCTCTCCGGCGCTGGGGACGGGTTACCTGTAAATTAAACCAGCTGGTGCCAGTGGCTCGCTGGCAGCCCTGGCCCGTGTCCACAGCCATTCCTTAGGGCAGAAAGCCTGTGGGTTCGGCTTGGACCCCGGCTTGGCAGCAACTGAGGGCAGCGTCTCGCCTGGCAGGCAGGCAGGCAGATAACAGCTTTGATTTCTGGGTCTCACTTTAATTATAATGGAAGGATGCGGCTCGTTAAGTGCCCGCTTTGCTTTCCAGCGATCCCTCCCGGCTGCCAAGTGCGCTGGGCTAACAAAAGCATTCCTCTCCCCGCCGGGGCCGGCCGCAGCAGCCCGTATGGCGAGCAGACGGAGGGGATTAATGCACACAAGAACAGTCTGCCCGGCTCCCGGTCCCTGCACACAACCCGAGACCTCTGAGCAGCCTCTCTGGGAGGAGAAACTACCCTTGAAATGGAGACCTCCTCCGAAAAACACCTTTACACCAGCTCATGCCCGCCTCTCTGCCTGATATCAGCGGAATACCTGCAGGGTCTTGCCCCAGAGTGTTTCTTCTCTCCCACAGCTCGGATCAGATGATTCTTTTTTCATGCCAATCGTACCTGGAGTTGTTCAAGACGGTGATATTGATCTTGTTCATATTTGTTACCTTAATGAGTCACAAATTCTGTCTGTGAGCAGAGGTGGTTTGGAGGTGCCGGCTGGCTGCTGCTAACCTGCCTTTCTGGAAGGGTAGGAATTTCAGCAGATTTGGAGAACTGGTGTTTTCTTAGATTCCTAGAGGAAATTACACTAATTGCAACAACCCCCAAGTGCCTGCAGCTAGCAGAAGCGATAGGATCTCCCCAAATGTCTGCTCCTTAAGCCTGTAACCTTCCCAACAGCCCTTCTCCCACCCGGCAGCATTGAAGGACCCGCGGCAGGTGATCTGCCAGACCCAAACATTTACGGCTGCTTTGAGGCTGTATTGTTCCTGCGCTGGTTCATCTTTTGTCTGCGAATGGTACCCGGGGCTGAGCTGTGGTCAGGTCACCACATGGACGGGGGACTCGGGCTGCTGTCCACGGCCACTCTGATCTTGGCTGTGGCCAGGATTTCCGTATTTTGAAATTATTTTAATACTCAGGCTACACAAATATCCACACGATGCATGGGCACGGTGCATGGGGTCACAGCGCAGTGGAATTAATATAAATGCTCTATGGGGTATGTCTAAACAATGGACCCATATTAATCAAGCTTAACATTAATCAGCTTTCTCCCCCACTCAGATCTAGCAAAGCCACCCCTCCAGACCTGGGCACGGAGCTGGTTTGGGGATGCAGGCTGTTTCCGGAGCAGGACAGTGTGCTTCTTACATCTCTCAGATGCTCCTCAATAGGCTTAATTTGAACATTAACTCCCAATTTGCCTCTGGGCTCAGGGCATGGAAAAAATTAGTGCAAAAGGAGAATTTTTCAAGAAGCTCTGAGTGAATAAAGCAGGGTTATAATAAAAATAGTTTTTGACCTTAATTATGGCTTCTAATGGAAAGAGTTGTGCAACCTCAGCAGTGGGGTTTGGTATGTGCAGCAGATCTGAGCCGAGGACGGTGACAGGAGGACAACGAGGGCTCGGTGGCCTTGGCTTCTTTCTCATGGGAGGCCCTCGGAGCGCTGGACTGAGGCTGGTGAGGGAAACGTTCCTCACTTCCACCAGCCGCAGCTTTGGATCGCTCCATCCAGAGCTAAGGCTTTGCCCCATTTCTGCTTCAGACAAGGATGTAGGTGGCCTCGAGTCCCTCATCACTGCGGGCAGAATGTGCAGCCAGCACCCAGCACCTCCGGACAGAGGGGCAGGGAAAGCCTGTAATTCCCTGCTGGGATCAGCACAGCAAGTCCCAGCACGGCTTTTCCTGCTCAGCTCTCCCCCCGGGGCAGGGGGAAGCAGGCTGACTGCCTGCCCCTCTCAGCTCCTCCGGGAAAGCGACTCTCTGTGAAAGCTCTGAATGCCGATACAATGAACTCCAGCGCTATCCTCCAGGGATAAATGATGCCGATGAGAGCAGAGATACTCGTTTGAAGGATCCAGATTGCAAAATAACGACACAGCACTCGCGAGGGGTGGGAGCAGGACGGGTTAATTACTGAAGAGGAAGCACATCACCTTTGGTGTAGGGTCAAACCTCCTCGCTCTGGAAATCTGCTGTTATTACCCCTGCTCTAACGGGTCACTTGGCACCGCCTGGGAGCAATGACGTGTGCAGCTAATGTGATTTAGAAACCTCTGGTTTGGGCGATAAATGCATGCTGGCCCTTCAAGGGGGCAGGGATCGCCTGGCTCACCTCTTTTTCTGCCACAAAGGCATCGGAGATCTGGGGGCAAAAGGCTTCCTTGTGGCTAGGGAAATTCAGGTGGGATGAGTGGTTGATTAGCATAGCTGCAGGGCTGGAGGACACCAGCCAAAACCACTGCCGTCAGTGGGCAGGCTGGGATGATGGGAGATCCAGAGGGACTTGGAGAAGGTGTGACTTCCTCCTGTGCCTGCACACTGCCAGGAACAGTCATGGAAAATGATGGTGACATCTTGCAAGGGACCAGTCTCCTTCGTATCTGCAGTGGTGTCGGGGTGGGTGGGGAATGGGAGCCCCTCTTCCCCAGCGTGCTGTGCAGAGCTTCCTGTCACACTGTCCCCCTGCCAGACCTCAGCCAGCTTTAGGCTGTCCCCAGGGGGAGCAAAGTCACCTCCCAGAGATATCCATATGTCTCTTCTGGAAATGTGGGTTGCTTCCCAGGCAAAAAGGAACGTGGGGTGTTGCAAGCCCCATCCCGCCTCCCCAGTGTATCATCATGAACGTCCTCATGGTGTGTATCCTAATTTCTGGCTGCCAGAAGTGATCTCACAAATGTGATCATGAGGACGGACTGAGGCTGCAGCAGCTGTTTCACCTCCCAGGCTGGGAGTCAGTGACCTGCTGTATCCCAAAGGCAGCTCCTGTCTTATCAAGAACAGAGGGACTGTGCTCCACTCCTGGACAGGGACACAGGGCAAGGTCTCCCCACAAACTCAGGACCCAGCAGCCACTGCCAAGGCATATGTCCTTGCATTTTCAACTCTCAGTTCTTGAAAACTCAGGGAAATCTGACCATTTTGGTCCTCCAAAGGTGCTGAAAAACCCCAGCCTCAGAGTGGGGGCTGAGTTGTTTGGAAAACTCAGGCTTTGTGCTGAAGATGCAAACATGTTAGTTCCCCTCCATTGCCCATGTCTCTGTGTAGGCTGCAGAAATAAAGCAAGTGTTTAACATGCAGGCATTTAACCCTTTCAGGATTGTGGTTTATTCACAGCATTAACTAACATAAAGAATCGTTCGGTGCGTTTTGACAGCTACTGTTTTAAAGTTCTTATCATAGTTATTTTTTCTTTTATCACAGTTTTTGTATTGTGTGGTGAAGATTCGTCTCTATCCTTGCCTAGTTTATCTATAATTCAGGACGTTTTTACACTTAGGTTATAATTGACTTTTCCATGCTGCAGCAACTCAAACAATAACTATTAATATTCAGCAGTCTATAGTGATAAAGATTTCCATTTACTTTCTTTTACTTAACCGTGTGAATATACGACATCCTATCTCACACGGGTAATATTGAATTCATTTCTATTTACTCTCCATTTTCCTGTATAACAATATTGAAAGAGTGAGCACTGCGGTTTTGGGGACATCTGACTCCCACTCTCAGCTGGCCAGCCCAGCTCCCACAGAGGGGAGCTGACGCCTGCAGGTCCTGGTGAGGCTGTGCTGCTGCCTGGCCATCACCCCTCAGGTCTTCCCAAGGCTGAGGAAGAAGGTGGAGCAGAGCACGAAGCAGAGTACCTCAGCCTTCCTCCCCGCAGGAGCAGGACCCAGGTCCTGCCGCTGATGAGGACACTGCATTTGCACTCAAGCAGTGGCCTCACAAACCCAAAACAGCATTAGAGCTGAAAATGGGGATAACACCTCAGTACCCTGCCCCAGGTATTCCTCATGGTGTGGGGCAATGCCATAGAGGGATGGGTGTGCAGGCTAGGTTGGTGGTGGAAAGAGATGGGAGATGGGCTGGGAAGGCAGAACAGTTCATTCTTTGAGGAGATTATGCTGCCACACAGAACCAGGAGTCCCCTGCCCTGGGGGTTACAGCGGGATCATACACAGGTCTGCTGAGGGAGTCTGAGCACACACCAGGCTGATCTGCCATCCTTTTTTCTGCTGTAAGATGCACAGTGGCAAGTTTGGTGGGGAGGCTCTGAACACCAGCACTGCAGTCAAGGCTCTGACCCACTACTGTCACCACCAGCAATAGCAAAGGTGTCGTGGCTTTACCTCGGGGACTTTATTCTGCTGCACAGCCTCCTCCTGTGGTGCAAAGACACCCCGTGTCTGGGTGCTGCTGGGACCAGTGCCAGGCTGGAGAAGCAGCTGGGAGGGGAACCAGTAGGAAACCCCAAACACAGTCGCCCTGATGCTGGGCAGCAGCAGATGAGCTGGCTCTCAGCAGAGAGGATGGGGTGGTGGGAGGGTGGGCTGTCCCTTGCTGCTGGGGCTTGGGGATGGAGCCGTGCCCCTCGGAGGCCGCATGCCTTGCCCCCAGCTGTGTGGGGCCCTGTGTGGCACCTTGTAGGGGCTGGCACCACCCCTCTGCCCAGGCTCCTGGCACACAGCTGGCACTGCCAGCATGGGAAGCGCCAGGGATGTGCCCTCTCCTCCCTTCATCTCTCTAACGGAAGGTGGAGCAGGAACAGCAAAGCCAGCAGCAGGCAAGGTATTAACTGCAGCTGTGTCGAGCTGCTGTGACTGAGCTCTTCCTTGTAATTATGAAAAATGTCCTGCACAGGGGAGAAGTGGCAGAGCTGCTCCCCCCTGCTTGGAGAGAATGACTTTCCCAGGCAGCTTTCTTCCAAAAACGAGGGGCTCTTCATGCTCTCCGCCCCAGCCACCCACGGAGCAGGACTGTTCCCACCGGTGCTGTTGGTGAGATGTTCCTGTGCTTCACGGCTAGTTAAGGGCTAGTGGGGTTAAACGGATAGTCCATTAATCTCAGCCCGCCGAGGTCAGAGCCGAGGGACACACATGCAGCTGGTGATTTATGGGCAGCGTGGGCCTGTGCCCCTTCTTGGGCCTGCTGCCAGAGCTGCCCAGCACGGTGGGCACTTGCCAAGCCTGGCAGGAGGGACAGAGGGCCAGTGAGCTGCTCCAGCTGTGGCCAGTGCTGCTTCCACCCTGGCTCAGCCCTGGGAATAACTCACCTTGCAGAGAAGCCTCAGAAGCAGCGCTCCCCGTGACAAAGCTCACACCCCAGCCACCTCCACTGCCCTCCCTGCCTCAGTTTCCCCATCATTAGAAGAGTCACAGCCTCTCCAGGCTCGCAGGACCCAATGCCCGTCGTACCCTGTGCATTGCCCAGCCCAGTGTGAGGGAGGGCTCTGTGCCGCCTGAGCAGCCGTCCCCAGTGTGCGGCAGCTGGGATGGAGACGGGCAGCACTCCGGGGATATCGCAGCCACTGGGAGCTGGGGGCTGCTCCTGCGGCACGTGCAGGGATGGGATTCCCTCTTCTTTCATGTTCCTCTTGGCCTCTGATCAGAAGTGCACGCTATCTGCCTGCTATTAGCCTGCCTGCTGCTCTCTGCCCCGGGAGCAATCACAGGGTGAATGAATAAACACAACAGCATTTAGTGAGATCTGAAAGGAGATGTGATGATAATTTCTTCCCTGCAAATTGTAGGCGCTCATGTTTTCAGCGTGCTGAAGGCAATTAGAGCGGAGCGGAGCTGGCAAGACCAGGGACAACGCTGGAGAAGCTGCAACTATGGAGCCATAATAACAATTTAGATTCTATTTAGATACAAGTGGCTACAAGTCGCGTCTCAATATTGAATCAATTGACACAGACAAATGATTTAATATGGAGGGTTTTGCCAGAGAGAAAGGAGAGGGACCAACATTTTAGAGGCGCCCAGGTGGGATGGGCATCAGGGGCAGATCCAGAGCTTCTGGCGGCATAGAAGGGAGACAGAAAGGGGTGATCCTGTGGGGAGCAAATGCCTTTCCTCACAGCTTTTGGCACTCTGGGCTGGCTTATGCTCGGCATCAATTGAGGAGGTATTTTTAGAGGCAGTCTGGTATTTGTTAACCTTCTTGTGCAGAGTGGAACTCACTTCTCAAAAGCATGTGTGCGCGCACGCGTGCGGGAGGCAGCAGAGATCCCGCCAGAGATAAAACGTAAGTAGCCAGCCCCAGCCAAAGGCCGGGCGCAGCTGTACAAATACGAGGTGGTCCCCCTCACCCCCCACCTCCTCACAGTCAGTGGGGCTGGTGACACTGGAGAATGCTTTGCTGTCATTAGTTAATTGAGCTGCCGATGTTAAGAAAAGGTTATGTATTTCTCCTGGTAGTTTTTCTTTGTAAAACTCTGACAGGGATCTCTTGCAATAGCAATGGTAATATCCCAGCTGGGGAGTCCGAGCAAATCTTCCCTATGGTGCAGATTTTTTTCTTTTCTTTTCTTTCCCTTCTTTTCATATTTTGCCTTCCATGCGGAGGTTGCTCTGCAGAGGAGCAGAGAACCCCAAGCCACCCTGTGCGCCTGCCTCCTGTAAGTGATACCCCTCACTGCCGCCCCATGCGGGGTCTCCCTGCCAGCCTGGGGACCACCAGCAGTGTGGGCCCTTCACCCCCTTACCTGCTCCAGGGAACAGCCCGGGGATCCATGCACAGTGTCTGTTGTCCCCTCGCAGCAGGGCACAGAGTACTCAAGAGGAAAAGGGGACTGGATCCCATCTCTGGTGCTGGAAGCACTGCAGAAGTGTTGCAGTTTGCTCCTATGGAATCTGAGAGGCTTCACCAGATTGGACCCATGGTGCTGTCAGAGGGGTTCCCGAGCATCCATGGCTTGCCTGATGCCATGAAACTCATTTCCCTGCCAGCATTTTTGATGCATACATCTTGAGACCAAGTGCCAAAGACCAGGGAGACAGCCTGCCTTCCTCTGCCTTGGCTCCGAGTTGTTCTGCTGGGAGGTTTTCCCAGATGGAGCTGGGTCTCTCTAACTTGGGATGGCTGGGAGCAGTGAGGCAGGCTGCTCTGCAGGCCGGGTATGGGATGGAAACGGGAGTGCGGGATCCTGGGAGCTGCGGCTCCAGCAGCCGCTGTTTGCTGCCGCCGCCTCCAGCGCCTTGCTCTGGGCAGAGCAGAGCCCCTTGTGTTGCTACCGCAGCAGAAGCGCAGCAGAGGATGCCTTTGCTGGGACCACAGTGAAGGTGCAATTCCTGCTTAATGATCACTCGAACCCCCTGTGCCTGTGAAGCACCGCCCAGGCGTTCAGCTCTTCCTGGGGACAGCAGGACCGGCTTCTGTGATGATTCACCTTCCAGCTGCCGTCCCGGAGCCGCTCTCAGGCGTTCACATCCACATGAAACAGAGGGCTGTCATTATCCACCCCCGGAGCACCGAGGCGGAGGAGCAGGCTGGGCGAGCTCCTGGCTGCGATGGCTTCACCCCCGGTGAGAGCAGCTCCAGCCGTGAAGCGCGGCGTGGCCCCGGGGCCGGCTGCCGCGGCCATCCCCACCCCTCGCAGCAGGAGCATCCGCCCCCATCCCGCCAGGACCCACCGCTCCTCAGGGAGGGGAGGCATCCTCCCACTGGGACCAAGAAGGGAATGTCAGGGCACGGCAAGCCAGTGTGGAAGCCCTGAGCTAGCAGGATTTCGCCGGCGCTCCTCCCATGGGGACTTATACCAGTGCAGCACATGTTGCTACAGCTTTTGCTCAAACAGCTGCCTCCCACCTCCCTCGGGTTTCCACTGAGTCTGCCTAAGCCTCAGTGCTTTTATTCCCCAAAACATCTCCGTTCAGTACTCTCAGTTCCTGAACCAGGTGATGACTTGGCAATGGATGTGCCAGTGAGACAGATCTGCACCTGCCTAACAGCTGGCGGTGCCCACCCGTGGCAAGCTCAGCTCAACCAGCACGACCTGGCCCTGTCCTTGCAGCCGCCCTGGCCAAGCAGCAGAGCCGGCTGCCACGCAGCCTTGCAAAATACTTGCCATAAACCCAGTATTGAGGTGGAGGGAAACGCGTAAGAAGTGTCCAGGTGAAATGAGGGGGTGATGCACTGCCGTGCTCCCGCACACTGCCCTGGCATCGTGTCTCCATGGGATGAAATGTGACCCAGGCAGTCATCAGGTCAACACTGCCGGGGGTCAGAGCCCAGCCCAGCAGTGGCTGTGTCCATGGAGGAGGTCACTGACCCCAGCTTCCCACTACTGCCTGTGGTGAAGAGGTCACCATGGCCTCCCCTGCCAGCACAGTGGTCACTGGCTGATCCTTAATTAATCCCAGGCAAAATTAATCAGTTGACATCCGACAGCTGGAAAGCGGATGGCAACTGCTCTGGGGCTGTGCCTCCTCTGAGCAGCAGCACTGGACTCGTCTGAGTGCCTCTGGCTCCAGTTCTGGGGGATATAATCAAGATTTCCTGGAATTGTGTCTGATGGTCTTCATTCCCAATAGAAAGATACTCTCCCACTGCTGCAAAGCAAATCAGTCCTGGGACAACAGCAGTAGGTATTTCAGTGACAGCACTATATTCCCTCATCCTAGAGGTGACCATGCCTCCCTGTTTCCCACTACCTCACTCCCTCCTCCTGGCCCAGGTCTTTAATCCTTCCCCCACAGGCTCTGCCAGTTTGGATTTCTAATCACGGTCAGTGCATGCTGGAATTAATGATCTGATCCAATCGACATCCAGGAATCTGTAACGAGACTCTGCTTTAGATTAATCAGTCATTAGGCCAAAATGCCAACACAGTGCCTGAAAACTATTTGTCTTTCCTGCCGCGCTTTCTTTTTATTTCTTTCCTTTTAAATTACTCCAAAGGGCTCTGCTCTTCCCCTTTTCCTTCTCAGGACAGGGAGCAGTTTCCGTCACAAGTGCCAGCCCCAGGTCCTGACCCTCTCCTGTCCCTTACATACAATCTTGGATGCCCCAGCTCTGCTTCCCTGCAAATTAGCTAATTTGGCACATAAAAAGGGGAAAGTCAACCCTGACCTTAAATGCAACGACCGGGGGTTGTTTTGGAAGTGGGCACACACCTTGCTGGCACAAGGGCTGCCAGAGGGTGCCAAGGCTCCTGCTCCAGCCCTCGGCCATGCTTTGGCAGTCCCCAAGCATGGGGGATGCTGCACAGCCATGGGGTCTGTGGGATTCCCACCCGCAGAGATGATGGCAGTGCCGGCTGGGCTGGGATGTGGGGCACACATGGTGGGTGCTGCTTCGGAGGCAAGAGGGAGAGCAGCAGGGGTCCAATTTTGGTGACCTCATTGCTGCAAAGGATATTGGAAAACAGTAACAAGACCAGAAACAGGCTGAGATACGTGGCAGGGCTGAGCCGAGAGACCTGCTTACCGTGAGAAATTTAAGGATCCCAATCAGTTGATCAAAGGAGAGGAGACCTGAGCTGCACCAGGGGAAGATATCTGATAGCAGAGGCTTCTCCAGCTTAGCAGGTAAAGCAGGATGCCGCAGCTGGAGGTTTCAAAGGAGGGAAAAAAAATTGAATTCAGGCACAAATATTTATTTGGGAGAGGAATTATCTGCTGCAGCACGGGAATGCTGCAGGTCCTTCAGGTACAGGGTCCTTAGATCTGTGAATGTCACTCAAATGCTGAGGTCTAATTTCCTCCACACACTAAAGGAACTGATGGGGAGTTTCCTCTGCCACGTGCAATGCAGTGCTAATGCCTGTGGCCTCTGCTGGCTCTGAGACATGAATAAAACAAAAGCAGTTCCCAGCTCCTTCACGAGCAGCTCTTTGGAGATGGAGGGGGTAGGAGCGGGGTTTGCAGTGTGTTTCCGTGGCTCAGTCCGATCGTATCCCCATCCCAGCACCCTCCTGCCAGAGAGCTGGGTAAATCTGATAAGTACCAGGGTTAGACTTTATCCCACTTGAGTAATTTCTGAAACATTACATTTTTAGCCAGACCTGCACCTTTCCCTAGGGAGCTGCAAATGAACCTCACTTCACTTATGGGGAATAGGTGCTGATCTGTCAAATGTTACCAGAGGTGCTGTGGTGAGCTGGGAGGGTGTGGGGTCACTCCAGGGAGAGAGCCTGGCTGTGCCCAGCATCCTGGGAGAGAGGCAGGAAAGCAGAGGGAATGCGCAGCCTGTTCTGGACCCCTGTCACCAGCTTAATTGCCAGATGCTGAGCATGGCTTAGCACTGCTTCTCCTCAGCTGCCTTAAAAAACAGAGTTTTCTGCTCTGTGAGATCTAAGCATCCTTCAGAAGTGGGGCCGCAGGCAGGGGTGTGGGCAGGGCTCTCCCCAGGAGCCCTGGTGCTTCCCAGGGTGTTCTGTGTTCAGCACCAGGGTGAGGCATTGCCAGGACAGAGCCTTTGCTCCAGACCTGGCAGCTGAAGGTGTCAGAGACGCCCTTGAGGGCAGCACCGCGCAGCACGGCCATGGGGCTGGAGGCAGCAGACAGCCTGTGGCCATCTGTAATGACCTGGGGATGGGAGAAGGGGCTGTAACAGGAATAAACAGCATCCTATCTGCAAGGCCCACCTCCCACTCCATACTTGTTCCATGGAATACCCACTCCCATCACCCTTGGGAGGCAGCCAGGCTGCAGAGAGATAACCCCCAGAGCTGCCCTGCACCCCTCGATAGGAAAGCCCCCCTTTTGCAGCATCAGCCCTGGCTCCTAGCCTGTGTTTTCAGCCTCAGCAGTGAAGGCTAGGAGCAGGGGATGCCCCACAGCATTGGTTACCCTTGGGGCCAACCCCTTCCCTCCAGCTGCTCCAAGGGGGACAAGGGAACGAAAGGTGCCTGGAGCTTATTCAGTCTTCTCACTGGAGGAGGGGAGTTTATTGGAAAACACCTGGAATCTATTAGGCCTGGAATATGGAGTCAAGGTTTTGCCGCCTGCAGGCAGCCCAAGTATAAATAGCGGCAAAGGGTTTGTTTTGACTACTTTAAATTGTGCAGGTTTCGTGCCCTGAGAATTGGGAGTTTGAAGCTGCTCCTAACGTAATAATCCACCCGCTTCCCCCTCCTACCCCAGTGGCCAGGAATCTGCACCTTGTTCTCTTCTCCTTCTCATTCCTCTCTTTGTTTGACTATTTTCCCTATTTCCCATCTGTTTATCACAAACCTCCCTCTTCCTGGAGCCTTCGTGAGTCTCCAAGGAGGGGAGAGTTGGAAATGTTGTTGCATGCAGGGAAGTGGAGGGGAAAGTTTGGAGCTTTACAATGAAAANCGAAACCAAGTGCCAAAACACTGGGACAGACCCTCTGTGTGACGGGGTGACCCACCGGTGATGGGGGACAGGTCTGCCTCCGGGTGATGACATGAGCATTGCCACTGCATCCTGGCTGGGAACAGAGCAGGAAGGTTTGGTGAGGAGCTGCTGCCCCACCACAGCCAACATCCTCTCCCATTCCCAGGGCTGCAGCAGCGTTGTTCCTGCTAATGCCACAGTAATAGAGTGGTATGAGGCTCCTAATGGAAATGCTACATCACTGCCAGCGCAGAGTCCTCAGTCCCGGTGCTAATGATTATTGCTGCTGTCTCGTGCCGATGCCACCACGCTGATGTGTCTGGCAGTCCCAGGAAGAGACTGATGCAGCCTCCACTCAAAGGAGTTGCTGTTCCGAATTAGACCATATATCTGTGAGGAAAAGGAGGAAGGAATCTCTGGGGGCCACAGGCTCACAGAGGAGAGGATGGCTGTCATCAGCACTACTGTGTGGAGCAAAGGGCATGGGCACTGATGTTCCCCAACCAGCTCCAGCCCTCCCCTGGCACAATGGCCCCTCAGCAACGCCATGTTCCCTGCCCAAAGTCAGCCCTCACATCCTGCTCTTGGCGTGGTGCCTGGCTGAATTGCTCTCAAAATATTTGGCATCACCTGGTGCAAACAGAGCAGCACAAGAGACAGCACACCAGGGCACTGTCACAGCATCACCCATCCAGGGTGACAGCACCGTGAGTGGAGCCTCTTCTGAGCACACCGTGGTGGGACTTACGAGACCCTGGTGCTGAACCACGGCCCCTGACCTCTGAGGAGAAGCGCCCTGAGGGCTGGGGGCTGCCGCACACGACGGGTAGCAGCTCTTCCCCTGGCTTCAGAGCCATCTTTGCTGTAGACCTGAAAGTCAAACCCTGCTGACAAGCCATCTGGGGTGTCCAAATGACTGCACATGGTGCAATTTATTTTCCTACTTTTCCTTTTAATCACTGGTTTATTTCATTCATCTGGTGAGAAAACAGCCTTGAAAACCAAGGGTTTATGTCCAGGAAACAGCTTACAGTGGCCAGGGTGACTGGGCACACCATAAGCACAGGTGTTGGCTTCTCAGCACCTTGTCACGTGTGGCCAATGGCTGAAGTCACACCTGGGGGCTTCGGGGTGCAGGAGTCCCATTGTGGGGACTGGGGTCAGGATGCCTGCAGGCAATAACAAAATGCTAATCCACAGGAATAGCAGTGGCCACAAACCACCCAGAAGCATTGTGGTGCTATGCTCGCCTGTGCAGGGGACAGAGAGCACCACCAGGTCAACCAGTGTTGCTGTGGAGATGGATACTGGGGACTGTCACTTCAAAACATCTCACCACAAGGCTCAGGCTCGCTGGGGGATTTTCCCAGGCTGGGTTTACCCCTTGTACACATTTCTGCTGTTCATGCTCTCTGTCCTAATCTCATTTAAGAAACAGATTTGGAAGAATGAGGTTGGATGTGAGCTGGGAGCTGGAAGATGCTCACATTCCCACTCAGTCTGTGAACATCCGTGCCCATCACTGGGGACACAACTGTGCCCCGGGCACAGCATGTCCTGCTGCTGGGGTTTTCCCAGCTGGTGTTTGCCTGCAGCCATCCCATGGGTTGGCCTTGAGGTATCGGCACAGGGCTTCAGTGGCAGGCAGGGCTAAACAGCATCCTTCCCTGAGGCGCTGTGATCAAGGACAAGGCTGTATCTTTGTGCCGGGAATGCCCACGGAGCCCAGACAAACCCAAGCCACAGGCTATCCCTTCCACGCTGCCAGAACTCTGGCTTCACTCTACAGCTTCCCGAGCTGGCAGTGCTCCCAGCATCCCAGCCCCTCATGGCATGTGCCGATGGTTGCAGTGTGGGATGGCTCCTTCCCTCGCCCCTTTGTGCTGCCCAGCACCCGGCATCTCTCCACCACCCTCCCTCGTGCACCCCAGGGTGCGCTGGAGCAGTGGAGCTTCCTGCACAGGACAGCTCTGCCTTAGCTCTGGAGCAGTCTCTGCCGCTCACACCCGGGCTGAGCATCGTGAGGCAGCCCCGCCGTGACCGGGCCATCGTGAGGAGGGGGACATTGCAGGCTGGGGTTCTGCACCCACCGTGACTGCGCACATGCTCAATCTTGTCTCCTTTCTCATGGAATTAGCGTGACACAATTAAAGCATCTCGTTAGACGGCATTATTTACTCCAAAGGAAGCGTGGGGCCGGCCGCGGGGAGCTGGCAGCTCGGCGTTTCGCACATCATTATGTTCCCCTCACAGCTTTGAAGTCGGAGAGCCGAGGCAGCTCTGATTCCCTCGGCGGACTCCCGCGCTGCCTGGGCGGAGGCGGTGGCAGGAGGGCCCCGGGGAAGTCGTGTGGCACCCGCGAGTTTCTTCTTGTCCTGGGTCCTCATCCTGCGAGCATCTCCTGAAGCCATCGCCGCACGGTGTGGCACCCGAGCGGGGCGAGTGCTGACCACGCCCCAGGGCTGCAGGGAGGGAGACATCTCCACCCACTCCTCCAGCATGTCCCTTTTCCAGGCACCTGGATAGCCCCCCTTGACATGCCACCGGCTTGTGCAGAAGATAAACAAGCCTCCAAAAGCCCTGGTGCCTCGCTGTGCTTCATCCCTGCGAGCACTGGTGTGCTCGCCCCGGAGAGCAGGGCCGGGATGGGTGCACAGGGCTCCTTTGATGCCGCGGGTTTCTTTACAAATGACGTGCGATATCCCGTTCCTCTTGGCGCAGTGGGAATTGAGCAGCGGAGGCTGCGGGTTCGCTCAGCCTGCCAGGCCTCCCCAGGCAGCACTGAACCCAAATGCTCCTGCACCTTTCCTCCTTCCCAGGACTTATTCCACCCCTTTTTCGATCTTCCTTTGCCTTTGCTGCTTCTCCTTTTCTTTTTTCAGTGTGACTTACTGCTCTGTGCTGGCAGCATGAATCCTTTTATCCCTCCGTGCCCACGCAGCGGGGCTGGAGGAAGCTGCCTGGGCAGATGGGTCATCTCCAAGGTTAAGCAGCATCTCGGCGTCGCTCCCAGGCGACTTGCACTTGCCTCTATCCTCACTCTAAGACAGGAGGATCTGCCAGCGTGGCTGGCTCTGTCCCGGCTGCAGGGATTTCACCAACCTTTTATTTTAATAGGACTAGAGGAAAAAACAAACCAAACTGAAGCAAAATGTTATTTTCACACCTCTTTAGCCAGCCGGCTCATCCTTTCTGCTGGGCGCTGGCTGCGGGTTGCCTTCCCCGCGGCATTCGTGCCTGGCATGGGTCCCGGCCAAGGCTGGGCTCCCGTGCGCCCGCGGTGACCGGCGGGGCTGCCAGGCGGGAGGGTCAAGAGCGAGGAGGCAGCAGCGCACCACGGGGAGCAGAGCGTAGCAGGGCGGGCACCGCTCTCCCGGGGTGCCCCGAGGGTCCCACCCCTCCACAGGGACCCTCAGCAGGTTCCTTGAAGCGGCTCCAGCGCCGGCGGACCCTCGTGGGTTTCCACCAGCCACCGCGCCTGAGCCGCCGCTGCCAAATGTTTGGGGGAGAGGAGCCAAGTCAGGCAGTCGGGAGATAAATCTGAGCTCTCTCTGGCTGCACTGGGACTTTGCTCGGGATTAATTGGAGGCAGCGGTTCTCCTCCTGCTCCTCTCCCCCCCACAGGGCCGGGGCAGCCGAGCTGGCAGCCCGGGCTGGCCCAGCTCCTCGCGGGAAGCTGCTGACATGTTTTCAGCATGAGGAAGGTGCGTGTGTGCTTGAGCTCAGGCGCAATCACTTGTGGAGGTGGGAGGAGGTGAGGGATGCGCTAAACTATGAATGAGAGCAGATCGGAGACGTTCCCTGCAACCCTGA
Source organism: Rhipidura dahli (assembly GCA_013399225.1). Taxonomy (NCBI): domain Eukaryota; kingdom Metazoa; phylum Chordata; class Aves; order Passeriformes; family Rhipiduridae; genus Rhipidura; species Rhipidura dahli. The sequence goes on from VXAC01004963.1 coordinate 945,686, forward strand.
CAGACTCTACCTGAAATATTTAGAAGTGCTTGCGAGATGTTGTTAGATCTGGCTGCTCAAGGGATTGTGTTTTTTTCCTGAACAAAAGCCTGGCGTCCACCTGAAGTTAAAGCTAATCTAAACAATAGGGAAAAATAAACATGAGGATGTAAAAGACGGACAACAGCCCCAGCAATAAAAAAGCTGGAGTGGAAAAGGAGAGTGGAAATTGCCAGCGGCTGGTTTATTAGCCACACCGCACCAAAAACATCTGACGCACGATACAAGCTGCAAAGCACAGCCTTAGCGCAGCAGGATAAGGCACGGGAGATGTCAGTGCTTGTCATCCCAGAGCACTGCAGCCCCGCTCCGCGCAGCCTGAATTAATCAGTCTGCCAGGAGCAGCCTTGCTTTGACCTCCGCCCTCCCCTCTGCCCTCCCCAGCAGCCGAGAATCTGGGAGTTAAACACAATTTAAGCTTTACCTCTTCCCAAATGCCAAGCCTGGGCTAACTGCAACCATCCTGAGCCTCTGGCTGTGCCCCCCCTGCAAATGCCGACCGAATGCTTCAGTACCAAGGGTGCCAGCACGCATGCAGCAGTCGCAGCCCGTGGCTGCCCAGCATCCTCCTCCGGCGTGTTATGGCGAGGATGTAATTTCTAAAATAACATGTTACTCTTGCTTAATTATCCCACTTTATAGAAGTCACTTCCGGCGCCAAGCTCGAGTTATGAGATGCATTTCTGAGCCGTTGTCTGGGTGCCAGGAAAGAAGAAAAAGAGAGAGTCAGAGTTATGATTGTTATTGGAGTGTTTTATTTTGGTTTTTAGATGTCTGGATTTCTGTTATAAAATGTATGAACTGCAAAGGAACTGAAATCTTTATGCTCACAATATTAGTTTCTCATTTCTAGACTGAAATGCTTATGGCTCTTCTTAATTCTCTTGGAAATACTCTGTGTGTTTATTTTTTTCCCCCAATATGTTTTTGTAACTTCCTCTGGAAGCTCAATTTTTAGTTAATTAACTTTTTTTTGTCCAGAAATTCCTTAGCTTGGTTTCTTTATTAATAAACCTGGCATTTCCAGTTGAGACCATGGGTGCACCTCTACTTAGTTCCCTTGGTTTCCACCAGCTCAAATAGATTGCTTGAAGGGGTTTGGCTTTCCTCTGAGCAGATCCAGCCCAGACAGAGCTTCAGAGATGCTCAAGCAGCTGCCGGAGGTGCAAGTCCTCCATGGTCCGGTGTGACTGGAGTCGGCATAGCCACGGGGGCAGCAGGCAGGAGGAGCGGGTGCCATTCCATGGTGATGATTTTGGCAGCACCAAAACCTGCTCAGACAGGAATCTGGGGGTCAAAGGATGCTGGGGACAGATCTGTCAGTCTGAGATCTCTCCCACATTCATCTCTGTGGATGCAGCATGAGGCAGAGGGGAAAAGGGGTGCGTGGAGAATGCAGCTTGCCCCAGGTCCTCCTCCCGAATGGCATCACTGAGTCAGCCAGGCTCTCTCCACCTCCTTATACTTTGCACGTCCCTGTAAGTGTCTAACACCTTTTCACTGTAATGTCATCTGAAGATTTAATTAAGGTGCTGTTTGTTCCCTCTCCCAGATAATTAATTGAAGGTGTTAGATAAAACCAGGCCTAACACCAATCCTTGCTGGGTCTGAACAGCACCTTCCAGCTCAAGATATTATTGTTCCCTTTTGTTTCAGATCCTTCTGCTTGTTCTCAGCCCTGTGAAAAGGCTTATATCCAAAGCAATTTGAATTAATTTTTCAAGCAAGATACCACAAGACTGAGATACTATTAAAGGCTTTGCTGGAAATCAGGGTTCATTAGAACACACCCGGCTGCCGTTCCCTCCCCTGAGCATTCTGCCCTTCAATAAAAAGACAAAAGACAAAAAGAGTTTTACCTGCCAGGGCTTTGGTGTTTAAGCCAAAGGACGTGCGTGGCTGTAGGGAAACTGATCCCTCACATGCCACAGCAATGAGAAGGCTTTTGGTGGTGACCTTCTATGTCCTCAGCAGGGCTGAGCCTGGCACAGACCAGGGCTGGTTGTGGCACTGGGGGCTCCCTGGCGTGACGTCCAGTGATGTGGGGATGGGGGGATTTGGGGATGTGGGGATGCAAACATTGCCTTGGACAGTGAAAGCCTCCACATGTGCTGCCCCATTCCCATTCTTCATGGCTGCAGTCAAGGCTGGGGCCCAAATTTTAACACTTTTCAACTTTGTTGTGCAAACTGCACAGGCCACTCCAGGGTGACATGGGCATTGCACATAATCACCAGCAGTCCCCTGGTCACAGAGCCCCCTGCATTTCTCCTTTCCTTTTGCCAGCTAGTCCCAGAGATCAGGGCCAAGCAATCCTGACCAATTGCACCAGCAGTACTGGGCTCTGGGAGTGAGTCTGTGATGGCAGGCAGTGCTCTGTGCATGGCTGAGGGATTTCTTCTTGGAGATGTGAGGAGAGCCCGGTGCAGCTGCTCCACGGAGCACTTCCCTCGGCTCAGCACTGTTGCCTTTCTCTTCAAGCAAATGTCTCTCTCACACACTGGAAAGGACCCTTAAAAATGATCAAAGGAGCCAGAAGGCTTTTGCAATTTCTGCTTTAAATGGAATTTTATAAAGCAAGAAGAATCCCACACTTGTTATTTAAAAAGAGGGCCCTATCAGCAACGGGGATTTTGTAATGAGTCAATTTGAGCATGTTCTTGCTGACCACCTGGGTGCCTTTACCCTCATCTCAGTGTGAGATTTTAGTGCAATCAGTAGAAAGCGTTCAACAGAAAATGTACTCGCAGCACAGGGCCCCCCAGTTTGCTGCACCACCCCCTGCACCTTGCAGCCCATACGGGAAGATGGATGCTGCCTGAAGGGGTTCAGTCCCTGTTCCTTGCTTCTCTCCATCAAGATGAGTTTCACAGCATCAGCACAGTGCTGGGTTATGCAGCTCCAGCACCTGCAAAGAGTGGCAGCACGAAGGGCAGAGTGGGGCTGGGAGAGGGTGCCTGGTCCGTCCTGATAACCAGGAGGGAGCAGCTTGGAAGTCTGAGGTTACTTTCAATTCAAACACCTGGCAGAGCTGACAGCAAAACTACAAAAATCCCTATTTTTGGTGCTGGTGTATTCCAGCCATGCCCACAGCCTGTCTCTGCTGTCAGAGAAAATGCAAACCACTCTTCCCAGCTCCCAGAACCACTGCCAGGAGGCCCGGGGTATTCTCCCATCCCAGCTTATGTCACTCGCACATTGCATTTAAATGGAACCCTTTCTGTCTCCTTAACAAGAATAGCACCACTTTGCTTATTGCTTATTAGCTTGAGAGGTGAACACATCAGCTGGCAGAATCAGAAACATTTACCATGAAAAAGAAAAGCTGAAATCCCATTTTATTCCTGCAGCTTAGTGGGACACAGCCTGTCAGGGCCAGGCAGGGCCACGAGTAGCTGTGTTCCTTCAGCGCCTCCCCCACAGACAGCACTTCCCAGCCGTACTGGAGGCTCCCACTGGAGGCTCCCCAGGAAGGACAAGTACCTCAGAGTGCCCAGACTGAGGGACAAAGGGATAAACTGTTCCATATCTTTCCAGTTTCCACCCCCAGTGCTCCCTTCCATCCCCTGATGCCATGCATCCCCCCCTCTTCTGAGGACAATGGGACCACGCAGTCAAAGCCGGAGAAGGTCACACGAATGTCCAGGGACAAAGACACAGGAGATCTCTGGTCCCTTCCCTCTTCTCCAATCACAGCCCGTTAGTTCTGGGGATTTGGGTTTCCATTAGTGCCTGTTTGGTGGCCTTTCTCCTTTACACTGGCATTTCCACGGCTGCTTAACTTCAGTGCATTTCATTAGCACAGAGGTTTCTGTCGATATTAGAAAGTCACTGTAATCATCAGGGGGATTTGCATGGCTGTTAGCCCAGGAGCTTCACTGTTTGCAAGTATTTTCAGCAGCATTTTTGCAGAAAAAGGTGCCTTTGACATGCACCTTGTTGGCGGAGGCTCCATACCCCTGCATGCCACTCTGCACTAGCGTGCTGCACTCCCAGCAGAGCAAAGGCAGTAGTGAAGATGCCAGCCCCAGTCAGGAGCTGACATGCTCACCAGGATGCCCATTCATATTGCAACATCCCTGCCTGTTAAAATGCTTCGGGGATGCCCATTGGGATGCCCATGCCCACCAGTGTATCTGTACACACACCATGGCAACGATACCACCATCACCAAGCACTGTTGCTCCTGCCTTGGAGCACACAGCCAGGCCATCCTCCCTCTGATGCATTGCTGTCACCCATCTCCTTCCCCCAGCACCCATTTGTTCCTCATCCCTGCTTCCCTTGGTTGATATTTTGTGAGCTGCAGGGATGGGAGGACAGATGCAGGGTGGTAGGGACATGGCAGGGGCAGGGCAGTGGGACAGTGGAGATGGCCTCCCCTTCCTTTCCGCTTCCCTGCACGCTTTGGGGCCGGCCAGCCTTTGGCGGACAGTGCAGTTCTGTTTTGCATCACTGCTTTGAAAAGCCCTCGGAGAGAGCAGTGATTTATGAGAGGTTTCTTGTACAAGGGGAAATAAACCTCTGACCAGACCCAACTGAAATCCACACTGCTTCATTTTCTGTGGAATCAGGATTTTACCCCTATCTGAGGATTTTGCTTCTTTCCAAGAAAAACAGCCAGTGACTTTCTCATAAACAGCCATGCTCTCTCCCTTTTCAAAAGCCAGGCTGGCTGGGAAGGGCTCCTTTCCCTGCCGGCCTGCGTGTCCCGGTCCTCACTCCTCCACACCGGAGCCCTGCGGTTCACAAATCACTGCGTTTCCGACCAGTGCCGAAGCGAGAACATCTGCTGGGAAAGTCAACAGTAATTAATTGGCTTTTAACTGGGAGATAGAGAAGCAGGAGAGAAGCACAGCCCCCTTTAATGAGAATAAAAGGTGTTTAAGTTTAGAGGAGTGCAGAGGCGCCCCGGTTACTTTGTAATGTGATAAGGGGCTGGGAATTTAAACCAGAAATGGAGGGGCTAAGGGGGAGGGAGGGTTGCGGGTGCTCCGGCAAACTACTGGAGCCTGGAAGGGAGATGGTGCCGAAGAGCTGCGGTTCCTGGAGCAAAGGGGTTCCCGGTGGCAGCAAGAGCAGTTCAGCCTCTGCCTTGCCCCCAGCTGTTGCAGGAGGGGTGTCGAGGGTGCGGGACTCAGGGGCTGCCAGCAGCCGGGTGATGCTGGAGCAGGACCGGCGGTGCTAAAGGGCAGCGAGGGCAGGGCTGAGGGAGGGATGCTGGAGGTGGTGGCAGCAGTGTCAGCATCTCCTGCGTGTGACAGAGCCGGCGTGGCTCGTCTGTGTGAGACCAGGTTTGCTGGGACTGTGTGGCTGGGCTGGGGGTGGCTCAGCAGAAACCCCTCGCTGGCGTGGGGAGCTGAGTGTGGGTGCAAGGAATGTGCCTGGAATTTGACTTGGCTGAGCCAGAGAAGAGTCACTGTGAGCTGCTGGAAGCAGAGGCCTTGGCACCCTGGTAAAAATAGCACAGGGAGAGACGGAGGAGAAGGCAGCAAGGGGAAGGAAGGAGACAGAGGTGATGCTGGGGGTGATGGGGCTTGGGGGTGGAGGTGAAAAAAGCCATGGGGGGCTGGGAGTGAGAGGCAGAAACTGCATTCAGGGATTGCTCTGCTTTCTGTGCATGGGCTGTGGGTAAAACAGTGGTGGGAGAAGGGTGCTGAGGCAATAGCAGTTTTGGAAAAAAGGGGGACAGTTCCTTGTGGGAGAAAAAAAATTACCACAGGCAGCTGCAGGTGGATAATAATGATATGTAAGTGTTAGTGCAACATACCCTCTGCAAAGGGACGGCACTGAAGCTGTGAGGGACAGGCTAGTGTAGGAAGAAACTCAGTTAATTAGTTAAGCAGAGCTCTTTAGGAAGTGTTTCCTCAGTTGCTTTTTTCACCCCTTTATTTCCGTAACTACCAAATGGTTTGTTGTTCATCCTTATGGTGAAATCTTCCCTGAGCCTGCCAAGGGAGGCTGCTCTGTGTGGAGCAAAAAGAGGAAAACCAAAGAGTTCTGCTGTGGATAGGAATATTCACGCAAAAGATTTTTAATTTATTTGAACAGCCTGGTGGCTTTTTTTTTTCTTTTTTCCCCTGATACTGAACCTTGGAAACTCTTGTGTACTTAAATCACCTCACCATTACCCCATCTCACTTGTCCTGCTGGGATTGGCCCAGTGTGCTCCTTGAGCTGTGCCTGAACAGGAGGGGTGTGAGCTCCTGGCACCCCCAAGGCAGCCCCGAGCCCCCAGCACTGCCGGCACTCAGGGCTGCCGTAGCCCTGCCAGGGAAGCAGAGGGAGAGCATTACCCAGCTTCGCACAGGGGAAATGATATAATTGGAGCTGTTTGGATTTAGAAATTAAAATAATTTGAGTTTGCTCGGAAAGGTTCATGCAACGTCAGCTTCCATCAGGCAGATGAGAAGCAGAGGTGCCCCGGGAGTGAGCACTCTGACAGCTCTCCCAAATAACACCCGTTCTGCTGGGACTCCTTTGATTTGCCCTGCTCTCTTTGGGGTGATGGCAGGAGGGAGTTTCCTCCCACACTGGGGAAATCTTTGTGCCCTTTCCCAGAGTGGAGATGTCATCTCTCTTGTGTGCCCATTTAGCCCTGGCCATGCCACAGAGGAGAGCCACCATCCCAGCTCCCTGGAGCCAAGGAAGTATCTTTCTCCCGGCCCCCAGAACCACCCTTTGTGCCCCAAGACCTCCAGGCAAAGCAACAATCAGTGTCCTTCTTGTGCTGCAAAAGCCTGGCTAAACCCTGCCATGCCACTGGTGATTTTGAGGGACCCCAAAACCTTTCAGAGCGCCGAGAGTGCAGGACAGATGCATTGAGAAATCCCACTTAATCTGCTACTTCCAGCCTCCTCCTGCTCCAGGGTTGTCTCCCAGCCCTTCGCCACCACCTACGTTGAGGACACCTTCTCCCTGAGGTCCCTGCATCCTTCCAGGCTCATCACTCGCCCGGTTCCACCTGTGCTTCAAACCTTCCCAGTTCCTGTTGTGTTATTGCTGTTTGCAGCATGACCTAATTAAGCATCATCTGCAAATGCAATTACTTTGCCATTTATCTTCTCCATCGTTAATGTTCATCCCAAACAAGACCAAACCTAGTGCTGGTTCCTCCAGCGGCCACTGCACCGTGTGGGCTCCTAAACCAGCCTTGCTTTGTAACCAGTTAATTCCTCCAGGAATTGTCTACGAGACTCAGGATGAAATGCTGTGTGTCCTGCCAGCCTTTATCCACCAGTCCCTGCCTCCAGAGAGGGTGCAAAGCCTTGTAAAATACCAACCGGCTTTGACCGCCCTAGTTTGTCCTTTAATAAATTCATCCTTGGCATTGCTCGTGGCTTTGCTCTCCTTCGGGAGCATCAAATGCCTTTTCCTTAATCCCCAATTTTTTTGGCATTCCTTGCCTGGCAGATGAAACAAATTTCCAGGCTGCTAATTGTCAGTCTCCTTTTCCACTCTCTTCCTTTTATTTTTCTTTTAAATTTTGCTTTGTGTTTGTTTCCTTCCCTGACAGTTCCCACCAGCCCCCCCAGGTCCTTCGCTGATTTGTTACGCCAGCTCAGAATTTGGCCTGCTGTAATTTTATTTTCAGTGCTGGCCGTGGGTTTTAAAGTGGTGGAGGCTCACTAAGTCCGTTAGTGAATCCCCTCAATAATTCAGAATGTGTGTTGTTCATCCCGGCTGATTTGTGCATGTTGGGCTTGTCAGGGCTTCCCTTACGTGCTTTTTATCAGTAAGTGTATTTACAAGGTCTTCATTAGTTCCTAATTGACCGTGCCTCTTCTCTTTAGTTATCGCCTTAAAGAGCAATTTAAAAAAGCAATTCGGCAACAGCCATTTTAAAGAACTTCATTCCTTCCAGTCCCTTTCTCATTTATTATTATCCTTCTGTGTCTCTAGTGCTTCTTTTCCCTGATGTCTTTAAAAGCCCTTCATGTTCCCTGGAACATTCTGTAGGTTCCAGCTTATTCTACTGGTCGGCTGCTATCCCTGTGCCTTCACTCCCTTCATGCCCCTGCTTTTGGTGCTTCCCCACTCCTCACACGACCATGTTTATTCTGGGATATCCCAGCCCCAACCCACCTCAGGATGAGGAATTTGGCAGAGGGATTTCTGACTCCTTCCATGGGCATTAGGGAATGAGGACTGATGCCATCTCTTCCAGTGTCCCGTGCTCCCATCTTGCATCTCCTCCTGGTCCCGCCAGCCATGGGGCTGAGCCTTTCCCAGCTGTCATCTCACTTTTGTAATTCACTGCACAATGAATTCCTTCTGTCCACCAGCTCCAAGGTCAGTCACACCTGCAAAACCCAGCACTTTCATCTGTGGCTTTTGGGTTTTTCCAGTGCTGTGTTCCCTGAACCTCCCTCATCTCCCTCCTCCTGCCATACTGTGTCCATGTAATTTCCCTCTCTTCCTGCTGCATCATAATTTTACAGGCTGGGGGACTGGAACTAAACAAGTATTCCCCTGATTTATTCATACATTCATAGGCTTTAAGGCCAGGAGAAACTGTTAGCTCACTTAGCCTGACCTCCTGCCTATTACAGGCCATTAAACCTCATCTGGTTATCCCTGTACCGAGTTCCATCATTTGTTTGGCTGAAGTGTATCTTTTTGGAAAGGCCCCCAGTCTGGATGTGAAGACAGCTTTATATAACAGTATTTTCTATCCCACCCTTTATATATTCTATAATGTTTTATTTGGGTTTTGAATGCTGCTGCATTATGCATAGATGCATTTGGGGGAATATCTGCAGTGATATTCAGGCGTTTTCTTTTCCACCTCAGCTGTGTTCCAACCATTTGCTGTGCACATGAATAGCCCAGGACATCCCCATGCCAGGCACTGGGAAAGCAGCGCTGTCCCCTGCAGCGGGACCCAGCCGGGACAGGGGCCTCATTGTGCCCTGCGCCATGTTCACTGCCCTGCATTAACCCACCTCAAAGAGTCTGCAAGTTTTCATTGCTTTAACTCTGACTTCCCAGCCCTGGTAAAGAGGAAGACAAGCCTGGTTCTGGTGGAGATCTCCAGGCACCCCGTGGTTTAATGTTTTCTTTCTCTTTTCTCTTTGAAAACTGGTCTTTTTTTTTTTTTTTTTTTTCCCCTGTGTTTTGTCTTCCGTGGCTTATGTTCCTTGACATGTTGGCTGGTTTTGATCTTTTTTCTCTTTCTGCATTGCAAAATTGTCAGCTGTGTAACCTAGAAACGGGGCTGGCTGAATGATGCGTTTGCAAATAATGTTTGTTAGAAGTTTATCTCTCTCTAGTTTGTGAATCATGCCTGCCCCAAACCTGGTTTCAGGGGAAGTGCTTGTAAGTTTCCACCAGCCAAGTGAGGAAAACAGGGGCTGCTCCCAGTTCCCACATCAATTTCCTCCAGGACTTGGCGTGAATCTCATCATCATCCTCCTCCACAGCACTCCTGCCTTTCCAAGCCAAACACAGATGTGTCCCATTCCCTTTTCCTGTGGGTTTTTTAGCAGGAGAGCCACAGACTGGCAGGGCTCTCTGCATTGCACCTCTGGAGCCTGAAGGCACAAATTCACATGGGCACGACTCTTCTGCAGGTCACTGATGCCCAGGTCTCCTGATCCCGCTGCGGTATCGGCCACTTAGAGCACACACCAGCTGAGCCTCCATCTAAAAATGATCCTGGGGAGCTCAGCACGGGGCCAGGCACCTTCTTCACTCCCACTCCTGGTGTTCAGGGTAGAAGCTACTCCTAGTAGCTTTTCCTTTGGGTTTTCCTTCTGTATCTCAGCTTTTCCCTTGGCTCCTCTTCAAGGATTTTCAAAGCCACCAGCTTTGCCATTGCAAGGCTGATGTGTGCTCTGCAATCTGCCCGGTGCTTCCAGGCAGCTCCCATCCATCTCCTCTCTCCTCATGGCAGTATCTTGCTGCAAAGCTGCTTCTGGATTTGGGCTGCAGCCCTTGCCCCAGCCATCCCTCTTCCCTGCTCTCATCCACAGAGACAATGGTGGCATTCTTCTCCTCTCCTCTTGCAGCACACACCATCATCAGCCTTTGTCTTGTGCTAGGTATGCAGTCCCAGGTGTGTCTGCCAAAGCCAGAGTACCTCTGTGTCCATCCTCATTTAATTTAAACACTGACAAATTCTCCTGGCCACGGTGTTCACGTCTCTCATAAGCTGTCCAGTTCCTGCAGCCATCCCACAGCTCTCCCTGGCTGTGCCCTTAACGTGTCCCTGGGCTGGCTGAGCATTGGAGCTGGCTGGCTGTGTTTATTTTTCTTGCAGCTGGCTCTGGTTTTCTGAGCAGGCATCCACCTGCGCCTCGCCGTCTGCTTGCTCCTGGTGGCTCAAGCCTCTTCAGTTAGGTCACAAGTTTCTAATTGCAAATAGCATTCCTGTGCCTTTCTTGGGACGTAATGGTGAGGACATGCTGTGGGCAACAGCCAGTGGCACCTTGGCAGTGCTGCTGCCCATCCTCGACCCCATCTTTAAGACAACTCAATATGCAAACCCCTGGGTGGAGGAACACAGTTTCCTTTACTGTGCTTCCTCACATCTGCCCACCAAAGCCATGCTCCCTGCCATGGGTAAGGGCCAGGAGGCCATTCAGTCCCTCTGGGGCTGTGTAGCTCCCCTCACCACTCAAAAATAGCTCTGCCCCTCTCCACATCATCCCCGCTTGGCTCTGTGGGTAACACTCGCACCTCAGTCAACACTTCATACTTCAAGTGCTCACCCTTCACTTGTTGGAGCCTGTTAATCTTGGCAATTAGCTGTTGCTCTGATGCAATTTTCATGCATGCTGTCCCTCTCCCAAATCCCTCTAAGACCCCCTCGGAGCGTGTTCCTGTGCTGCTGCAGCTGCCTCCTTGGCTCCACACCAGCCTTCCCCGGCAGAGCCCGAGCACCGTGGGGAAGCCAGGCATTTATTTAGGTGTTATGTGCACTTAGACGCCTGCTCCCTGACACTGCATTCTGCAAATCTGACAAGAGCAGTATGTTGCCCTTCTACCTCTGCCCTCTCATCCTGCTGGGAAGAGGGGAGAGCCAAATGTCTCCTTTCAGTCTGCGCAGCCCGAAGGCCTGATAAAGATTCAGGGTGAGCTATCGCTGGAATGAGGAGCAGGGAGAAATCCGAGCTGCATAATTAGGTACTTTGGGAACTGTATCAAAATGCAGCTGACTATAGATTTCTGTACGGTACGTGCTCTTCTGCATTGACTTCTGCTCCTTCTTCCACTAACGCACCAGGAGGGGGTGAGAAACCCCTTGCCCAGGCCCCTGGAGATGGAGCTCAGCGTGATCCCATGAAAAAGCTGAGCAAGAAGTTGGAGGTGAAGGGCAGGTTGGATGTGGCTTGGAGCTTGGAGTGAGGAAACTTCATATGCTTGCTTCCCAGCATGCTGTGGGCTGTGACTTTGAACCCCCTCTGTAAATAACCAGGGTTCATGGAGGGACTGTCCAGTGCCACCATCAATGTCTATTCCTGGCAGGAATAGCCCACAGGACCTAGCTAATGGCTTAGGTTAAAAATACATAATTGCTTAAACTGGTCAAAAATTGCAGTGTGTTTTCCCTCTCAAATCAAGACAAAGTTGAAATATCAAAAATGTTCACAGAATGGGAACAAAAAAGAGATTAGGAAATGTCAGACTTCACCGACGACATTTTTGATGGAAATACTTTGACATTTGCAAACTCAAATGTTTAGTTTGTCAAACCAGATGGAAATGTCACACCGAGACAAGTTGAAACATTAATCTGTCTGCTCACGGGAGGCTGTGATCTCCCATGGGACCCCCTTGCCAGCTGCCCCCTGGGGTCTGTGCCCTCCAGCAGAGCAGGGCTGGGGTGTGTCCCTCTGGACTGAAAGCTCCAGTGAGGCTGGGCAGGAAATAACATCCAGAACCTTGGTGGAGGAAGGCCATCCATGGGGATGGGAAGGAAAGAGCAGATTTGGTATTAAGATGCTAATCCGAGAGACAGAAAACCACATCCCTCTCACCTGCTTGGATACAGATTTCACCGTGGATTTGGGCAAGCCAACCCTGCTGTGTCGTGGTTTCCTCTATGTAAACTGGAGCAATAACTCTTCCCTGCTTCAGCTGGAGGCCACAGGCTTAAATCCATTGCTGTTTGTGAAGTGCTTGGGTGTCAGTAATGGGGGTCCTGCGGGCGCTGCAGAGAGCTGTGCTGGCGTTTGGAGTGGCTTTATGTGACACACGGTGCAGGGCTGCTGCAAACCCAGCAGCGCTGAATCCTCACCGTGGGAACAGCACCTGAAGGGCACAAGTGGAAGGTGAAAGGAAAGCAGACAGTGTAGTGGGGACTTAGGAGCATGACTGGACTCACAGCTCAGGACTGGGTTTGTCTGGGACAAGGGAGATCAGGAGACCTGGCCACCAGCTTCCCGTGGCCATCAGGGTGCTGGTGTGCCCCAGTTGTGAGGGTAGGTGTAATCCTGGTGAGAGCTGGGCTTTGCCCATCCCACTCCCCACCACCTGAGTACTTCATTTTTATTATGGTTTTTTTAACCTTCCCTTGCTGGTTGCAGGAAGAGTTTGAGGAGAAAAGGCAGAAAAATGTGTTTGAATTAAGAAACACTTTCTGGAACAGCAATTCACAGAAGCAGCTTTTATTTTATTTTGTTATTGTCTGGAAAAAAATTGCCAGTATTTTTTATCTGCTCTTACATTAATGTGCTGGGCTGAAGGCTGTAGGTGAAACACGACTCACTGTGTGGACAAACCTCTCATCTTCGATTGGCTTTGTGGACCAAAACTACAGCACAACTGGGTAAACCAGCACAACTGTCACTGCTCCCCTACCCACAGACATACCTCAGGCACCGGCCTCTGTTAGCGATGCCTTCCTGCTGCTGAGTTTTCTTGCCTATAATTATCAAAACCTTTGAACTATTTAAGCCTCCAATTGGGCTCTTTTGGTCTGGTGACCCCCAGAGCCACCCTCACCTCGTGAGAGGACAGCAAAGGCTGTGGCAGAGGCTGTGGGGTGAAGGCAGCCCGCGATGCTCTGTTCCCGCTGCTGTGTGGGCTGTCTCCTGGTGGTTATTAATGCCTCTGCTTTGCTTACCCAAGTGCTTAGATGGTTCAATACATTTTCAGACCTGTCCTTACACTATTGTTGGGAAAGATTCATTAGGACTTTGGCTGGAAATTATAGTGACAGAGCTGGGTAATTTATGGCTTTTCTTGAGGGTTGTGCAATTATTCAATAAGTGTCTTTCCTTCCTCTACCTCCCACCAGCCACTTGTTGGAAATAAATATTGAATTTATTTGCGGAAAAGTAACCATTGACAAAGCTGTGAATGGATGGGAAAAACCCGGTGAGGCACTTTGGGTCTCAGTGCTTACTTTCCCCTGTGGGGACGAGCGCTCCCTCCCCTGCTCCTGGCTGTGTGTGCGTTACTTCCTCAGCACTGTTGCCACTGGAGCTTCTCCATCTGCTCCTCACAAGGTCCCTGCTCACCCCAGATTGCCCAGTGGTGCTCAGTTTGCTTTATTTATTGCTTTCTCCCCTCCCCAGCCTGTGATGGGAAACTCCCCAAAACCAGTACTAGGGCTGGAGTGCCCAGATCTCAAAGCAAAGCTCCCACCAAAGCCTGGTGTCTCTCAAGTGTCAAAGCCACTTGTTAGGACCCTGCTGGCATCAGCCCCCAGCCCTGGGGCCACCCCCTGTCCCCAAAGTGCTCCTCTGTTCAGTGACTGATGCTTCTCAACATCTGCATCTCTTTCAGAGGCACCTTAGATCTTTTTCACTTCCAAGCACCCGCTGATGGGACCTGTTAATGCTGATGAAGTCCAGCCCCAGCTCCAGGTTCCTCTTCACTGGTTTGGGCAGCACCAGAGAGAAGGAAGAAGTGGGGAGCTGGGGCCATCCCCAGCTAAGCAAAGAAGCAGCTCACCCAGTCCCAGGAGAGAGACAGCATCGGGGTCAGGCACCATGTGGACCTCACCAGACAGGCTGATCCCGTTGAACCTGGGCTCTCTGTGGGACTTCCCACCTTCCCAGTCTGCTTCAGAGCAGCTGTCCTCTGGGATGGCTGATCCCTGGTGGGGGCAGCAGTGTGGTATTTCACCTTTCCTTGCTGTCAGGAGGTTATTCAGCCAGAAAAATGCCTGGCAGGTCTCTACCCCTGGGAGATGAGGAGAGTTGCTCTGAGGGCAATCCCAGCCTGCAAAATCAGGCTCTTGCTCAGCAGTTCCTGACAGAGGAGATGCTTAGCCTCACCTGACAGACCTCCTTTGTCTGCACTGATCCCTAACAATGGGCAGGGATCCTCCGTGCCTGCGCAGCCCCTGGGCTCCTTCAGGGGAAAGTGGGGCTGAAAATTGCCTCTTCCAAAGTGAGACACCCAGGGCTGAGCATGGCACCCTCTAATTCCACTGCAAGAGGGATTTCTCTGAGGGGGTGCCATCGATGGAGGTACTGGCACCAGAGCATTTCCCCTGTTATCTCTGCTGTTCCTTTGTGCTTTAACATTCTGTTTGAATTAGTGGGGCCTGCTCCTCGCAGTGTGCATGGCCACGCATTTGTCTACTTTGGATTTCATCCGCCATTGACTGGCCCATCCATCAAGCTCTTTCCAGGCCTTTTGAAGTTCCCTGTAGCCTTCGCTTGTTCCGAGCACTCTGTGCAGTTTGGGTCCTCTGCCAGGTTTTTCTTATGACATTTTTCATTCTCCTTTTCCAGATCATTAAGGCATCTCTTTAACACCCGTGGTATTGACACAAAAACTTGGGGAGCCTCCCCACGGGTACCATAGCCTTCTGGAAGGTAGCCCTCGTTAATATGTGCTGGTTTGACTCTTTGCTTCCAACCATTAGAGTTACTTTTTCCATTTGCTTTGCAAGCGTTTAATTCCCTTAATAGTCTCTCGTAAGGGACCCTCGTCAAAGAGCTTTGAAACCCCAAACACATTATGTCAAGTAGTTCTCCTTACTTTGCCCTCCTGACAATGGAAGAAAGCATCCTAGCAGATAGAGGCATGAACCCCTTTCAGGAAGCCAGGACTGCTTGCTACTTTCTTACTTAGTTAATTTACAGGTTTTAAAATCCAGCTTCTTATGAGCACCTTCATCTCTAACCACCGATTCAGTTCTCACAGCCCTAAAGAGAGTCGTGTCTCCATGCCTGCCAGAGAGCAGGCTATTTCCCTCACTGGCTCTTTTGTTAGCAGCCAGGTCACTTGGCAAGTGGGAGCCATCAGAGCCTTCGGGTATTTCGCTTTCAACTTCAGAAGCTTTGTGCTGGCCGGTCATACAATTTCTGCTCCTTTGGCATGGCTCTTTGTAGAAATATTTCGTTGTTATCACCTGAAAATAATGGGCATCTCTCTGCCAGCCCTGCTAGGCATCAGCTGGTCTAAAAGAAAGCCCTCCTTGGCTCTCCTACAGCACCTCAGCCTGCCCTGGCTCTTCCCATCACACCCCGGTGATGCCGATGCCGGCAAGTCAAGTCACGCAGCAGTGCCGAGGGAGCAGGATGGGGCTGATAAGATCCCTGCTGAAGCTGGGCTGTCTCTGCATTACAGGTACAGGGTGAAAACCTGTTTCACCCGCCTCGGGTGATTCATGCCTCTCCACTCCCGTGAATCATCCCGGCTGTTGTGTAAGGCTTATGCTGCTTGTGTGGCAGGGATGTATTTTCTGTGGCTTTTATAAAGTTCTGCACAATTTATACATGTGGCTCCTGCCTTAAAACATTTACACTCTTTATTCAAGGCTTTAGGATTTATGGTCCCTTTACCTGGGACCCTGGGAATGGTATCACCAGTGGGATGATCCTTGGGCCAAGACGCTTTTTATTGTTATCAGAAACAATCCTGCTCTGCAGCAACTCCTGACCACAAAGAAGGGAAAACTGCTGTTTTTCTCCCCAACACCTATACCCATGAATCTTTAAACAGGAGGAATTATTTCCCCGAATACTGAGCATTGAAGACATTTAACTCTAAGAATATGTGACAGCTCATCAGACGAAGAAGTGAGATGGTTTTGGGGCTGTGGAGGGAGCACCAAATGCCTTTCCTTGGGAACAGCCCCTCTTCTGGGAATTCCCACAGCTGCCAAGCAGGAAACGCAACCATGCTTAGTAATGGGGTAACCCCCCTCGTACCCAGGGGTACCCTGTGCCTGATCAGCCCAAGGGGGAATTCCCTGGTGCAATCACTCATATTGGCCAGGGCTTGAGGTTTTGTGTTTTTTAAACAGCATGTGGCGACTTTTGCCTAAACTTCTCCAGCCAGACCTTTTGTGCCAGATTACCTGTCTAGATGGGCTCTTATCGACGTGTTTATCACCGCCGCCTCTCGCTGTCAGCACTGTTTATAGGCAGGGGAACCGAAACCCTATGCTAAGAAATTTCCTCCTCCTCTTTTCTTTCAAATCTGCATCTGTTCCAGACTCCCTTTCATTAGAGACCACATGAAAGACAAAATAATCCCAGGCTATCAGGCACAGAAACCTTCGCAAGGTAAACTCCTCTCTGCTGGTAAATAAGGCACACCCTGGCTGGGGCTCTGCCCTGGCATCCAGGGAGGTCCTGTCCAGCCCCTGTCACCTGCATCCTAATTCCTGGATACCTGCAAGGCCTTCAACACCTACCAGGGCATTTGCAGACCCACGGTGAAAATTCAGAGTGCAAAGTAACATTAGACCCCAGGGATTTCTTCCTGCACCTGCATCCCCATTGTTGTGGTGGTGCACAGCGAATGCCCCCAGGGAGGCTTGGGGGAAGGGGGGGGGGATGCGTTCCTGCCTTTTTTACCTGTTGTAAAAATATTTGTAGAGTTGCAGCAGGCTGTAAAGAGCAATTTTTGGGGAGGGAGGAGCAGGGCTGATACCGATTAGGCAGGAAATGGCTCAGTGTGGATGGCATCCATATGGGAGAGCTGATAGATTTGGCGTCTTGAAGGCATCCCTTGATGGATCCACTGATAACCTGGCAGCAAAACAGACCTGGGCTCTCTGATTCCCTGCCAGCAGCTGAGCCGCAGCCTGCTTGCTTGGCCTTCGTTAACACCTTTCTGCCATGAGAACTTGTTGCCCTGCCCTGGGGACCAGTGGCCCCACGGTACCCCTGGAGGCTCAGCTGGCCAGTCCCCACTGTGCTGCCTGCTGGGGATGCTGCTCCAGCTCCTTCCCTTTGAAGGCTCAGTGTGAAATCTGGTCGGAGTTTAGGGAGGCAGAAGGGCAGCTTGCAGAGCAGCCTGCGTCCTTGGGATGAAAAAGCTTCATTTTGCAGCTCTGGAAAGAATCAGCGCATTTCCAGGCTGGGCTTCTGCCTTCCATTGGAGACAGATGGAGAGTAGAAAACATGGGGAAGGCATCCGGCTGCTCCTGCCATGCAGGGGACCAGCTTGCTCTCAGGCATGGGTCTTGCTCCAGGTCTTTCTCTGGGCAGCTCAATTTCGTGGCCCACCTTTTGTGCACATCCATGAGGTTCAAAGCCAACATGGATGTGGTGGGAAGTCAGTGGCCCAGTTGTGTCACTGAAGACCCTCAGGGTGACTGGGAACCCAGTGAGACCTTCCCGTGCCAAGGAATGCTGGTGCATCCTACTCTCTGGTGGCTTTCCTTCCCTGGGAACTGGCAGCAAAAACAAGAGGATTTCAGAGAAAAATCAATATGTAGCAGGATGATGCCTGGAAAGGAAGCAAGACGGAGAATATGGTAATGTAGCAGAGGGCAGTGATCCCTTGCAGAGATGAACTGGAGATTTGGGAGGCAGAAGCCACTTTGTGTGCCTGCTGGTGCTTAGTGCTGCTGAGGGTCTGCAGCCTCCTTTACCAGCTCTGGCCAGGCTGATCAAATACAAAACATGAGACTGAACCCTGATATGGTTTGGCAAGAAAGTTTTTTGCATGAGCACAATTGCCTCCTGCATGACTCACTGGGTAATACTTTTGGGGAGAAAAAGCTGTCAGCTGAAGTTATGCTTCCTTCCATGCTTCCAAACAGGTCGAGGGCAGTGGATTGTCCTGACACCCACCTCCTTGAACTCCCCAAGCTCCCTCCCTCCCTCAAGCACCCATGGGGCTCTCTGGTGAAGTGTGACTGGACTCTCCAGTGCTGCTGACAAATTGGTGCCCAGATCAAAAGGAAGCTCTCGTAGCAGAAAGTCAGCTGTGTAATGACTGCCCTAAAGCTGCCCGGGGTTGCCGCAAATCTGATGGGTAAAAGAGATCCCCCAAAAGTGCAGGCAGCCCTCCCACTCACTGGCTGCAATAGCCACAGCAAGAGCTGTTTGCTCCTGCTCCAGGGTCATGGCCTCCTTGGCTGTGAGCTGGGACAGTAATTTCCCTGCGGTTATTTCTACGATAACTTATTTCAGGTTTTTATGATGCTTAAAAATTGGACAACATCTTAAAACATAATTCAGGCCTTAACTGGCTTTAAATGTGTGTGGTTTTACAGGGATGTGTAAAGTATTTTTAAGTGTTGGTAAATTCCAGGGATTGGAACTGTGGGCAGATGGGGAGGGATGGAGGATCCGGCCCAAAAATGTTTTTGGAGAACCAGGCCAGGAACCAGCAACTGGGAGTTGTTTACAGCCATGAGGAGCTATGTGATTTGAGCAGGTTGTAGACCACATAACAAAATGTTTATGGGGAGTGAATCTGCACCTCCTCTTCCCCTTAAAATTGGTTTAATTTGTACAAATTAGCTGTGTAGCCAAGCACTTGATACTGATATACAAGAATTGCTGTGGCAGGGAGATGGCTCCCAGGTGCTGGAAATAAAAGGGAGCAGATGAACCAGAGTGAAGTTGTGCTCCTCAGGAACATCAACCAGCATGGCAGGAACTGGCCATGTGAATTGTCTTGTGCCTTTGAACAATCCTCCACCAACTCCTTCCTGCTGGGAAGGTGACTGCTCCACTCCTGCTGCCCCATCAAAGCAGCAGGCGTGGGTGAGAGGTAAACCCGACCCTGAGGACTGTTGGGTAGGGGATGGGTGTGCAGCAGTGAAATAGGGCTGCAGCCACCCCACCTCTTGCCTGGGGCAGGCACGGGATCTGGCAGAGCCATGGTGGCTCCAATCTCTCAGGAAAGGCTGTGGCCACACGGAGGACGGGTTTGCTGCCACATGTGTTACACAGTGGTTGAGTGAGGACAGCATCCCAAGGGTGGCTTGCAGGGGTGGGTAGGGAGGGTTCTGTCAGGTACTACTCCCTTCCCTAATGAGCGGGAGGCACCACTCAGGCTGGGATTGGATTTGCCAATACTGACAGAACCAGGGCTGCTAATGCAGCATGTGGTCCTGCAGCAGAGGCACCCAGGTGGATCACGCTGGTGAGATGGAGCTGGGATTTGGTTCTTGTCCTTCACAACCGAGAAGGTGCTTTGGGTAAGCAAATGTGATCCCGCGGCGACGAGCTGGAGCCGATCAGCAGGAAAAGCTCCAGGAATGGTGCTGCTCCAAGCAGGGAGGCAGAAGGACTGTCCCAAGCAAATTGGCTGTTTCAGGTGAAGCCTTGGTGAGCAGAGCTTGGGGAGGTGGGAGCTGCACAGACATGGCACCAGCCTGTGTGCCCTCGTCTCCAGCAGACAAGGATCTCTGTGTGTGTTTGTGTTTGCAGAAATAACACTCTTGTCTTGCTCTTTCCTTTTGTGAGGGTGTGGGCATTAGACTGAAATGCAATCCCAGGAAAGGCCAAGGATTTTGGCTGTTGCTGCAGGCACATAAGGAAGATGTTATTGTCAAGTGCTCCCCTCCATCCAGGCAAGAGGTGTTGCGGAGGTGTCTGGAGGCTGCAGGGAGACACTGGGAGATGGGAGAAGCCCTGGGCAAGGCAGGATGGCAGCAGAGGATCTGGGGGAGCTCTCTGGCAGGTACTTTGCCATCACAACAGCACTCGTGACCAGGCTGGCCGGGCCGCCAACATCTCCTTCTGCCAGGCTTGCATGGCTGCAGCCGCCAGTCTCATCACCAAAGCCCACGTGAGATTTCCTGCCTGCATCTCTTCCAAAAAAAGCAACTTCCAGCCCACGGGAGAAAACTGAGCGTAATGGCAGAGACGCTGTGATGATGCATCGTCTCACCGACACCCACCCACGTCTGCAGGAGCAGGGACCCGCCTGGGCAGCCCTGGACCCTGCTGCAGGGGATGGGACATGCGGCGCAGCTGTGGCCCTCTGCGTTATCGACACTGGGAGCTTTCAGAACCCCATCAGTGGAGCAGGAGAGAGTGTGTGACTGACATCCCTCCAAAGGAGATTGCTCCAAGAGAGACCCCAAGAAAGGTTTGTATGAAGCTCTTTGGGAACAGGCAGAGTCAGGGGATCCTGTCCTCCACACGCAGCTCGCGCCCATGAAATGCACTGAACTCCTCCAAGGCTGCCCCAGGGGTCAGTGAGGGGTTGGGGACCAGTTCTGGGCTCTGGCCATGTGCTGCCAGCAAGTGCAGAGTGCCCCAAACACAGCAGCTGTGCACCCAGCAAATATGCTGGAGGGAGCCTGGGGGTGGACGGTGAATCTGGGGAGGGCTCCGTCCCCAAGTTTCCTGTGGGGCAGGTTTGCAGGCAGAGGGGAGCATCTCAGGGAGGTAACAAGGTGCTGACAAGAAACGGTTTGATTTTCTGGATGGTGTTTCACAGCTCCCTGTGGAGCTGTCCATGGGGACAGGGGAGCACCGAGGCAGGGGAGCACCCCACAGGGCCAAGGGCTGGTCTCACTCACAGGAAAGAGCACAGGAGATGCTGGCTGTTGGTATGAATTCAGCCCGGCTCCGCCATAAGGAAGTGATTGAAGCTTTCACGATCTGTTTAAGCAGTGACATATGTTTCCTGCAGGCGCGGCGTGCTGCATGCCAGCGGATGAGATATGGCCCCGCGTCCCTGCCTGGCTCTGCCAGCACGGGGTAGGGCTGGCCCCATCCCCACGGCCGCGTTTGATACAGCCACGGCCGCCGCTGCCTGTGTGGGAAGGGGAAATTGCTCACACGGCAAAGGGAAATAAACATGAGGAGACCAGCCCTGACAAAAAGCGTGTGTTTCTCTGGTCTGAGGCCCCGCTGCAGGCAAGAGCCACATGATGTGCAGCGGGGCTGGGGATAAAGGTGGGGAAGCTGGAGCTGCGGCGATGTCTGCAAACTCCCTCTCACTCACAGGGAGTCCCTCCCTCCAGGTCTCATCTCAGCTTTCAGCGCTGAGACATCAGAGGGACCAGCGCCAGGGGAGTCGTGGGGTATGGAAAAGGCCTAATTGCCCAAACCATCGAGCCCAGGTGAGGTGCTCTGCCAAATTCAGAAGCAGCCAAAGTGGGCTGAGAATTTCTCTGGGGAAGGGACTCTCCTCTGGAAACTGCTGTGGCTGAGCACCCAGGCACTGATACTCAGGCTCGGGCTTGTGTGGATTCCAGATCCATCCTCACCTGCACCCTTCAGCTCTTTCTGCCTCATTCTTCAGCACAGGGGAAGTAATTTAGAAGATAAAAGACTGACTGGGGACCTCGGTCCAGGAGTGTGCCAAGCTCATGGAGTGCTGGGGATGCCATGAACTGGGCAGGCATCAGGCAGCTGGGGAACCGTGAGCAGGAGGATTTGGACATATTCAGGAGCTGGAAGCAGGTGATGGTCCCCAGGTCTGAGAAGGGTGTAGGCAGCCAGGGTCTGTGGGAACCTTTGCCAGAAATTGATGCCATGCAGGGGGCTGAGCTGGAGCAAGGGGAGAAGGCAAAATGTTGGGAGAGATGCATGGCTGGGGGCTGCCCAGGGGCAAGATCCATGGTGGCTGGTGAGGCAGACCCCCACCCAGACACCCGGGAAGCCTCCAGCTTGTCCAGGATGAGCCTAAAGATGAGTTTGTGGCAGAGGTTGCAAACTTGGTGTAAGAGTGAGAGAGGGAAGGGATGAAGAGACTTTATGTTTGAGCTGAAGGCCCCGGGAGCTTCTTTGTCATTCCTTAGGACCAGTGTCTCCCTTGGCATCAGTAGCCTGCTGACCATACTGACAGAAAAGACACAGTCAGGAGCAGGGCTGGGGATTGATGGGGATCAGCTTTAATTTGTTGGGGATTTTGGCTTTAAAACATAGCCTTCTTCCTTAGCTACAGGACAGAGAGCCCTACAGCCTCCCTGTGCCACAGAGCAGCACCAGCTCCCTAGTTCTCCCATTAGCTGCCACATCCTTCAGCAGTGAGGCACCAGGCAAGCCAGTGCTCACCTTCAGAGCAGCAGTAGCCCATCCTCGCTCACCGTGTGCCTTTCCAGCAGGGAAGAGAGATTTTATGAAAGGACTTTTGTCCTTCTGAAGTTTTCTTTGAGTGCTTTTATCCCCTCATTGCTCCACGTTCAGTGCATTTATCTGCAGGATTAAAGGTATTTCTTCGAGTAGCTGGGAATGCCTCCTTGCCTGGGGCTTGCCTGGGTTCCGGAGCCTCCAGCTTGTGCTTGTGGTAGTGCTAGTGCAGGATGTCAAGTGGTACCTTGCTCCAGGAGACTGCAGTGAGTTGATGAGACACTTTGAGCACATGTGTGTGTTGGCAGGGGCTGTTTTGTCAGGGATTGGCATCACCCTCATGAAGTTTTGTGGCTGCAGTCGGCAGCAGCCAGAGCTCTCCCCTCTGCACAGCCGGGCTTTCTCTGCAGCTCTCAGACATCCCAGGCCCGTGTTCGTTAGCAGGTAGCCAAGGTTTGCTGTGACTCAGTGCAGCAGTTTGCTCCAGCACTGGATTACCTTCACACATTACAAATCAGTGCCGAGTTTCTCCATGGTTTTGGCACTGGGCAGGTGCCTGGAGCACGTCGCGGGGAGGAAAAGGCTGGGGGAGGCGGAGCAGGTGAACTTCACTCTTCCAGCTCTGGAACAAAGCTCCTACTCCTGGTCGTAGCCTTTTTAGGGAGAGATGACGTTCTCCGCCCTGCTGGCAGCACCGCAGCGAGCTCTGCAGTGCCATGGCTCTGCTCAGGCACGTGGAGCACACAACAATTGGGGGGCTTTTCCCAAAAGCTGCTCCCTGGCAGGCACCGAGGCAGCCCACACTGAGCAGCAGTTGATCATTCTCCATGTAACTGCTAGAGATGCCTAAATAATTCATTAATGGTTTGGGGAAACAAAAATATTGTGCAGTGAGTAATTTCTTGCCAGTGATGTTGTGCACAGCTGAAGCAGCTCACAGGCAGCTGCAATGGCGCAGTGTTTGTGGGACATCGTGGGCCCAGGCTTTTTCCTCTGACTTCTTATTTCTTTTTTTTTTTTCCCCATATGAACTGTCCTGACTCTGTCTCTGCACAAACATGAAGGTTTATTGTTTCTCAGGGAAGTGGGATGAGGTGGTTGAAACAGAACATGGGCTGGCAGCAGGGGATGTGGGGAGGGGGCAGGGGCTCATGAGACCACCACAGCCTTGCTTGGCCTGGCTCTTTGCATTGCACACAGGAGCCATGGGGACATCAGAAATTTCTTCTCCCAAAACGTCATTTCCAGCAATGGGACTGGTGGCACCATGCCAGGTAGAGCCCTCCCCAGCCAGTCCCCATGCACTGATGACAAAGAGCTCCAGGAAACCTGTCCCAGACCAGCGTGGGCAGGGGAAGGGCCCAAGAGCCTCATGCCGATAGCAGTGACAAGGAACTCCTGTTTCTCCAAAGGCATCTGGGAAATGTCCCCGGCTGTCTGTCCCCAGCATATCGCAGTGCTGGGGGTGGCAGGCTGACAGCAGGGCTCCAGCTCCCTGTGACTGCCCAGGGGCAAGGGGCAGGAAGTCCCTGAACTGCTCTGGGCAAGCATCACCCCAGGGTTGGGCTTTGGACGTGGTGTAAAGTTCATGCCCCAG
Source organism: Rhipidura dahli (assembly GCA_013399225.1). Lineage (NCBI taxonomy): Eukaryota > Metazoa > Chordata > Aves > Passeriformes > Rhipiduridae > Rhipidura > Rhipidura dahli. Next base: position 969,500 of record VXAC01004963.1, read on the forward strand.
TACTAAGCTGCGACTTGTGTGGGCTCCTGGAGGAAGCCCATGCTGTATCCCCTGCAGCTCCTGCTTGTCACTCTGTTAAATTTCCATTTTAACATGAAAACAGCTGTTTTCGTGGTACCTCTGTGTTATTTACACAATCATGAATTCAATCCCTGCTGAAAACCACGTTATGCACGCCAGCAGCGCCCTGTTGTCTTGTAGGTACCTAGTGGGTAGATGTGAAGTGGTGCCAGCCCCGGGGCCAGGCCACCAGCACTCCTCATGCTTTGCCCATGGCCACCCTGGCAGTTCATGGTGAAACTTGGATGATTCAAGGGGGGCAAACCCATCTCAGAGTGTTCCTGGTCCAGAGCAATGGCTGTGGATGAACCTGTCTCCATCCCCGTGAGCCGAGCCCTCGGAGCCTGAGAACAGGATGCTTGATGCACATCAAGGGACAGAGACAACAACTGTTGGCAGTGCTCAATGGTGCTTTGTTCTTGGCCCAGGAAGCAATGAAAATCCTCCTGCTTTGAAGCCTGAGGAGGCCTTTTTATTATATCCAGGGCTCCTGGAAAAGGAAACTACAAGTGCTTTCCCATAACGTGATAAAAAGCTCTCCTGGCTGAGACCACGGCAACTTCTTACACGTGAGAGCGGTGAGTCAGTGCAGCATGAGGCTGGGCTCAGTGCTTGCCCAGCCACTGGAAATCTTGGTGTGTATGTAACTGGGATTTGAAAGAACCTTGGTGTGAGTCCTGTTGACCTTGCACTTCACCCCAGAGACCTGACAGCTGTGGTGCCTGGTCCATGTAGTGCCTGGTCCAGTGACCATAAATTAGTGGGGGTCAAGCAGACCCTGGACCCTCTGTGCTGGCTGGGAAACATTGGGGAGGTGAAGGTCATGCAGCAAAAGAGAGTTCACAAGGCTCCCATGTCTACACCTGAGAAGGGGCATCTGTGGGCGAGTGCTGGGGTGCACAGTGGAATCTCCTGTGTTCATGCAGGGATGCTCCTGGGTGAGGAGGCTGCTAGAGCGTCTGTGGCTTCAGGGGGAGAGCCTGGAGTTGCTCCCCAGCCTTTCTCACAAGGCTGGGGCACAGTGGGTCCTCCTTGGCACAGCCCCCATCCTGGCTAGGTAACTCCTAAATGGTAAAGCTGGCCTAATTAGTCTGTTTAATCTTCTCCCATAAATCACTCCTCCCCATCCCCTGCAGACTATCGGCAGCATCTGAAGTCATTAGTTAATTTAAACCTGGGAGTTCACACGTTGGCTTATCGGAGCCATCTCCTTTCCCCGCTAAGCGCTTGCTCGGTGCATCCCCGGCTGCTGCTCGATCCGATCTGCGCCCGCTTTGAAGCCGTGATGGGCTGCCAGCAGGCGAGGTGCTGCCTGCCTCCCTGCCTGCTTCCCTGCCTGCTGGCAGGTGGGAGGGGAGATGGAGATCCTGCTTCTCCCCTTCCCCGCGCTGCCTGTTTTTTGAACTTCTCCTCTGACTCATCCATTTGATTTGATGTTTTCACCTTTGTTTTACAAATAGCAGTTTGCCCGAGTGCTGGAAGGAGAAGGCAGCTCCGATGCTGCTGCAGCCTCCCCGGCTGCCAGGAGAAGTAATAGAATCTTAGAATCATCTGGGTTGGAAAAGATCACCTGTAAGATCATCGAGTCAGGTGAGTGGGGTCCTGGGGAGGGAGCTGGTGGGCACCCAGTCTGCCCTTGTACCTGGCAGGGATGTGGGGAAGTTGGGGTTACTGCAGGTCGACCATGGGGAAGTGCAGGCTTGGCCAGGGATCCCACTAATGGCTTGTACTGCCCACTGGTTGTGCTGTCACTTCTCCATCCTCATTCTCCTCTTCCTCCCTGGGTCTCCAGCCCGATGGGAGCAGGACTCCATCAGCTCCAGGGTGGGATGTCCCCAGCTATGTGGGAATCAGGGCTTCCTAAAGTGAGCTCTGTTGGTTTGGGGGCAATGCTGACACCCTGGGCACACACCGTCCTTCCCTCTGCATGGGCAGGAGGCAGTGAGCCCGAGGGTCTCGGCAGGGCCAGCACAGCAGCACAAATGCTCAGCTCCTGGTGCAAGGTGGGAGGGGGAAAGCGGGGGGCTTGGGAGCAGGAGTGAGATAGTTGGAGTGGGGATATCTGACAGGAGCCCACAGCAACAGGCTCTGGTGGCTCCCAGCTGTTTTTCCACAGAGCACTGGGAGGTGGGAGTCATCCCAGCCACTGGGTGCCACGCTGCACCCATGGGCAGGAAGCACCCAGGCTGGGAAATGCCTGGCTGGGTGCCCTGCACAGGCAGAGAGAGCCCTGCCCACAGAGCAGCTCAGGACAGCCCCCTCCCACAGCAGCACCCCCAGGGCAGCCCCACATCAGGGCAGCAGCCAGGCACGGCACCCACTGGCACAGCACATGTGGCCCACGGCCCCCGAGGGGGCTCTGGCAGCTGCACGAGCTGGCACCTCGAGCATGGGGTGTGGGTGATGCCCTACACCTGAGGGTACATGTCCTCCCAGTGCACCCTCTGCACTCCTGGGCTCTGCTCCTGTTGCTCCCAGCAGGGTGAGGGACGGCTGCTCACCCTGGGACCTGTCAATCCAGGCTGCTTCCGAGAATGCTCTGTGCATTCCTGGGGCACATCGACTGGCAGCACAAAAGAACCAGCTCAGACAGCTTTCTGGGGACACATTTTTGGCCAGAGCACCCTGAAGCAGCCCCTTTAAAGCATCCTGGTGGTTTCAGGAGGGGACATAGTGCCTGTGCTCCTCGGCTGGCTTTGTGGCTGCCCTCTTCCTCCCACTTTCCTGTTCCAAGGAGGAGCTGCAGTCGTGTTTGGTTTTGTAGTCCAAGCTCTGGATTTATTGCTTCCAGGTCTTCATGTGTTTGTTTACGAAATGAAAGACGGCTGGGTGAGCCTGCTTTCTACTCCTCTGGCCTGCCTGCTGCAGCCCACAGGGGATCTTTCAGTCTCCCTTCATGTCCCACAGGCACCCAAACGCTGCATGAGTGGGGGACACGTGCGTGGGGGGTGATGCGCTGGGCAGGTGTTAAAGCTGTGCCCTGGTTGAGGAGGATGACGCGGGGAAGGCGCTGGTGCAGCCCCGGGCACCTCAGACCGCGCTGGGGTACAGCACCCGGGGACGAGGGGCCCTGCCTGGGCGTGCTCGGCTTGTCCCCTGTCCCCAGGCTGCCACTCCCCTTCTGCTGTGGCCGGAAGACATGAGCTCCGGATTAAAGGATATTTCAACCAGACGCAGGGGCTGTGGCGGCCGGGGGAGCGCGCAGCAGGAGGGGACGGGGACAGGACGGGAGAGGGACCAGAGGAGAAGCTAATTTACGCTGGAATGTAAATACAGCAGCAGCACGATGCTCCTCAGGGCGTGTCACTCCCCTCCTGGCTCTGGAACACGGGTTAGATCTGCCCAGGACAGCTCGGGCCACATCCCTGCCCTGCCAGAACCCGCATCTCCCCTGGGCATTGTGCAGAGGTGAGAAGAAGGAGGGTCGGGGGCTGTTGCAGCAGCCCAGTGCCACTGCTGCTGTTCCTTCTCTCTGCAATGAGGTACCACAGGTCACACTGCAGAGGGACGGAGTCTCAGCCTTCCCAAATAATCCTAAGAATCAATAGCAGTGTCATGGATGCGCAGAACAACAGCTCGGAGTTGAGAGGGGAACTTCTCAGCAGGATTAACTCTGAAAGCCAGTGACAACACTTTAAGTGTCTGTGCTATCTGTGTCCCGGCTGCTCATTCTGGCAGATAGTTCCTCCTAATGAGCTTTACTCAACAGCTCTAGATTAGTCTGTAAGAGCAAACTCCAGGGATCAAAAAATAAGGTTTAAGATGCAAATATTCTGTGAGATATCCAGATTTAAATGCTTTTTTGTTGCTGTTCTTTAGTCCATAATTTTTATAGGAAGAAAAGAGAGATCCTCTAGAATGTAAGACAGCGAAAACTTTTTAAAAGAAATGACCAAATAACATAAAATCACGGGTTTGGTTGTTTTGGGGTGCTTTTTTTTAGCTTAAAACCACTGAATTTGGAAAAGTTCCCTTCTGCTCACCCAGGGCAGTGTGAGCACAGATGCCCCAGCCTTGGGGAGCAGGTCAGGCTCGTCCACTCCTCTCCGGTTTGCAGAATATCACTGGGGAAGCCGTGGGCACACTGATGGGTGCCAGGACTGGTGGCACAGGGTGAACCCCAGCCAGCCACCTCACTGCCCAGGGCAGAGGAAGCTCAGCAGATGGGTGGTCTGTGGCAGGTGACAAAAAGGCTCAAATAAGTCCCTAAAATGTACAGCCCAGGCTGGCAGTGGGCTCCTCCTCTGTCCCAAGGTTGGACCCCAATGCAAGGACCTGAGCTCAGACACAGATGCTGGGAGAATTCACACCCCGAGACAGGTTGTTTTTCAGTGGTCTTTAATCTTCCACATGGCTTTTTTTTTTTTTTTTTTCATTTTGAGGCAGGAGTACTAACTGCTAAGGATGCATATGGAATTTGAATATGAATGATAAGAACAGCTGTGTATATCTATTATGAATGAACATAAACAGAAATGTATAAACTGAGATTTTGGGGCTTTTGGAAGAATTAGTGCCTTTGTTCCTGGATTTTTTTCCTATCAAAGTTTGAACCAAAGCCCATTAGCCTGGACTTTCCCGCAGCCGACCAAGCCAGGAGCTTCATTTTGTCCTGGCTCTGAGCCATGCTGAATTCTCCTCAACAGCTCACTGAGCCCTAATCCTAACAAATTTACCCAGAGAAGTGGGTCTCTTATTACACAGCCTAATTTGAATGCTTTCCAAGGTTAATTTCAGCTCCCTCTCCCTCTCCAAACATGCCTGCCCCTCCAGAGCCAGCTCCCCCCTTCCCCAGCTCCCCCCTGGCTCCGGGTTAGCGCCAGCCCGGGGGGAGCAGCCCCCTTCACCACCGAGATGGTTTTTAAACGAGAAAATAATGGGATGTGTGTCCCTGGGTCCGGACTCTGCCTGGAGGGTTTCTTAATGCCGAGCGGCTTCCTCCGCAAATTAATTGCAACTTTCGTTGGGCGAAAATAGCCCTGGAAGCCCCTTCCCCACAGGCAATTCCGCACGTGAGATCGCTCAGTTCATAATCTGATTCCTACGGCTCCATTCCTTCCTCCCCGTCCCCAAAACGCCGGTGGGTGCCCGCGAGGGATCCGCCAGGGTGACCCGGCTGGCAGCCGCGCCAGGGCCGGGGAGCATCGCTGCCGCCCGGCCGAGACGGCCCCGGCTCTTGCTTTGCAACAGACTGTGCAAGAAAACCTCAGCGTGGGGAAACTGAAACCCGGCCCAGGGCAGGGAGCAGCTGTCAGATCCATTAGGGAAGGGATAGAGAAGGAACCAGCTATGCCTGGTGGACGGGGATTGCAGGAGAGGGGCGGTGGAGGGGCTGTGGGGTGGCAGGGGCTCGCAGCAGGGGGTTAAAAGGGACGGGACAAGGCGCAATGGGTTTAGACTGAAAGAGGGTCAGTTTCGAGTAAATGTAAGGAATTAGGGTTTTTTACATTGAGGTTGGTGAAACACTGGCACAAGTTGCCCAGAGGGGTGGTGAATGCCCCATCCCTGGAAGGCCAGGGGCTCTGAGTACTTGAATTGGCTGAAGATCCCCCTGCCCATGGCAAGGGGGTTGGACTAGATGGCATTTAAAGGTCCAACCCAAACCATTCCATGATTCTATAAAAGGAAGGATTAGGTGGAAAAAGTGTACAGAGGAGGCAGAAGCCCACCTCACCCACCAGCCCACCTGGATGTGGCTCCAGGGATAAATTCTGCTGGCTTTTACCTGCAAGAAGCAGAGACTTTCCCCAGCAGCTGGGCCTGGGGGGTTGTGCTGGGTCACGGTAGGTGTGGAATGGCAACTCTGCAGCCCTGGGACAGGGGTTTTCCACATGTCCTCAGGCAGTGAGGTCCCAAGTGCATGGGGCAGAGTGCCCTGCCTGTCTCCCAGCTGCCCTGGAGCTGTGATTCACCTTTTCTCCCCTTTCCTCGCATTTTTCCTCATTCTACTCAGTTAATGCTTTTATATTTGCTCACTCTGAGCCCCACAGGTGGTGCAGTATTTCATCACCCCGGCAGGAGATGGGGCAGGGAAGGGGTTGGGGATGTGCCCTGTGCCATGCCAGGGCGGCTGAGCTGGGTTGGAGTGCCAGTGGGATGAGAACAGCACGGGGCTCTTGCCATCAGTGATTCCAGGAAGATGTCCTCTCTGAAGTACCTCCACAGGTCACATCTTCTGCTGTCACGTCCTGCTGCCAGGTAACCTCCTGTGCCTGCTGCCTGTCCCTTGAAGCCTCACTGCCCAGTGGTCACCTCACTGAGTGGATACCCGTGTTGGATGATTTTGCTCCAGGCGTACGAGCTGCACGTATCAAAGCTGAGCCACATCTTATCTCCGGGCTGTTGCTGCCTGCTCCCAGCCCGCAAATCCTGGCTGTGAAGTGTTTGCAGCAGTTCCCCAGCACTGTGGGTTGTGGTGGATTTGGGGTGCCAGTTTCAGGGTGAGGGGCACCCTGGGGCAGGTCTTTGGGGTGCAGGTTGGAAGAGCCAGCACAGACGCAGCCCAATCTGCCAGGAGGATGCTGGTCATTACTGTAAGGTCAACCTTAAATAATGGGAATAATAAAAATAAGGCTGCCTGGAGGAAAGGAGAGAGCAAACTGAATCCTAATGAGGTTGCATGGACACATCAGCACGACCATTTCATGGAAATCATTTTAAAAAGGAAAAAAAAAAAAAAAGCATCGAGTTTAGATCAAAGGATTTGGGACACAGCAGCCAGGGCACAATCTCACAAGGACACCCTGGGAGAGGACATGCCCACAGAGATCCCACATGCATGAGCTGCTACTCCTGCCCTGTTGTGCTAGGGAAGATCCAGGGCAACCCTTGACTACAGAGGATGTGGGAAAAGAGCCCAAAGGGTTGAGGGAGATGCTGCTTCATTCAGGGTGGGGACTGGTATCTTGTCACCAGCTTTACTGCAACCAGGTGTGGTGCCTGGTGTGAAGGGGCAGAACATTTGCTTTTAGGGATGGCCAAAATTTACCAAGTTGTGGTGGCAAACACTGAAAGAGGAAGTTTTAGAAGGGAAATAAAACATTAATATTTCAGGGCTTAAGGTAATCCTCAGTGCAAAGGCAGGAAAGTAATTAGTGCTGTAGATGGGGAAAGAACCGGTATTGAATGAAACTGGGGCGAGCACAGGTTGAAGGAGCTGCAAGGAGGAGGATGGGCAAGGGCTTTCCAGGAGATGGCAAGGAATGAGCCTGGAGGCCCCCCAGGAACCCCCCCAGCACACCAAGCCCCAGCAGCACCGTATTTCAGGGGGGGCTGTGCCTGCAATAAGCCAGCCCTGCTCCTCCTCCTCCTTGCTGGCCACAGGCCAGGTGAAACGCTCCCCCGAGCACGGCAGGGACTGGTCCAACCCCGCACAGCTCCAATTATCCTTGGCTGGACACTTTCCAGGAATCCCATCCTCTCTCCCTCCACCGACCCTGCCTCCCCCAGCCTCCCCCCCTCAAAGCAATTTGACTTTTATAGTAATAACTTCTGAACCCTGGACTGGGGCCGTGCCAAGGAAAGCAGCAGAAAACAATGTGATGGGCCTCGGCAGGCGCGGAAACTCCAGCGACCGAGACCAGCCCTAAAATAACTTCTGAGCGATTGTTATTTATTCTGGGAGAAAGTTCGTTCATTCACAATTTGGAGGGGAGATAAATGAGGGCGGGCTGGGGCTGCACAGAGGCAGCACGCCGTGGCTGCGGATGCAGGGCGCCTGCAGCGCCAGGGCAGCCGGCTCACCACGGTCCTCCTGCACATGACCTGCTGCAAAACCATTTTTAAAGGCTTTTGAGTTCATCTGAAAGCCCTGGGCTCAGGTGGAGGAGTCCAGCTCGAGGCTGGGGGGGTCTGCATGTGCTGCCAGGTGCAGGGGCACTCGGTGTGTCTGTGCCTGCACGTGTTTCAGTTCCCTGGGCACGCTGTTCAGCATGGTGGCTGTGCCACATGCCACCGGCTTGCACACCCACACCTGGGCTCTGCACACTGAAGCCATCGTTGTCCAATGGGCAGCAGGTGGTGCAGGCAAACTCCAGGCAGGAACAGACAGCACCCTTCTGCCAGTCCTGGTGAGTATCAGTGCGTGCACGGCAGATGACAGCCAACATCAGCTGGGCAAGCAGCAAGTGGTGCAACCTCAGTAATTCTGCAGCTCTGAGCTGCCACAGCTTTCCTGCAATGCACAGGGGCTGAGCCAGAGCTCCCAGAGGAACCTTGAGCAGCCTGGGCAACCCTGGGTGCTTCTGAATCAGGGACACTGTCCAAAGGAGGCAGGCAGCCAGCCAGCCCTCAGCACTGCCTTGTGTCTGCTCGTGCAAGTGTTTTATGGTCCCTGTCACCACAGACTGGGCACTTGCCGGGATCTGGAGTGCACTGGTGGCTCTGCCAGACAAGGCTCAGGCTGCCTGTGCACCCTCAGGGGACGGTTGGGCTCCCTTGGCAGGTTTGGAGAACAAATGTTGGGTCTGTGCCTGCTGGGTGACAGGGGTGGCAGAGACCTCACAGCGTGGCTCTGTGGGCAGCTGGATGGGAGGGGGACAGACAGTACCTGACTGGGTATGAGGGCCTTACCAGCTTTGTGTGCACATCATTGCCAAGAATGATACACATCCAAGACTACCTGCCCACGAGCATCTCAGGGGCAAGGGTTGATCCTGGTCCACTGTAGCAAGATGCTGCAGTGACAGGGGACAGCATCGCCATCATCACCCACCCTGCACACCAGATCCTGGGAAGCACACTGTTCTGGGGTGGGAAAATGCTGCCATATCCCCTCCCACCAAGAGAACAGCAGCACTCGCCTGGGCCACCTCTCTGCTCCTGCTGCCTCCAGGATGGGGGACCTTGCTGAGTGCCACCAAATGTTTCTGCTTTGGAACTGACATGGGGACACACTGGAGCTGGGGGCCTGGAGCTGCAATAGGGGGTGATTCGGTGCTGCCCTTTGCAGAGCGAGGAGGGCACCAGTTTATGCTTAGCAACACAATCACTCTGGCACTGGATAAATTGTCACCCAGCTGCCCTTGTGTGGGGCCAGCAGGGTTAAGACAGGGTCACACACGGGGCAGAAGCAGCCCTGGGCAGCGCCGGCCGGCACACACAGCTTCCTTCATGGCACCGTGCCCGCGCCGGTGAGACTGGCCCTGCTGGGCCACATCCCTCATCCTGCCAGGCAGGAAAGGCTCCGGGCCCCGCTCCTCCTCGTCCCTCCGCATCCCCTGCCCTCTGCCCTGCCACTGCTGTGGACAGCCCCGTGCTTGCCAGGTGACTTCCAGCCCTGCTGCTCTTCGGGCTGTCTGAATGGCTTGTGATCTTGGCAGGCAGCTCGGAGTCCCACCAGTCGTTATTGCAATGATTATTTGTGTCTTCCCAGCTCAAAAGGGCTTTCCTCTCACCTCGCTCCCGGCTGGCCTCGAGCCAGGTGGGACTGTGGAGGGAGCAAGGGGAGAGGGCAGCATCCTGCACTGTCAGAGCAAGGGACTGCAGTGGGATGCAGGAGACGGGGCAGAGGGAAGGACAGATCTTGTCCCTCCTCCTGAACGCTCAGATTGGAAATCAACACCCTCTTGGTTAATTCATTAGCTTTGATTAGCAACTCTGAAGCTCAGACCAGCTAATGGGCTCCCTCCTGCTGGTTAATCTCCAAGAGGAGTTCAGCAAGGTTATCTGAACCAGGAATGGTGAGGAAAGGATGGGGATGAGTGCAATTGAATTAGGAAGCTGTTAAATGAAGAAGCCAAACTGAGCCAGAACAGGGCCGTTGCAAAATGTCCCCATGGGTAAAATATGGGGTAAAAAGCATCATTAAAACATAGGGCAGAACACAGCACCATGGGTCACTCACTTGGGTCTGGGCTGGGGGCTGGGGCAGCAAGTCCCTGTGAACACCCATCCAGCTTGGGGCTTGGGGTCATCTTTGCCAGATCCATCCCACGAAGATCCCTTCACCAACGCCTTTATCTCCCTGCATGGGCTGCATCTTCCTCCTCGTGGGGGTTCCTCTGCAGCCTGGATTTCACTGTTGATTAAATTAGCTCAGCAGTAACCTATTTGTGATGATGATGTGAGGTAGCGACCTTCAGTGTTTTCATTAAAATATACATGTATATATTTGTTTTCTGCGGTTATGAATGTAATTCCACAATCCACTGAGGAGCCGGTAATTTTCTGGCTGAGGTGGGAAGTTGCTGACATCTTGTGATACATGACAAGATTGATTGTATTTGCTTACCCTTTAACCTAATAAAGAAAAATAATGTTCCTTAGTCTCACTAATTCTCTATAAACTTGGACATTGCTTTAAATCAGCTGGAAGTGCAGGCGCTGAACCGTATCATTGCTGGGGCAGGAATCTTGCTCCCCAGGCCCTCCCCAGTTCCCAGATGAGGAGGACCAGCATGGCAGCATTGTCCCCAGGAGTGCCCAGCACCTCTGGGTCTGAGAGGACCGTGGTGGTCGTAGCAGGGAGGTGGCCTCTGCACCCTGTGCATCCTGCTCACTGGGAAAGCATTAACCAATTTACTGCTAATCGTGTTATCACCAGCACATCGGAGCAGCTGCTGGGGCAGCACAGGCCAAAGCAAACACGGCCCAGTGCCCTGAGGACACCGAGCAGTCAGAGGCAGCTGCGCCCTCTCTCAGGTTTCCAGGTCCCATATCTCCCACCACAGTGGTCTAGTTTGCCTCTGGAAGGAAGGAGGCTCCACAGGACAAACTCAGCCAGTACTGCAGTGGGCAGGAGAGATGCTGCAGCAGGGAGGGTGGAGCTGCCCTAGCCGAAATCTGGACTGGTGCCCTGACACCAGTGCCTGGGTGACCTTGGGTGTGCTGCACAGCAGGCGCTGTGCCTGCAAAACATCTGTTTTCCTTCACTGGGAGATGGTAGGAGGTGAAGGAACAGGCTGGGTGTCAGGGTGCACGTGGCAGCGGGTCTGCCATCCCAACACACCATCTCCTCCATCCTCCCTTCATGGGGACAGCCCCCTCCAGGGGAAGAAATTACAGGGCAGGTCAAGCAATGCCACCACAATGCAGTTCCCCTCAGTTACCCATCTGTCCTCTGGGGGATCACCATTCCTGAGTTGTTCTTACTCAGTTCCTCAGCCCCACACCTGTCCTGGCTTCTCCAGCCTTCTCCACAGCACAGCACACAGCAAACAGGGCACATGTGTGTCCCCAGCTCAACAGCATCAGGGCGTTGCCCCAGAGTGATGGGCTGTACCCGAGGCAGAGTGCCCCTGGCCTGGGGGTGTGTGGATGAAAGGTTTTTCCCTGCTCTGCAGCGGAGCTGGCAGGGGGCTGCTCACCTGCCCAGTGTGGTGGTTTGCCAGCCAGCTGACAACTGGCCGGGAATTGCCTTTGCCTTTGCTGGTGTGCTTAAAAATAACCCGCTAGCTTGTCAAGGTTATAAAGAGAGAGAGAACAAATTGCTTTCTGAGTTGATTAAACTGCTCAGCGTGGCTGCGCACGCGGCGCTCTCTGTACGGCTGGGACGAGAGAGAGTCTGGCGCGTTAATTTGCACTCGGCAGTTCCTGTGCTAATAAGGGCTTGATGAGCTGCCTCCTCATACCCTCATCACCGGCCCCTCCGAGCAACGCTTGACTGGGCCCTGAGGCAGTTGGGGCACTTTGTCTATTCAAAATGCCTTTTTTTTGTTGCCTTTCCGTTGCTTTTGAGCAGTGCCATGTCCGGAGCTGCCCTGGAACCACTGGACCAAATCTCCGGAGGATTTCAGCAGGTCCCTGCTTCATCCCAGGGCAGCTGAGGGAGTACAGGCAGAAGCACGCTCCAAAACTCAGCTGCAAGGAGAAAAACCCACCCGTGGCCACAAATTGCTGCCAGATATTTCTCCATGCCGGTGCAACAGCCGCCCTCGCCGCCGCGCCGCTCAGCATCACCCCACGACGCTGCCACCGCAACAGGGTCTCCGTGCTTGAAAGAGGTTTCCAAATATAACCAGCCCCTCGCCTCCCCCTGCAACTTTCTGGGAAAATCCCTTTCTGCCTAAAATTATCCAGATGTGCTTTACAGCTCGAGGGGAGTTTGTGGGAAAAATACGAGGTTCGCTGGATGAGATGTTTCCTGAAGTGTGGGGCTGGGAGCTGGTTCCACTTTGGAGCAGACCCGCGCCGCTCACGCGCCGCCGCTGCCAGAGCTTGGCTTAGTTAAACCAGATTGAGTTTATCTCTTAATAAGAACTAGGGAATGAAAGCGCTTTTTCTTTTTTCTAGCCTTTTTTTTAATTCATGCTCCGTGTTGGGGAAAGGCAGAAAAAGATTTATTGAGCAGATTCATACTTCCCAGCACTCTGGCTCTGGTGTCCTTCTGGTAGGTGTTCTTTGTGGTTTAGGAAGTTTATCAGCACTGTGGGCTCCTGCTGATACCCTGCACCCCAAAGGGCATCCCAAGGAGCTGATGTCAGAGATCCATCCAGGGGCCCAGCTGGGGGCCAAATTGTGCAAAGCAATCCAGGGGCTGCGTCCTTCAACCAATGAATGAATTTTCAGTGACGACGAAGCAGCGGTGGGTGCAGACCCTAGGGTAGGGGCTTCACATAAATTGTAGCAATTTGCTGGCTCTGCCACTCTAAATCCTGTCTAATTATACCAAATGCAGCATCTGACATTAATTTGTTACAGTGTGTGTGTATAGAGCGCCATTTTGGGGATGGATTTAAGAGCAGCCCTCAGATCTTTGCCCTTGCAATCCACTGCCAGTCACAAAAGCAGGACTGCATTTGGCCTCCTAGTTACCTGCCTACATTGGAAAATTGATTATTTTGAAGTCTAAAATATTATTGTCACTTACATCTACAATCATTTTACAGATGCAAAATTCAAGGCTGCATTCAGCCATCTTTGGGGGGGAAAAAATAAAAAATAAAAAGAAGCATTGGCCCTCTTTGCTCCTAGCTGCCCTTTTCAGTCTCTGAGCTGCAAAATAAGATTGACAGTGACTTCAGGACACCAGCAGCAAAGCACAGCCCGGGTCACAAGCCTGCAGAGCACTCTGGAGGGGAGGATGCCTGGGAACCAGGCTGAGGAGTAGCTGGTGTGGACTGAGCCGTGCGATGTCAGGTTTTTAACCAGCTTGCTGGAGCTCTTTGAGGATATTACTGCTTTGCTAGATAAGAGAAATTCAAGGGATGTGCTATACTTAGAGTTTCAAAACACACTTGGCATCAGTGCAGATCAAAGCCGAATGGTATAGGCAGCATCCCGGAATAGAAGGTGAAAGAGGAAAAAGATTTGGAATTTACTGGGAGGAAAAAAAATACGCTGAAACCAACAGCACGAGGCTGCTGAGCTAAAAATAGCTAGGAAGGTATTAGCAGTGGCTCCACACACCAGTGGAAGCTCCACTTCCCAGCTTGGGGAGAAACCTTCCATCCAAGTGGGAGATGCTCAAGGAAAGCACACCAGTCCCTGGGGAGTCCACTGCCCCAGCCCAGCTCCCAGCTGAAACCAGCGGGGACCAGTAAGGTTTGGGCAACCCCCATCAGGGCACGCTCTGTGTCAGCCTGTCCCCTCCAGCAGCCCATCATGTCCCTGCCATGTCAGGCTACCTGTGCCCCACCAGCAGCTCTTTCCAATCCCACAAACTGGAGCAGTGCTATTTTGCCAGCTGCCACGCTGGTGGCCGGCCACGGCCAGGGGCTGTTATACAACCCTGCTCTGCCCTGGGATGTGGTGCTGCCACCACCCCAGCGGGGCTGCACCGTTCATGCCCTCCCCACGATGGCACACACCAAGTGCTTCTTCAGCCCTTCCTCTTCCTCACTGCCACTTGGTGCTCATGGCAGCAGTGACAAGTCTGCCCCTTGCCACCCAGGTTGGCTAGGGGAGCCCAGGGAGGGCAAGGTGACAATCACCACATCCCTGTGTGGCACCTCTGGTCAGGACTGAGCCTTAAGACAAGCTTTCCCTACAATGTCCAGCCAGCAAGGAGGAATCACATTCTTCAAACCTGCTCTTGAAGCACCACAGTTGTACACAAACCTGCAGCAGAGACGGAAGTACTGGGGGAACCCCTCTAAAGCATCAGCTGCTGGGTGACAGGGGTTCAGCTTGGGGACATAACAGCCAGGGAAAGTCCCATGGAGGGACACCTGTGAGTGATAGTTGGGTGGGGCTCCTATGAAGAGCTCACATGCCCCTGGCTGTATGATGGGGTGCTCCTTATGGAACAGCATGATTTGGGCTTGAAATGAAGGAGGGGTTTGTCTCCTGTGTGCTCTTCCTGTCCATCTTCTGCTTATGGGTTCAAAGACGAAAGTCATTCTGCCCTCCCTGGGAGGGAGGGGTATTTCTGAAGCACCTCAAGCCATGGAGCCCCTCCTCTAGGTTAGTGCACCAGGGGCTGCTGCCACATTCCCAATGGCTCCTGGCAGCCCCTTTGGTTGGCTGGGAAAAGACTTAATCCTGTACCCCTGCAGCGATGCAAACTCCTCTCCAAAAAGGGCTGGATCCCAGTGTGTACTATTTCTGAGAGCAGGCATCTTTCCTCCCAGAGCACCCCTGAGCCAGACCCCACCCCAGGGGTGACAGTTCACCCTGCCACATGCCTGGCACTGGGGCCTGGAGCACAGGGACTGCTCTCTGGGCCAGGGGTGGGTGCTGGAGGGCTGCTGGGAGCCAGCCATCCCGGCCCCACCACGCGCCGCCGCGTTTCCTCTCGGCCATGCCAGGCTCCTGCCAGCTGAGTTTGAGGTGAGGCATTAACACTGGTATCTCTGTTAATATTGCTATAAAGCAATAAAGGTAACTTGATTGCGGAAAGGCAGGGAGACCAGTGGGTTTGGAGCCATTCCACAGCACTGCTATTAGAAAGTTCGAAATGAGAGTTATTAAATTACTGCCAGGTACTGCAGGTTTTTCCTAACAGGGAGACTTCGGCTTGGCTCGGAAACTTAAGCTCTGGCTTGTTCAGGTTAATTAAAAGAGAGCTGGACATCTTCCAGGGCCTTGCTGCTCATTCCTGCTGGCCACCCCCACCCCTCTAAGGCCTGGGCAGAGTGTGCCACAAGCACCCATGAGCATTACCCCACTGAAGGATGCTGAGGAGACATTGAGCACTGGGCAGGGATGACAGGCCAGGGAAGCCAGGCTGGATGTCCTGGAGGATGGTGACCTGACTGTCACTGGCAGTCCCCCAGGGCCTTTGTGCCATCTGTCCTGAGATGCTGTTCCTGGACCCATGGAGCATGGCAGGTACTGGGGCTGGGATCCCTGCCCTTTTCCCCAGCTAGGGGCCTCAGGAACCCAACACGAGCAGCAGCCAGAGGTGTTTGTGATGCTCTGCATTTGCCCATTGCCCCTGGTCCCCAGCAAATTCCTGATTCCTTTATAGGGAAACAAGGGGCAAGTACAGTAAAGTGAGAGAATGGCTGGTGGGAGGCAGGGAGCAGGCAGGCAAACAATGCCCACCCTGTCCCTCTTCCCACCCTTTTTACTGTGTTGCTCTTGGCATCTGACATGTTCTTGCTGCAGCACAACTGGCACTTAGGGATTCCTGTGGCCTCTCATCACAGAGAGCAGGAAACAGGGAAGAGAGGGCAATTTGGGCTGGGTTTGGAGAGGATTGCCTTCTCTGACCAGGAGCAATTTTCCTCTCACCTGTGTTTAGTCATCCCCACTGCTGCTTTGACTCCTGCCTCGGCCTCTGCAGGTATTTTCCTGCTCCCTCACAGGGTGATGGAAAGTTTTCGGCAGCCCCCTCTCCTTGCCCTGGAGCAGATCACCTGCAGAGTGGCCTTTGTGGGGCTGGGGGTGCAGGCAGGTGCCTGTTCTGCCTGGCCCACACTGGCTGGGAACTACAGACAGAGGGGCTGGGGACTCAGGGCTGTGCTGACCCTCCCTCCTCCTGCTTGTCTTTGCTTCCCTGGTGCTGGGGAGAAAGAAGAGGGTTTACCCACCAGTGACCCAGGCCCAAAGAGCTCCCATTGTGTTCTTCCAGCACGGCTCTCTCCTGCCCTGCCTGACCTCCAAGCAGTGGAGGACAAAGCCTGTGGCACACCTGAATGGGTCTGAGCTGGGTCCCCCTGGTTTGTCCTGCTGTCCCTGGGAAAATGAAAAGCAGCCAAGGGATGTGTGGTTCAAGGAAGGTGCATCCCACTGCCAATCAAGCACTCCAGGGAGGAGGTATGGGGTGATCCCCAAGTCAGGCTGCCATGGTGGAGAAGGATCCTGTCTCCATCTCCTCCCCAAAACCAGCTTTGGGAGAGCAGGGGAGACTCCCAGTCCTGTGACTCCTCCACCCACCCCAAAATTCCCAGGTGGCAGACGGGTGCCTGACCTTGGGACTAATACCATGGAAGGGCTGGGGCCAGTTGCCCTGAGTCTGAGCCCTCCCAGGTCCCCGGCAGGACAGTGGGAGGGGGCGGCTGAGGAGGGCTGCTGTAGTGCTCGCTAGCCCCCGGCAGGCAGCACCCGCCCCGCTCCTGCCCTGGCCGGGCTGCCGGAGGTGCGGATAAATGCCGCTCACAGCTCCGTTAGTGATTCAAACCCCCGAAACACTTTTTGGACTCACTTTCCCAGAGAGAGTTTAATGGGGTTTGTCGTGCCAAAACCCTAAGCTATGCCTCACTTTCATCCCCTAATGCAAGCCATATATCAAGAGACACTAACAGAGCAGGGAGGGTTTCTGACAAGGGGATCCTGGGAACAATCAGCCAATACCCCCCATCCCCAGCCTGCGCCCCCCTGTTTTGTGCATTCCTGGTAATGTAAATAGAGAGGCGAGCGCTCGCAGCCCTCCTCGGACCCGAGGAGCCCGTCTGGGGACGGCGCCAGCAGCTCTGCTGTCAGTCTGCTCTCGGGGGCTTTGGCTGGTACTGTTTGAAGTGTCTCAAGTATCAGCGTCAGCGTTGTGTCCCTGGGGAGAGCGTCCCCGGGGCCAGCAGTGCCCCCGCACTTCCCTGATGCATACACTCAGCAGTTAGGAGATGGGAAGCTCAGCCTAAATAGTCCCTTTTCCCCCCTGAAAAGCCACCCCTCCTGCCAAAATATCCTTCCTCCTAGCAAGCCATGAGATGAGGATGGAGGATGCAGTTCTGGTACTGACAGCATCCTTAGGGGCCCTTGGGGCCCTGAGCCCCCTTGGGGTAGCAGCTGCCAGTTCTGCCTCCTTCCATGAGCACCCTGGGGTGCCTCCATCCCCTGGCTCTCATGTGGGGAGAGATGCAGCTTCCTTACTTCAGCGAGGTGGAGGTGGCTGATGCAGCAGGTCAGGGCTCTCACACCCTATTTAGTGCAGCACTGGGTCTTGGGGAGCAGGTGGTGGTTTGACACTGGGCATCATCTCCAGGGTGGGTGGGCGCCCCTTGTGGTGTTTTGTGAGGCGTGGGAAAATCCAGAAGACTAACTATTCCTAATTTAAACACCCATGCATTTGCTTGCTGTGCATGTCAACAGTGTGGGATTAAGCTCTCCTGAAGGACGTTGGTTGTGTATGGCACTGTGTCACCTTGGAGGGGACCTGCATGCCAGCCTGGACATGCAGTTTTGTTTCCACAAACTTCACTCACCATCCCAGCAGAAACTCAAAGCTTCTTCAGGCAGGGCCAGGAAACCCAACCTGGGTTGAAGGCACACTTCATCCTTCTAAGGGAAAAAAATATTCAAGCCAAAAAGCCTCCCCTGGGAGAGGTTCCAAAACAAATCTCAAGCCTTGGCTCGCCACACAAAAGCAGGAAACCTCCTGAAGATTTTCCTTCAGCTTGTCTGGATGAGAATCCCCAACAGCGTTGCAGCCAGGGCAAGGGACACGGGACCCCAGGTGCCACCAGTGCCAGTCCCTGACCCTCAGGGCAGGAGGAGCAGACACAGCTGGGAGCATCAGGGTGCAGAGGAGGCTTGTGTGCTGGGAGCAGGGTGGGCTTTGGCTGTGATGTCCTCACAAGTCCCAGGCTAGCAGGAGAAATCCCTGAGCTGAGCCCTTGGGACAGGCTATGGAGCTGAGGGCCCATGTGTGCCTGGGAGAGGCTCTGAGGAGAGAAGGAGATGGGATGACAGCAACAGAGTGAGCCCACAGTGAGAAGGAGAGACCCCAGCATGGATAGGGACAGCTCAGGGCCACCTTCCTGTTCCCCAGCCTGCCAGGCAATGGGGATGGAGACTCAGTGGAATGGAGCTGCTCCCCTCCCTTGGCCATGTGCCCCCAGCAAGGCTGCAAGGAGGTCTCCCAAAGCAGGGAAGGGGTGTGATACCTCTGAGCTCCCTCCTGACTCTGTTGGGTGTCAGTAATTCAGCCAAGGGGAGAGCAGGAAGAGAGCTGCAAAGTCCTCATGAAGTAATTGCTTGGGAAACACAGGAGAGCTTGTGCCTGGCTGCAGTCAAAGCACTCGTGGGGCAGGAATGGCACTGTACCAACTCATGGCTGAACCAAGGCCATTCTGAGAAAATGCCACTCAGCTCCATGCCACTGAGGGGTGTCCCATGTGGACACCTCGTCCCTGTGGGAGCCTTCCCCAGGGACCAGCCACCAGATCAGAGTGGCTCTGATCCAGCTGTCCCTGGCCTTGCCCTCTCCCACGCACCCACGGGGAATCCTGTGATGGGGCTGCTGATGCTGGGTGGCCCTGGGGGACCCCAGGGAGTGCAGGGGAAGGGGATCTGCGAGGGGTTTATTTGCCAGGACCAGCCCTCGGCGGCCCTGAGCTTTACGAGGCAGCCGATGCGGCTGCTTCCTTGAGAGCTGCAGCAATAAAGCTTACCGGGGGGTCAGAGGTGATACCGACTGCTCTTAAGTGGCCAAAACCGGTGGTCTGTGATGGAAACTGAACTTCTAGAGCCATAATCAGAACCAGAGGGGTTAAATTCCAATGGCTAAATACCAAGGACTTAGCCTAAACATCTCTCCCATCTTGCTCAGTCTGTCCCAAACAGGATCCTGCAGCGTGCGGTTGTTTGGGCAAGGTCAGGCTGCTGGTGTGCGAGGTGTGTGTGCCACATCTCCCTGCTGCCCTGGGATCAGACATCGCCAGGGCCGCCGAATTTCCTCCATCTCGGTGCGCTGTTGCACCGGGTAAACACCTCTGCAGCGCTTAGGGAATTCGGAGCGACCTGCAAATGGATGCAGAGTTAAGTATTTGCTGGTTTCAGAGCTCTCCAAAGCGCCAGGGTGAGGTTGATGCTGGAAACCTGAGCCCTGTAATTGTATTGTTCTGCCCGAGTGATATCTGAAGGGCTGGCTGGTTTGTTTGCCTGTTTGTTTGTAGTGCAACTATCAAAGGAGGTCTCGGCGGTGATGAACGCCGCTTCTAAAAAAGGGCCTGCCCCGGAGCCAGCACCAGCCCTTCTCCAGGTCAAGCCACTACACATCCCCATAAGCATAACCTGTCCTACCAGTGGCGGCTCCAGAGGCATACCAGCATTCCCGCAGGAGTGGGGGATTGCCTGCCATGCCTGAAAACAGGTTCCAACATCGCTGAGCACTTCCAGGAGAACCCTGAGAAGGGCTCTCCGCAGGGACCAAGCAATAGGTGAGAAAGGATATGGCCAAAATGTGGCTGTGAAGAGGCAGGGGGAGCAGGGAAGTTGATGGAAGCAGGGCTGAGCAGATGCACCTTTCTATTTCCTCAGCTGTGGAAAGCTGACAGACACTTCCCTGCCCCCTGGAAAAAGACACCAAAGAAATTCAAACATGACCATACATCCCAAGGTCTGTGTGCCAGCTAGAGCACAGTTCTCAGAGAAGGCCTGGCTGGACCTCTCATGGGCTAATTTTCCTCTTGGCCAACCCAGTGGGGAGGAGGGAAAGCCCTCAGCAGCATCCACTGCACAAAGCCACCCCCCACCCCAGCGCATGTCCAGGAATCCAGGCACCTCCACCTCACCAGGTCCTGGTTTCTACCTCCAGGCTGTGTGAACAGCCACTTCTCCCTGTGGCAGGAGGTTAGCAGAGGGCCAGGCAGGCTGCTGAGCGTTAGCATCAGTGTGGTTTATTACGCTCATTAATGATGTGGAGAAGGCAGCGTGTTAGCAAAAACGTGACATATTTAGGTTAGTTAAGGCTGAAGGACTTTGCTGCTGTGGGAAAGGATTGCACGAAGATATATGACATTCACCATGGGCCTGTGCGAGATGATGCATCTTGGATAGACTAATCAAGATAATTCACATATATTGTCCTAAATTAATTATAGCCACTAAGTACAAGCCCAACATGTCAATGCAGACAGCTCAATTAACAGCTCTTGTTCAATATATGCTGATGGTCAAAAGAGCAAAGAAAAGATTACAATGGGCAGAGAGCATGGAGCAAAGCGCTGGAAATATTGCAGTACCCCTGCCTAAATAAACGGCTTTGCCAGCACATGAGGGAGAAGAGGGTGAGGGTGATGGGCACAGGGCAGTGTGGAGAGTGGCTAGAAGGGGACAACAAGGGACCTTCTTTAGCCCTTTCTTCCTGATAACCTCTTAAAAACAGAATAGATCAAGTATATGAAGCAGATTTTTAAATAGCAAGGGAGAGGGGTGGGAAGAAAAGAGTTATTTTAGAAAGCAAGTGGTGTTTGGGTGGAGCAGGAGCAGAGGTTCCCGTTTGTGCAGAGCAGTGACCCCAGGGCTCAGTGCCCGTGTGCTGGCCAGGGTGTGACTGTCCAAGGAGAAAAGGTGGAAAGAGGAGAAAGATGAGTCCAGCTCTGTGTACAGTGGGTGAGACAAGGACTGAGTGCTGCATCCTGGCTTGATAAAGGACGTGGAAAAGTTGGATAGGGCTCAGGAATATGGGAAGCTGCCTTTGAGTGGGAGGTTGAGGCAGGCCCCTGCCTATTTTTCTATCACAGCGGAGGTTGGGATGTGACTCCATTGCAGTCAGCCCATACTGAAGGGAAGGGATTTCTTTCAGTCAAAAACATGGAATGAAACCCAGTGACCAGGACTTGACCAGGTCTTGTGCCATGGCAGGAACTCGCTGGGGCTGGAAGACCTCTCTGTCACCCATTCCATGCAGCTGAGGGGCTTCCTGCAGCCTCACTTCAGCCAGGCTCCCTTTCCCTGGATTCTCAAGAGGGAGCACTGACACCAGGTGCCCTGTGCCCTGAGGCAAAAAGTTTCATGCCTGAGCCCAGCAGTGGCTGTGGGAAATCTTTGGGCTGATTTCCCTCCTGTGAGACTCCAGTCAGCATCATGCAATCTCTTTTCATTCCTATTTCATGAGATGTGAATAATTAATGAGAAACACAATGCGGGGAGGATAAGATGAATATATCTATGTATACATATACTCACACACACGCATATATAGTGTTAGAAATAATCAAGGCTCAAATATATAGGGAATGTTGTATACAGCAGCCATGAAAATGTGGGGTAAAGAGCAGGAGCACAACAAAAAGTCATAAAAGGCAGACGGAGGGGGCTGAGGGGTGTATGGGATGGGATACAGGTACTGTCTCCTATGGCAGCAGGGACCTCCAGCCTTCCCAACTGGCCCAGGAGCTCGTCACTCCAGAGCTCCCCCAGCTCTTCCCCAGAGTTCTGCAGGGATGTGTGATGTCAAAGGGAGGGCAATGCAAGGGCTACTCCTGCATTGCCCTGGGGAAGGGGTGAGGTCCTGGTGGGTGCCTGTGCTGCAGTGAGAGGCAAAGCCCAAGGAAGGCTGAGAAGCAGCATCTCTGCGAGCTGGGGTTTTGCATCCCTGACCCAACCACCCTCCACAGCCTCTCGACAGCCATCCAAACCTGTGCAGCCATTGCTGTGTCTGAGTGCAGTTGAGCTCTCACCATCCACAGCCAGCAAACAGGCAACTGAGTTGTGCATGTGAAACCCAGAGACTCTCCCTTCAGCTGCACAGAGAATCCCATCACCTGCTGCATCCGGCTCCCAGCCACTGGCCAGGCCTGGCCAGTGCTAATTGGCAGTCATTAATTAGCCTTTTGGCAGGCTCTCAGCCTGTGGACTTGCCAGCAGAGCCCATTGCAACCTGCTGATGCAAGGAGAGAGCTGGTGTCCCTCTGCCCCATAGGGACTGCTGGAGCCTGCCCTGAGGAGGGGAGAATCCCCCAGCCTCGCCCCAGTCTATGGGATGGCTCCTGCTGCCTGCCCGCAGCCCCAGCTCCCAGAGTCACGGAAAACCAGCTGCCTTCCATGAAGCTGCTCTGAGCTAACCTGAAATGATCCTGTGGTGCAGCCCCTTGGCTGCTGTTCCAGCTCAGAGCTGAGCCATGGCAGAGTGGAGTTGGGGTGAGGGGCAGACACAGGACACAGGGAGAACTCAGAAGTTGGATGATGATGTAGCTGTGGGTGATGGTTCCTGAACTCAGTCATCAGCCTGGTCACAACTTGAGTTGCTCAGGACATGGAGTGCTTGGGAGACCCCCAGAGCCCCGGCCCATGTTGTATGAAATAGATTTGAAGGGCTTCTGCACCCCTGGAGGAGTTGGCCCTCATGGCCCACCCTGATCCAAGGACTTGGCCACTTGTAACAGGAGGGTCTATGCTGGCAGGGTATGTGGGGTTCCCACATGGGGACAAGCAGGGATGCATGGCCACACACTCACTGTCACCTTCACCCCAGCCAGGCCCTGTGTCCTGGTGGCACTTGGAGCAATGCACATGGGGATTCCATAGCCCTCTCGACTGCGTATTCCCCAGGCAAAGCAGGTGGGGCCGTGCCTCAGCCCCAGCCATAAGCTGGCTTCACACTAGCATACAGACTGCATTTGCTCCTCTTGACAGCCTGAGAGCTGGGTGTTTCACTCTTTGCCCCTGCCCTGGATTTCCAGCTCTTGAATATGCTTCAACCCAGAAATACCTTATTATAAATAAACCCCCAGGAGTTTATTTGTAATAAACCCTCCTCTGCACAGTGTCCTGCCCAGTGCCAGTTCCCTTTTCCACTCACACGTGCTCCCACCACAGCAGGGACCACATTCCAGGTTGGCACCACCAGCAGGACAAGGCTTGTCACCCCCTGGGCTCGCCCCAGCCTGGCTGTACCTGCACCGGGGTTGGGGACAGGCTGGGGCGCCCGACAGCCAGTCCGGCCCATCCTGCCTTTTTTCCACAGTCGGTGGCTCCCATTTCCCAGGTCTAATTTATCACCTCACTTTTTATAAATGGGTCATTTCCCATCCCCAGCCTGAGAGACAATTGCGATGGGCCCTGGCACTGAGCCACGAGCTCCTTTCAACTTCATAGCGAGTTCATCAAAGGCCCGAGACACCATTTCCCCAAACAGTAAAAGTGTCAGGGAAAGAGGCGTGTTGGGAAGCCTCGGTGACAGCCAAGTGCTTAATTAGTGGTAATGCAGAGTTTACAGCCCCCCTCACCGCCTCCCCCCGGCCCCTTGTTTCTGGGAAGGGTGTGAAGGGTTAGACAGGTCTCTCTGCTGCTCGGTGACCCGTGATGTCCTCCAGTGATGTGGCAGAGGGGATGGAGACATCCCGGCCTGGCTGCTGGGATGAGGAGGAAGACAGGGAGAGATGTGCCCATGTGGCACTCACTCAAGGGCATCCCTGTCCCCCAGGTCCCACTTGTGCTACAGCCCACCCCAGCACCCATGGGTGCCCCGTCATCCACAGGCATTCTCTTCTCCACTGCTGCTGGGAATATGTGGGAAAGACCCACTGCAAGGTCAGCAGTGGAAACACTGTTTGCCACCCATCCATCCTCATCCCAGTCACAATCTCCTGTGATGCCTTGCAGTCCCACGAGACCCAGTGGCAGACCACTGGGCTGGTGCAGGGGGCTGCGTACCACTGTCACATCCCTTTCATTCCTCTTTCCTCTCTTTCTTTTTTTCCAGAAATCACCTTCCTGCCTGTCACACTCCCTGCCTCTCACTGGACCGTTTTTAATGTATCCTTTTGGCAACAGAGCAACCGGAGCTGAGCATGGTGACTTTGGCGCTCAGAGGCAGAGCATAAATATTAACAAAGCTGATGGCATTACAGTGTTGGCACTCACTCTCTGACAGCTTCCCTTGTAAGGCCTAACATCAGCCAGGACTGTTAGCCACGATGGTGCATTTAGCAGGGACTTGTCTCTCATTCCCACAGCCACCACCAGATCCATCTGGGGGTTATATTTTCCATCAGAAGTTGCCAAATATGGGTAATGATCAGAAAGAAAATCAAGAGATTTAGTGATATGAGGCTTTATCCATTCCATACACAGGTGCCCAAGGCTCCCACGGGAGTGGGTCACCATGGGCAGTGGATCACCTGGGGAGCACTGCTGTCACTACAAAGCTAGAGGTACAGGGAGCAAGCAGAGAGGCCTCTGTGGTCACTTGGACAGCAAAGTTCCATGTCCTGCACTAGGATGAAGTTGGTTCCAGCCAAAGCAGCACCTCTATGCCTTGGTTTCCTGCCTGTGAATGTGCCACATTAACCTCTGAGGGCATGCATGTGGCCAATAGCGACGAACAAGGTGATGGGCTATAGCATGGCACTGCTTGCTCTCCAGGTTCTTCGTTCCCCAGGGCTGGAGCAGTGCTGTGCTGATATAAAGCAGATATAAAGCTGATTCTCATTAGGGAGGAGCACAAGGTTTCGTGGTGGGGCCCTGCTCGCACCCAGCAGGGCTGTGATGCCAGCAGCTCTGCCTACTCCCCAGGCATGTTCTCCATGCTGGGTGACAGTGGCATCTTTCTGCCACCACCCCAAAACACAGAGGCAGGGCTGCCCCAGACCCACACTGGGATGGGATGAGATCTGTGAGGGACTTCATCCCCACATGCAGGACTGTGCCACCCTCTGCACAGAACATTCCTGCTGGGATGAGCCCACAAAGGGACCCGGCATCTCCCTGGCACATCCCACCAGGCCACAGTTCCCTGCTTCGCCTCCCTGGCCTCGAGTTCCTGAGTGCTGGGCTCTCCCCCCGCCACCCTCCTCGGCACGGCTGGGGCCTTGCAGCTACAACCAGGAAACTATAAAACTTTACAGAGTGCGGCTGGAGAGAAACAGGAATTGCTGCAGTGACTGCCAGAAGGGCCAGCGTTAGATTCACAAGATTTTCCAGGGCTTGGACTCGCCAGGAAGGGATTTATCCACCTAGGAGGAGCTGTAAAAACTAAAATTAAATTCTTCATCTTGGAAAGGGAGGGGGGAGAGAACGAAGAAACTGCTTGACCTCCCCCCAAATTCTCTGCTGGAGGCCAGGAACCTGGGGGGATGTGGGGCACCCATGTCTGCACCTGCCCAGCCCCTGGCTGAGGGGGAACCTGGCACTCCAAGGGTCCCTGACTCAAACACTGCAAGTGGGTGCTGCTTGTCCTGGGTGCTATGCTCAGCACCCCTCCAGTCTGACCATCCTTCAGGGCACAATCTGGAGGTCTGTGTGGGTGCCACGGGGGAGGGCTGAAGTCAGTGGCTTCTCCCTGGTCCTTGTTCCCATTCCCCATGTGCTGCCATACCTGCTGCAGGTGCAGAAGGTGCTGGGCAAGATGTGGGGGCAGTTTGGGACTCCAGCAAGGAGCAAGCGGGGGTGTTCCACCTGGCATCCCAGCAGCTTTACTGGAGTGGTTTCCCATGGTGTTCTGGGGTTAGTAAGCAGTTAGAAGGAAAAAAACCTACTGCCCTGTGGATTACAGAGATGTGCCGCAGCATTGTGGGTAGCCATTGCAGGGGACAAAGCAGTACCTGGCTTGGTCAGAAACCGCTGCTTTCTGTTGTGGTGCTGCTGATTTGGGGACCACACCTGTCCCCCAGCTCTGGGCCATCTGAACTGTAGCAACCTTCCCCACTCTGCACTGTGGTCAAGCAGCTCAGGTCTGATCCCCTGCCAAAGGACAGCAGATCCCCTCCTGTGCCAGGACCACCAGTTCTCAGCCTGGGGGCATTTTGGGACTCAGAATAGTCCCAGGTGCACCTTTGTGCCCGTCGGCTTTCCCTGACTTCTCCTCCATGCTGGTGTGGAGTGGGCAGGTCCTCCCTCACCACCCTTCTCCTCCCCATCCCACCTGGCTCACATGGAGATGGTGGGCAGGGGCACTCCAGGGTCACCCAGCCACAGGCCTGCTGAACCGGCCCTGTCACCCCCCGGCTGCTGGAGCAACACATCTCACATTCCTCTACACCTCCACACTGGGTTTTCCCCAGTATAATGGTGCACACTAATGCTTTTAGGAAAAGCCCACACTGCTGCAGGCTTTGAGGGCCATTTCCCATGTCAAGGGAGCCAGGATGGCCAGTACAGCATCCTTGTCAGTGTGCTGTGGAGATGGCTGTGCTGTGACAGGCTCTTTTTAGGAGTTTTGCACTCTTAGGGCAGTCAATCTTACGTCACTGATCTCTTTACAGCTAGCTGAATCCTTGGAGCCTCACTGCTGAGCAGCATGGGAAAGCATCCCAGCACAGGGAGAAGTCAGGCTGCTCCTCCAGACATGTGGAGGCAAAGATCAAACAAGGCTCACTTGGAAACCTCAGCAGAATTGTGCCAGAGGACACAAAGGATGTCCGGGTCATACCAAAGCTGCAGCTCTGCCATTGCTGGCTCCCAGGGTGAGCCAGGCTGTGCTGGGGCTCCAGCAGATCCATCTCCCTGGTTGGTGGAGTGAAGCATGGCATGCCAGCAATTTGTTTTGTACTGAACCTTTCAGGCTGGAAAGCCAAGGGAAACCTCAAGTTGCAAAGTTCATGTGCAAAATCCCATCCGCTGAGTGGCTGTTCACAGTGCCATGTCACTGGTGTCCTGCCCTGCCAGGACACCCAGGTGCTGTTTTGCAGATGGGCTTTGAGGCAATTTTCCTTTTATTCCAATTTTTTTGCCCACAATAGATTTTACACCAAAAGCATGGAAGCACTGCTGAGAAAGTATGTATCAAGGAATGCTCTTTTGTTGCTTATTCTGGTTTTCTTTCTATTTTCCGCTTGTCACTGCCAGTGCAGGCTCTTAAAATAACTGGCTACTTTAAACCATGCTCCTTTGTTCCCTGGCTGAGCACCGCTGGCTGCCAGCTGGAGAGGGAGGGAGGTGAAGTGTCAGGGCCCTGCGGAGAGTTTGAAAGGAGGTTTGCGGTGATGGGGACAGCGTGTTACACCCCGAGTCCTCCGAGCTGCTCTCTCCCTTGCTACCAGCAGGGCCCTGTGTTGTGGGATTTCCCAGGGAAGCACTGAGTTTGCAGGTTCTCAGCTGGTCACCTCTCTGCCACCACCCAAACTTCATCCAGGCTCCAAAGGGGCAGCTGTGGGTGTGCACCCCAGCTCTGCAGCCTGCAGGCATCCCCTGTGGACTCCTCACAGTCCCGCCCAACTTCAGACCCCTGCCCTCAGGACTGCCCCTTTCCCACCCCCACACCGTCTGCTTTGCAGCAAATTGTTTAAACCATGAAAGCTCCTGAGCGCTGAAGGGAAGAGGTGGGATGGAGGCCACACAGCTCCCTTGACCCCAGTTAGTGTGGGAAAGGGCTACGGCAAAACTGGTTAGGAACTGGCAGCCAGCCCCAGGGGAAGCAACAGCTAAGCCTGGGCTTATCCCTCCCAAGCCAAGCGCCAGGGCAGCGGATGCAAATCCCAGGCAGGCCAGGAATTGCCTGGCACCTCTCCCAGGGTGTTTGCACCTCCATCCTCGGGCACCCTAGGAATGTGGTGTGACGGGGAGAGGGGATTCCTGCAGCCGGGGGGAATCTGGGGTGGGGGTGCGGCCGGCCAGGGCACTGCCAGCAGGCTGGGCTCCACCACCTGCAGGCACCGGGGCTGGGCCAGAGCCCGGCTTGGAAGTGCTACGTCGGAGGCTTGTGCCATGCCTGGGCATGTCCCCACTTTGTTTATTCCTTTGACTTGTTATTTTATTTGACTATTTATTCCTGGCTGCCTTTTTCTCACGGTGGCTGTGTTTATTTAGCACGCCAGGCCTGGAGCCCGCCAGGCTCATGCTGCTGCCGAGCACAGCCGTAACCCGGGCGCAGCAAGTGCCACGACAGCAACCCCGTGCTGAGGTTTCTCCCAAGGGCCTGGTGGGGTGTTTGCAGTGGGTGGGACAGTGCTTTGAGGGGACAGTGGGCAGTGGACAAGAGGGTGGTCACACGTGCTTGGCGCTGTTGTTGCTGTCGGCATGCAGCCACACCAAAGGACTCCAGCAGCTGCGTGCCTGCCCACCAACACAACCCTGTGGGGCTGTGGCAGCTGCGCCAAGCAGAGAAACTCTGGACTGGAAGGAGGCAGGTTTGGAAAGCATGAGGGTGGCCCGCAAAGTGATGCCATACCCATGCCATCAGTGATGCTCCTTGGGGACTCTGTCCCCACCAGCCTGCCAGGGTCCCAGGTGATCCCAGAGCCAAAACCCTAGTGTGAAGTGGAGATGCCCGCAAGCCATCTTGCTCCTCCCTCCATTCCCAGGCCCTGTGTGGCATCTCCCATGGTGACAGCCCCCAAGGACCCAAATCACTGGGTCCTCTTGATGCTGAGGATGCGGCTGCGGCTGGGGGCCGGGGAGCCATGGCAACCCGGCAAGGATGGGGGTTGCCATGGCAATGAGAGGCGCAGCATCCGGAGCTGGCTTTGGGCAAGGGATGCTCCAGGTGGGATGGGAGGCAGGACCAGGGTAATGCCCCAAGGCTGGGGAATGCCAAAGCCTCAGTTTACAGTCCAGGAAAGCTGCCCTGCTCTGAGAGCTGCCCTGCTCTGAGAGCTGCCCCTGGCCCACAGTGCTTGGTGGGGGTGGACAGATGGGGGCTGCTGGGGTTCAGGCTCTGTGCTTGGCCCTGCTGTAGCCCCACTGTGCCCCCTGCCAGCATCACCTCTGGCTGTACCCAAGCAGCCCCAGCAGGACATGGTGCTTGTTCCTGCAGTGCAGAGGAGCAACCATCTCTGCAGGGCATACAAGGTCAGGAGAGGCCTCTTGGATTTTTGCAGCAAGGAGGTCTGCAAGCATCTCTTTTTATGAGCATGAACCCCAAATATCTTGTCACTCCATTTGGGGATGTCTCTATGGGACCAGGCTGTGGCACAAAGCAGGTTTCAGCCCCTAAGTCACTGGGTTTGGAGATTATCTGTTTCCTGTTACTAAGGTGGGCACGCAGCTGACCCCACTCAGGGCTGAGCATGCAAAGAGGCTCTGCACTGGTATTACAGCTGCAGCCCCCTAAAATGTCTCTAACGGGGCCAGGCCGCTAATAGCCTGGTCAGCAAAGGTTCCTGAGAGAGCAGCGGGCTGGGTGAGGGTGCTGCAACATCAACTGACGACCCTGCCTTCCCCCCCCCCCGCCCCGGTCCCATGGCCACCCGCTCACCAGCGCGTCCCCACCCTGCCGGCCCCGTCCTGCCGCAGGGCTGGGAGGCAGCGAGGGGAAGGGGGCGATGGGAGGAGGAAATGGACCTCCCAGCTGGGAAGCACGCGGGAGAGTGACATTTGCCAGACACTGATGCTGCTTTTGATAAAGAGCAGGGGGCAGTTTGCTGCCCACAGGCACCCATGTTTCCCACACCTCCCAGCAGCTGGGGGACAAACCTCATCCCCCAGCCCTGGAGCCTTTGCCTCCCACAGAGCCAGAGCCACACGAGCCTGGATGCCTTCCTTTCCCTTTCAGCCCCAATGGACTGCAGAGCAGGGGAGGGAAGGCACAAATCCTGATTTTTATTCCTTTTTTGTGTGGCATTTGTCAGCACCTGATGACACGGGGTTGATGCAGAAGTGGACAGTGTCGCCTGGACAGCATCAGCATGGTTGCAACACGCACCCTGCAGCAGATGCACAGGGCCTGCTCAGCAAACACACAAGCCTCATCAGATTTTCCCAAGGGCACATCCCCAGTGCAAGAATGAACCCAGAAGCCAGGATAACAGCCACTCTTCCTTCTCATGCTGCCTCCAAGGGCTCCAGCACCTGGCAGGCCCTTTCACCCTGCAGAAATAGAGGCTGAGCTCTGCTGCAAGCGCACGCCAGCAAAAGGGGCTGGCGGCCGCTGGCAGCCACTTCCAGCGATTCCACCCTGGAGCTTGTGGCTGGGCTTTAGATCTGCTAAGCCTGCTTCAAACTTTGCACTGGGAGAAGTGATTTGTCTGCAAATGTTATGTGGTTAAAATAAATGCAGAGAATTTTAATCCTGGGAATTTGGAAAGTAGGAGATTTAAAATAACAAAACCCTTTCATATGGCACTTAATCCGAAATTAGCTGGGTTTTAAGTTTTACAGCAGTAGCTGATCATTCCTCGGCCACCTCCCGCTCGATGTGGGAAGGGGGGGCTCCCCAGATTCCCGGAGCAGGGGGCAGTGGGGGCTGCGGGATGGGCTCTCCCGGCCCTGCCGTGCCTCTCCGTGCCAGGGCGGTGCCGGAGTAGTGACGGCACTCTTTTTTTGTTGACGTGGAATGGATCTCCCACAGCTACTTAAGGTTTTAATTGCCCTGTGATTAAAGTTTTCATTACTAAGCAATTAGCACCTGAAATTTTAAATGCTGAAGTGTTTAACTGCATCCTAAAGCTGCCAGAGGTGAGGGGGGGTGGATGTGGGTGGGACGGGAGAAGGTTTTGAAGTGGGGACCACGAGCAGCGGGACGTGGCTTCCTTGCTGGGGCCCAGCCGGGCTGGCACGGGTGCTGCCGGCCGCCCCGACCCGCTGGCAGCGCCAAACTCCTGGCAGCACAGGGAGGAGCTCCCGGAGGGGCAAGCGCCCGGGAGCCTGAGAAGGAGACAGGCTGGAGCCGGCGCTGGTCTGGCGGGGAGCGCACCGGCTGGGCGAGCTGGCACCCGGCAATGCTCCCTGCCCTGGGAACGAGATCCCACGGGGCTCCCCTTGCACTGGGGATGGCACAGGGGACCCCCCAGCAGCCGCATGGCTGACCCAGGTGCCTGCTCAGATGTCGCCCCCCCGAGTGCAGCCCTTTGGACAGAGGACTTGGAGGTGTCACTTGATGCCATGATAGCCCCACTACAGTGGTATCCGGCCCAGAAACATGGGGAAATCCCCACCCAGCTCCCACATCCCCAGCACAGCTGCGCTTCAGGTGAGCAGACATCGGAAGCCTCTTGCGGGGCCTTTTCTTGCATCCATCCAGTTCCACCCTTCAAACACACGTCCCCATACCTACCTTGTGGTGATACGCTCCTGGGACTGACTGCCTGGTGAGGAATGTACTCCCTTCTTGTTTGTTTTTAGACTCTTGCTGGGTAATTTCATTTGATGCCCCTTAGATCTTCTGAGAAAACAGGAATAATTGTTCCCTAATCACCTTTCTTTATGAAATTGCAGCTGAGGTTGCCGCATGCAGAGGAGGTGAGGGGCGGTGGCTGGCGCAGCGGGCAGGGTGTGTGGGTGCACCCGTGTGCGGGGCTGTGGTCTGACACACACCGTGCTTGTGCCCGTGTGACATGGACCCATCACCGGAGCACATCAGGGTTGTCTTTGGAAATGGGGAGTGAAAGTCGCGCTTGCTCCAGCAGGATGGAGTCTCTGGATGAGAAATTTCTTACAGAGAGAGGGCTGGACTGGGAGGTTTGTCCTCTGAACCTTCCATGGCCGTTGCTGCTTTTCGAGGTTTTCCTTTCATCTCTGCCACTCCCTGTCTGCACGGGAATGCCTCCCAGGGACACCGTGGGCACCGCAGCTTTGCCATGCAGGCTGGAGGCTGTTCTAAGGCAGAGCATCACTAACTCAGGTCAGTGTTGCAGACGAGCTCCCCTGCCTATCCCACAGCCCCACGTTTCATTTCTCAGCCCATCCCTGTCCCCGTCTTGCCAACACAGTGCTCGTCGCAGCCCTATTCAGCTCCAGCCGTCATCCCCAAGTTCCAGGGAGGGGATCAGGGCCGGGTGCGTGTGCAGGGACATTGTGCGGCTGGGAGCTGTCCATGTTTATACAGACGTGCATCTCCCCCAGCTGCGCCGTCACCCCGTCCCTCGGGGGCCGCGGCAGCGCCGTCCTCAGCACCGAGTCCGTGCCCAAGCAGGCGGGTTGGCACTAAAGACCCAGCTCCTGCCAGTAAATACCACGCAGTTACCACAGTTATTTGGTATTGTGCAGGCGTCGGAGCCCTGCCAGCGCTGCTCCCCAGGCTGTCCACCAGCTGCAACACACAGGCAGCGACCGGGGCTCCCTGGCTAGCGAGCTGCCCTGAAATCCTCAGCCCCCCAGCCGGGACCGCGGCGCTGCAGCCGCCGGCACCAGGGAGCCTGAGGCTCCAGGGAGAGGCCGGCTGGCAGCACCAGCGCAGTGGGAGCGAGTGGAGGCTCATTAATTACAGCACGTGGGGAGCGACGCGATTGTATGGAGCATCCTCCCCCGGCCCGCGCACCCCCGCTGCCTGCTCCAATTTCTCATCCTATTCTGAAATAAATTCCTTTCGGGCTGAAATTTGCCAGGCATGGCTTGGCTCCAAGGGGAATTCTTGGAGAAAGTTTAAGTAAAATTGGTTCAGCCATTTTTGAGTTATTCAAGTGTGAATAAGCAATTTCCCCATGTGCTCCGTTCAGAAATTTTGTGCTTGGGTAACTCAGACCTCTGGAATTGCAGAATAAACGAGGTTTCTGCATCTCGCTAAGCCGGCAGGGAGGGGATTTCCCAGGAGTGACTTCACAGGGAGACAGCAATCTTCCCGCCCTGAGCCTGGCCTTTGGTTAAGATTCTCAGCATCTCCATCAGTCCCCAGCCCTCTCCTTCCCCGCTGATGCTGCACTGTACCCCTGTGCATGTGTTAACGATGCCAGCTTCATCACTCGCTTCTCTGCTGCTCATCTCCTTGAGTGACAGCATGTCCAAACCAACAACTTCTGCTTCTTTGCTCAAACTTTGGCATTTTCCACGAGTGCAATCCCCTTACTGCTGCTTTGCTCCCCAACCGCTTCCTTTTACCTGGAGAGTGCAATGCCCCGCTTGCTGCATCTCCCGCTCCCCACAGAGATTTATCACAGTCATATGTCATATGTCCTGTCTTAAATTAGTACACTGGCTCTCTTGGGCATGACTTTTCCTTCAGGAACCATGCCCAGTAGTGCTGGCGTACTGTGGTAGTCCTCAGGGCACAGCATTCTGGCAAGACTCCCTACAGTTCCCGCAGGATGCCAGCATTCCTGCAGTAGGAATTGGTCATCTCCAAATTTTCAGCTGCCCAGGCAGAAGTCAGGTCTATGGCAACCTCTCTGGCCAGGACTTGGGAAGACAAGTCCTTCTAGGACACGGAAAGGAAATGCCCTTCCACGGCCCTGTTGGGAGTGTACAGCAGAAGGCAGAGGAGATAGAGATGTGCTCTGTGTCTGTCCTGACAGAGGAGAGGTCAACCATAGCGAGCCCTGATAACCTCCCAAATTCCTGCTCCTGCCAGCAGCCACGGGGAAGGTGGCTGGGAGTGTGGTCCTGTGACCACCCCACTGTGCCAGTGTGGGGCTAGGGCTGGGGCTGTATGGAGAGGGAGTTTCTGGGGCAGGTTTCTGGGCCAGGAGCACCGTGGGGAGGAGCTGCTTGCAGATGGCAGGTGTCTGCGGGGACAATCCAGATGGCTCTGCCAGGGGGATGAGGCTGCCCGGGGTGAAGCAACCAGCCGTGCACCCCGCTGGCCCTGGAGCTGCTGGAGTTCCAGCCACTCCCAGGGACCAGGGGCATCAGCAGTCCCCAGCATCAGGGATTTGGGGGATTTTGCTAAGCCTAAGTGAAGCCTCCTCAGGCATCTGAAGGGCAGATGCAGTGCAGAGGGCCAGGACAGGTCGCAGCGTGTCCCACACCCATCACGGCAGGTATGTGTCTGTGCTGAAGGACGTGGAAGTGCCGGTTCCAACCACCAGGATAGTGTGTGTGGAAATACCATTCCAAGGGAAAAGAGTCTGTCCCAGAGAGGGTCCCAAAACTTTCCCATAGCAAAGTCAGGACAGAGGGGAAAGAAGACTGAGGCACCCGCAGGCTTGGAAGCTGTGTCTGCATGCCCAGTAACGAGCACCTTCTCCCATGAGGAATGTGGTGGGGAAGGCACCTTGTGAGTAGAGGTAGGGGTCCTGTGGGAGGTCACTTCAGGGTGCTCTCTGTATGGTTTCAGCTTGGTCAGGATCACGGAACTCATCCCTGCCACCGTGATGGGAGTCCAGGTGTGGTGGGGATGGGGTGGGAAGGTTTGTGGTACGAAAAGATGGGATGGGTGAGGTAGGATGGGATGTACGGGATGGACTGCGAGAGAGAATGGGGTAGGATGCTTAAGAGATGGGATGGGACTGTAGAGAACAGGTTGGCAATGGGTGGCACGGGTAAACCAGGCTGCCAGTAGTGTGGAACAGAGGGCCCCACGGTCCCGTCATCACACATACCACCAGGCTCACCCACTCACCCGCACCCGGCGGGGCGAGGCACAGGGCAGCGCAGGCCGGGGGTCTGCGGGACAGGCGAGGAGCGCGGCCCCTTTAAGAGCCCAATTCCGCGGGCGGCCGCTGGGTGGGGCGCGCTCCCCGCCCTGCGCCTGCCGCG
>VXAC01004963.1:1005830-1052606 GCA_013399225.1 Rhipidura dahli
TTTCCCTTTGCTCTTGTTCAAGCTGGAGGGAAAGTTGCAGCTGGCCTGGAGAGGCTTCTGCCTTGCCCAGCTTAGGGAAGCTGCTGCTCGCATCAGGGTCAGCGAGCTCCCGCTCTTCTGCCGCGTTGGGCATTTCTGTCCGCTCTCAACGCTGCTTCCTGACGGGGACTGGCGCGTTCCAGCGGTTACTGTAAATCTCGTGTGCACGTTTGTTTGGATATTTTAGTGCTGATCATAAATCTGGCGTGGCCATAAATCTGTACGCACGTCCTGCAGACAACAGCAGCGAGCAGTCCCCAGACCCCGGCCACTTTACCGTCCCCTCCGAGGTGCATTGGGCTGGGCTTACGGCTGGTGCCAGGCTGGAAGGGCAGGGGGCTTTGGGGCTGGATGGCGCTCCCCATTCCCAAGGGGATGGCAGGGAGTTGGGTTTCTTTACAAGGCCCCACGGGGGTGGAGGAGAAAAGCCGCGCTCGGCAGCAGCTCAGTGAGGGCTTTGTGCTGCCGAGGAGAAAATGGTTTCTCTCCAGATCCTGTAAGTGCGCTGGGTCTGTTTGAAGTCACAATGTGTTTTTCTTCTCCGGTTCAGCAGTCCCCGGGCCGGCTGCAGAAGGAATGCTCTATCCGGGGGCAACAGCGGATCCTTTCTCCAGCGCAGGGGTTTGAGCCGAGCAGTTTGTCCCAGCGGGGCTGTGGGAGCAGAGGCCCTGTGGGGAGCGGACGCGGTGGAACAGCATGGGGAATGTGCTGTGTTCCAGGCCCTTGCCGACCATCCAGGGGTAAAACCCCAGGCTTCAAAACACCCTGGCCCACGGGAGCATGGACAGCCACAGACTGGATCTGCCTGTCGCCCTGGGGGTGCGGGTGGACTGGGATAGGGACCTGCTCTCCCTAGGAGCCACTCTCCCAGGCCGTTCCTGCCCAGAGCAGCCGCTCTGGATTCAGGACTCCATTTAAACTTGGGGTTTCCCTCGTGCTTCCCCATGAACTCCCATGCAGAAGCATTGTACTTTGCTGCACGTAGTCCTGAGCAGACTTGGGCTCTAGTGAAATAGCCAAACCCCCCCAACGCAGCAAGATTTCTAGGGGGAATTTTCTTCATCTGGTCTTTGCCCAGTGGCACCTCCCAGACTGCAGCTGGGTGTTACACAGATTGACCACGCTTCTCTCTGCACCGGCAAACCCCTGCTTAATTGACCCCTGTGCTGAAACTGCCAGGTATTTTCTTGGCAGAGAGATTTGCTTTCTGTTTAATTACTTTTCACAGAAATGGCATGTTTCTTGGCGGGGCAATGGGGGAAGTTGACCCTGCTGTTTTATGGATGCTTGAGGTAGGGCTCTGAGGGAAAGCTGATCGTGGGGCTCCGCAACACTCACTGGATTCATTAAATCTCCCATTCCTCACTAAAAGCTGCACTCGAGGAAGCCTTCCCGTCCGTGCTCCCGAGGAGGGGAGGAGAAGGGCTTTCCTTTGTGTCAAGTGAAGCATGCGGAGAGCCAGGGAGAGGGAAAACTTGGAGGGCTGGGATCCATTTGCAGCCCCACGTTTCTCCCTCAGCGTACAGCGAGGCTGTGGCTGCCGGGCCGTGCCTGCCCAGCCCTTGCGATTGGGAATAGCGGCCTCTGGTTTTTGAGGAATGAACCGAAACTCCTTGTTTTGTTATGATGACTTACTGTGAGAGATATTTGGGGAAACCAGTTTGTTGCATTTTCTTTCCGTGAGCCGTTTGCTGCTGCCGCTGGAGCAGGGGAGCTTGGTGTTTAATTAAAACAGCCCCAGCAATCTGAATCACAGACTTGCATGTTTTTAAAATTGTAGCTGTTCCTGTTGTGCTGAGTCAAACTGGTTTGTCGGGATTAAGCGTCTCCGCCTGGGAGCCGCGCTGGGGGAAGGGTGCTGGGGCGGCCCCGGGGTCGGAATCCCCATCCCAGCTGGTACAGACCACAGGGTGGGTGTCAGCCTCCCCCGGAGGAGAACCCTGGGAAAGGGGGACTATACCCAAGGGCTGCGGTGGAGCTGGTGGTTGCCATTGCCACAAGCTTCTCAGTGGTTGAAACCATAATGAGCTGCTGTTGTTTCTGGGTCCAGCATGTTCCCATGAAGCGTTTGGGGGATGGTGGGGATGGGGGTGCCCCTCCGTGGTCAGGAATCTCCTTGCAGAGCCTCATGCCCCAGGGGATGGGCTGCCATCTTGAAGTTGGACAGTTGTTGCAGTGACACTCCCACCCGACTGGGACCGTCCCATTTGAAGTCATGTTTTGGTTTTTTTATTGCATTTTTGTTGTTGTTGTTGTTGCTCCAAACCCAGCCCTGTGCTCTGGCTGGGCGGTGCTGGCAGTGGGGCATGGGCCGTTCCCTCGCAGAGCTGAGCCCCAAGTGGGAGCCATTTTGTAGGGAGGGCATGTGGGCACCCTGCCTGGGGAGGGACAGGCTTGGCACAGTTGGTGAAACCTTATCCTCCTGCGCTTGTGGACCATTATCACCCGCCCTCAGCACGGCCATGGAGGAGTCACGGAGCCGAGCTTGGGAGTGTGGCAGCGTCCCCTTTGCGCAGGGCTACGTCCCTCTCCCACAGTGCCACCACTCCCAGAGGGGCTGCATCCCCCCCAGTGCCCGCTTTCCCCTCAGCGCAGCCCAGTCCTCCAGCCCGTGCTCCCTGAGTCAGGAGGTGGGGAGCCCAGTGCTGGCCTCGCATGGCTGCCCCGCTGAGGAGGAGCAGGAGCCATCTTGGGCAGAGGCCGGAGCGCAGCGGCCGGGCTGAGCCCCGGGCCCACGGCCGCTCTCCGTGCACGTGCCAGCGCGCGTTGGCTGAGGGTCCCAGGCTGGGACAGGGGGGAGGATTTCCCTGGGGGGTTTTCTTTACTTTATTTTTGCCCATCGCTAAGCCCTGCTGCGCTGCGGGGCTGGCGTTTCTCATGCATGTGGCAGGAGCTGTTGACAAACACCTGTTTCCCGGCCCCCTCCCCAGGAATGCCCCGGGGGCCCTGCGGGGGCTGCAGTGCCGGAGGAGTGGGTGGCAGGGATGTCCCCTCCCAGGGGAGCCCTCCCCCAGGAGTCTCCTGCCCAGCAGCAGCTGCCGGGGGGGATTTGAGCCTCCCTGTTCCTCTGTGAGGTGTGGCTGTTGCGCGGGGCTGCCGAAATCCATCCCTGTGCCGGGGAAGGGACGCTCCTGTCCCCTTGTCCCCTGCACCCACTCCTGCATCTCTTGGGTGCTCCGTGCCTGCCCGGGAAGGGCTGGGGCGCAGGGGGACCCCGCAGGGAGGGGGGGCACGCACACGCGGCGTGCTATCCAAGGCCTTTTTTTATTAATGAGAAAAATGTGCAGGGCTTGAACGATCGCCAGGAACAGATTTATTCTAGTTCCCCAGAAATTAAACCGAAATGAAGGAGCGAGTCAGCCCGGCCCGGCACCCCCTCCTGACTCTGTGCTTGTTTTAACTTTGGAAGAATCTGACTTTGGGGGTGGGGGAGGTGGAGGAGGGAGGGGGGGCAATATTTGGGTTTAAGCAGTTCCAGATGGGCTTGGTGCTCTCGGAGAGCTGTGGAAGAGAGCAGAGAGCAGCGTGGAGATTTGGGTAACTGCCCCAGGCAGTAGAGAGGAGGGAGATCTTGGCAGAAACTCCCACTCTGCGCTGCTGGGATGGGATGGAGCTTGGCAGCCAAGCTACCCGTCTGTGGGGCGAGCCTTTGGATGTGCACGGAGTAACCTTTTTTGGGGAAGGGGTGGAGTTTTTTTTTTCTTTTAAATATCATTACTCCTTCTCTGGGCACTTTCCAAAAGTACAACCTGGAAAAAAATGGAGCTGGAGGGGGAGAGGGGCCTTTTGGATCCCAGCCTGACGCAAACAGTTGCCCTGCGGAGGCAGGTCTGCAGTACCTACCGCCTTTTCTTCCTTCCCCTGGGGACTTTGGGGCTCTTCATCCACCCCCACCAGCCCAGCTCAGCTTGGTAGCCCCATGGCGACATCTGTCCCATGAAACCATGGCCACAGGGCAGTGGGGTCACAGAGAGAGATGGCAGGAGTGTCCCCATCATAGCATGTCCTGGAGACGAGGTTGTCTTTGCAGGCTGATTTGCTGCCTATGTCCTTGGCATTTGTGGCTCGAACAGGTCTGGTGTCTCCTGATCGGATGAGTTATTTCTGTGGCAGCAGAGGATGGCGGCATGGCCATCCCTGCTGAGGACGGCGACCTATAAATCTGTCCTGCCTGCTGGCCATAGAGCTCCTGCCTGCCTGGCACAGCTGGTCACATTGTCCCTATGGCAGAGAGCTGAAGCGGGCAGCCCCTTCCCCTGGGCCAGGCAGGGACATTCCTGTCCCAAGTGGGCAGTCTGGCAGCAGGCGAGGATGAGAGGCTGGCTGTGGGATCTGTCCATTCCCCTTTGCACACAGCCTAGCACAGCAAAAGCATCTTTTCCTCCTGGACAAGCTGAAGCAGCGAGTACCAGGGCACATCCACCACGTGGGCAGGGATGCCAGCTCTTCCTTGGCCAGGCTGACCCTGGCATAGCACACTGGGCTCTGACATCCGAAATCCCCGTGGTATTAATAGAACAGTAATTGCAGTGCAGGGCTGGGCTCGGGCAGCTGGCTCCCATCCTCTCCTAGCGTGGGTACAGCCTTTCTGCAGGACCAGGGCCTGGCAGCAGGACCTGGCAGGCTTTGGGCAGTGGGCTGCGTGTGTCCTTGGTGTGCAGCTGGAGGGTGGAAGCTGCTGTCCCAGGCTCCCAGTGCTGTGCCTTGGAAGGGGGTGCTCACAGTGTGATGCTGGCGGGTGCTGGAGCCCAGTTTTGCGTGGCCCTGCTTGTAAAACAGCAGAAATCTGCCCTTCCCACCTTGGTCCAGTGCGTGACCAGGCAGAAAGGAGCACCCATCCCTCCCTGCATCCCAGCCACTGCCACTTGATCTGCCTTTTGCAGAGCTGGCACCTGTCCTCTCTCACATGCTTCAGTCTGTCTTGCAGCCATCAGGAAACAGCTCCTGGTGAGGAGCACGTGGCCGGAAAACCCTCTTCAGCCGATTAGCGGATGGTGGGTCGGCGACAGGGCAGGGCTGGCTGGAGGGAGCATTCCTGTGCCCCTCCACCCCACGTGCCAGGCAGCTCCCAGTCATCTGGGATCTGCATCTTGCCAATGCAGAAGGTGTAGGACATTGGCATTGGATGGGGAGGACTATGAGAGAGATGCAGTAGGCCAGTGGCTCAGAGCCATGGGACCATCTCCTGGCTTGAGGTTAAATACCCCAGTGTAGATTGGGAAATGAAGGATGCATCCTCGGAGCATCCTTGGAATTGGAGTTCTGGGCTCTGCTGTGAGCTTACCATGGTGCTGGCAGGGCTGGAACTAGCAATGGTGAATGATGCCAGGACTGTCAGTGCTGCCACCACTGGCTGGGCTCTCTGGGCAGGGACTGCCCAGCTTGGTGTGTGCATGCGCCCTGTGTGCGCAGAGGGGCCTTAATCTCAGTTGGGGCCTCTGGGCCCTGCCATAATGCAGAAATAATGAGTCTATTATTAAGTGCCCACAGTACTTCTTCACTCCAGTGGCTCGCCTCCAGCAGCAGGCAAAACCTGCCCCGCTTGAAGTGGATGTGTCATCATTTGCCTCAGCAAATCCGATCCCCTTTGATGATGGGCCAAACGCCCTTGGCATGAAGGGCCACAGCTGTGATACAGGCCCCTTTTTTTTCTTTCTTCCCCTCCTCTCTTCCCTTTGTTCCCAGCTCATTGACAAGTTGCCGGCTTGCTTCGGACCTGGGACAAGTGGGCATTGGTGGGCGTGGGCAGTTAGAGCCTCTGTGCTGTCCTGGAGAGGGATGGAGTGGGGGCCCAGCTCCTACGGCAGCTTTGCGTCTCCCCCCTTGGCGCTGGGGAGCAGCAGGCGCCCTGCTCGGCATAAGGACAGGTTCCCAGCGTGGGCGGTGATAGGGAGTGCTCCAGCCCTTCCCTTGGGCTGAACCGCACTGCCTGGCCTGCCCAGCCTGACAGTCGGGGAGGGCAAGGGTGGGACCAGCATAGCCCCCTGGCCTTGCACTGGGTGCTAGGGGGTCCCTGGAAAAGATGGGATTCCTGGGGGAGGATGAGTGCCTGTGAGCTGTGCAGCATGCTGTCAGCCCCATTCCTGCAGACGGAACTAGCAGACAGTGCCTGCTGGAACTTTCCCCAGGCTCCCAAACCCCATGTCCACCATGGGTACCCCCTGACCACTGAGGGAGCCTGCTGGTGCCCTGCCTGTTGCCTCCCATCCTGGCTGCAGCCTTTCTCCCTGCTCTCCTGGCTCTTGCCTGCATCAGCATGAGCCTGTCCTCCCTGCAGTGCAGCTCCGGCACAAGGGGCTGCCAAGTGCCGAAACCTCCCAGCACGCCACCTCCTGTGCTCCAGAGCTGCTGTCTGTGGTGTGCTCCGTCCACGGAGCACGTGGGCTGAGCGGGACGGGAGAGCTTCCTAAATGCAGGCAGCATGTGGAGTCCCCTGGCCTTGCAACAGGGACATCCCCTGCCTGGGAGGAGGGTGGCTACAGGGCTTAGCTGGGGTCAGAGGGGGAAGAACCCTCCTGGAGGAGGAGGAGGAATATGGGTGAGCCGCATGCTTCAAGAAAACGTGTTGCGGGGTCTCCCAGACCTGATGCACTCACAGGGTGCTCCCGTGGCTCAGCTTTTGTGTACGGAACGCTTGTCAGCGGGAAAAGTGCAACCTCAGGTTCTCTCCCACAGGCAGCTCTTTGTTCCCAGATAAAGGACCTTACACCAAAGGCCCTTTGTGCCGCTGCTCAGAACAGTGCTGGGATTAATTGTACCGATAGGTGCTTGAATGGAGAGCACGCAAGGCCACTCACTCCTGGCGTAATTATCTTCAAAACCGAGAAGGAAATTAAAATATGTGGAGAGATGCCCCTTTTGGTGGCTTTTTGACTAGCAGGCAGTCTCCAAGATTTAAAGTGCATCTCTAAACAAGCTAGCATTCTTTCCAGAGGAGACAAGCATGGCAGTAAGGCTAAGAGGCATCTGGCACGTTCATTAGCAGCCACTGTGGTGGAAGCCAAACCATGTCCTGGGACAAATGGCCTGGCCATTGATGGCGTCTGCAGGAGCTCAATGTGGGGTGAGTGGCCACATAAGGCCAGTCCAGTCCACTTGCCCCACGCTGAGCTCCTGCAGACATGGTGTGCCATGGTGT
The DNA here is from genome assembly GCA_013399225.1 of Rhipidura dahli. Taxonomy (NCBI): domain Eukaryota; kingdom Metazoa; phylum Chordata; class Aves; order Passeriformes; family Rhipiduridae; genus Rhipidura; species Rhipidura dahli. Next base: position 1,013,008 of record VXAC01004963.1, read on the forward strand.
GCGTACCTCCCAGAGAACATGGGTACACTGCATAACAGGTTCCTCTGTTTGCAGCGAGGCTGTGTGGGTGTCTTTACTAACTTTTCTCCCTTGCCTTCTTCCCGGATGCTGTGGACTTGCATGAGTTGCCTTCTCATCGGGGCAAAGAGCTGGCATCCTACATTGCCAGCATATCCTGATAAAAGCCATCAGTCCACGTATTCAAAGGAGAGAGCGTTCAAAGTGGAGCTCATTGGTGGAGACGATTGAGTCTTCCCCAGTGGCTTCATCTTGAAAGAATTTTGATATTTCCCCCCCTTTTCTGGCTCAGCCATCGCTGCCGCGCGCGTCTGCCGCTCAACAGCGCGAGACGGGCTCTCTGGGCCTCTTAAGGGGGGAGTTCAAACGTTTTCACTGGCCTCAGACCATGCATGCTGCATTCCTGAGCCTCAGCACCGGGAGAAAGAGGTTCCCGGCTCCAGATGGGTCCTTGCCAGGGCTTCAAACACCTAGTGAGCTGCTGGGGACTCTGTGGAGGTGATGGGAGGGCTGCTGGTCAGGGACCCTTTGTCTTTGCAGCTCAGGATGTGCTTGGGAGGAGACTTGCAGGGCAGGGAAGAGGCAGCCAGAATGATGCTCACAGCCCTGTCCAAGGAGTAAGAATCTTTCCCTATCCCGGGATCCCGCTCTGCCATGGAACTCCTGCTTCTCTATGGAGTCAACTATAGCTGGTTGCACTTGCTGAGCATAGCAAGGCTCCTGCTTCATCCCTTGCTTTTGCCTGGCTGAAGGTAAGGAGAGGACAACTCCCAGCACTGCAGACAGTGATAAAGCAGGCCTTAGGGTGACTTCCCCAAGCTGGTGAAATTGGGAGCCAATTTCCCGTTGACTAATGGGACCAGGCTCTTGCTGTGGTGTGCGGGATTGAAGTGGCTTTGACTCACTGTTCAGCCAGCCCTGACGCCGTTCACGTCCCTCCACAGCACCTGCAAACCTGAACTGCGCTGGGAAATCACCGGTGACACCTCTCAGGCCACCTCTGGCACCATGGGCCAGAGGGAGAAAGCAGCTGGTTGATCCTGAACCACTGAAGCCCAGTGCTTGGGCTCCCCAGCCCTGGACACAGTCACATGCCCTTTCATGGGGGGCCAATGTATGGTGTGCCCCAGTGTTTTTGGGAGAGAGGACCAGGTTCAGGGCCAGGCCACAGTGAGAACTCTGTGGCACCTTTGAGAGCTGAGAGCAGTTTCTGCAGCTCGGCTCAGCATGTGCCACCAGACCCTGGACCACACAGCACAGAAGCCCACAGGGCCTTCCACCCATGGCCTTCACAGTGGCAGGCTGCAAGGGTCTGGGAGGCTCCACTGACCCCACCTGGGTCACTCCTGTGGCTGCAGGAAACCCCCACTGCCCTCTGTGCTCAGCCTGTTTCCTTTAGCTGAATTGCTCGGTGATTTTTTTTTTATAATTATTTCCCCTCCCCACTCTCTCTGTGTGGTTTACGTGGCTCTCACGCCAGCAGCCAGCTTGGCTCTGTCAGTTTTTTCTGTCCTCTGCTGGTCATATGGCAGATGCTGCCAAATTAGGATGCAGGCAGTGAGCCCTCTGTCCAGGCTGAGGTTCTGCCCACGGCTAACACTCGAGGGGAAGGACGCTGCCGGAGGGAATGACTGCCATGGCAAGAGCTTCCTACGTGGGGCCTGCTGCTGTGCAGGAGAGTTCCCGCATACCCTGGACAGGTTTGGGAAGCAAACGCCCACCGTGCTCTGGTCAGTCCAAGCTATGCTGTGGCTTGCCACAGCATCCCTGTGTCGCTCTACTTGCGGGCACACCCTGCCACCCAGATCCCCATCTCCCCAGCCTGACTCACCGCCACAGCCGCTCATCCATCAGCAGCCCCAGCCCTGAGCAAGCAGGGCATCCCTTCCCCGCTCCTGCTGCAGAAACAACCCTCCAGCTGGCCGTGGTAGCAGCAGGGCCCTGCGCTGGCTGGAGCTGCAGAGTATCTGCACGGGGGGCTGGCAGCCCCGCACTGTGAGCGCTGAGCACACGCTTGGCTCTGCTCGCCGCCAGCACGGCGTGTCTGGGCCCTCACGGCACTGCTGTGCCCTTATTAGGGCAGCCAGCGCGGGGCCTGTCCCTCGGAGAAGTGTGGGCAGCCCCCTTCTGGAACCTGCTCCCCCATCATCTGGCACTGCCCGCCCGCCCTGGCAGTACCCCATGCAGGGGTCTGGGAAGCGCAGCAGCGTCTCCAGTGGTCTTGTGGCCATGCAGAGCCATACTTGGGATCCTGCCGGCATTCAGTAACTGATGGAGTGGGAAATGGGAAGAGAGAGAGATGGCGGCTTGCTGCATCCCCTTGGGCAGGCAGGCAGTGCCATGGGGCCAAGCAGAGGCTGCCTTATGGGTGCACAGACCCATTCTGCCCATCCTGTGTCCCAGCCCTCCTGCATTATCTGCTTGGCAGAGGGCTTCTTCCTTCTCTCTCTCTGTTTTTGCCAGATGCCCCTAGTTTGTGTTCTTGAGAAACAGCAAATAACCACTGCCCAGTAACCGTCTCTGCACTGGTGTCTGTTGTAGATGCTGCCCCTCTGCACCTCTCCCCATGGGGAACTGGCACTATGAGAGGTTTTCATCCCTCTGTCCCCAGTTCCATGTCAGCTGTTTGTGCCACCAGCCCCCAGTGGGACTGTGTTTGTGTTTGCTCCAGTTGAACAGCCTGGGTGAGAAGCAGGCTCACTGGCTGAGCTGGGAACCTGGCAAGCCACGAGACAGGTCAGAGAGACCACGTGTCCCGAAATGTGCTTGTTTATCTGTGCCACAGTGGCACCCACAGCCCGTGCTCCCAGTCTGTCTGTGGGTGCTGGCTTGGGAGCTGCTGGTGGGTCTCCCCAGGCTGGGACACGGGAAGAAGGTGTTTACCTCTGTTTGGGCTTCATCCGAAACCCTGCGATGCGTGAATGCTTCTTCCTCCTCCACACTTCCTCCCTGGCTGGGTCAGCCTGGTGTTTTCCTGGGGTGGAAGGAAAGAAGCTGAAACTGCCTCTTACTGTGGGGCTGAGCCATGCTGCTGGCACAACTGAGCTGCCCTGGCATGTCCTTGTGCCCCAGCCGGCAAGAGTGAGTGGTTCCCAGCCTGCTGCTGGGTCTAGGAGAGCCATGGCTCCCTGCCCTTCATCTCAAGCCTGGGTGGGCTGAGAAGTGGACAGATGGACGGGCAGCCCTTGGGGAGCTGCACGGGGTTTGGGATGGGGCCATGCTTGCGGCTGGGGAGGGGGATGCCCTCATCAGGGAGGTGTTTTGGCACTGCTCCTGCATCCTGCTTGGTGCAGGCAGCAAAACCCCCCTGAGCACACCAGGGCCTCAAGGCATTTGCACCCCCGTTCCGCCAAACCCCCCTAGGCAGGAGAAGATCCAGAGGACCTCGGGGTGCCTGCTCCCTTCCAAACAGCCTAAGGGCCATCCCTGGAGTGGGGCTCACAGGACCAGCAGTTCACAGAGGGACCATTGGCCCCTGAGCATGTCAGTGTGCTCTTCTCCTTGCGTTTCACTCCTGGCTTTTGCGCGTGGTGCTCGTGCGGAGCCACGCGGCTCTGCCCGGGATTAGCGACAGCTGCCTGCAATTGCAGCTCTTCCCAGACAAGCGTCTCGCTCCCCCAAGGCTGGGGCTGGGGCTGTTTGGGGAATGCTGCCGGGGTGGTTTGTCTTGTAGTCTGCTCCAGGAATGTTGGCCAGACGGTCAAATTCTTCTCCCCTCTTGTAAAATGAGTGATGTGGGGCGTCTCTGGGAGAGCAGCCTGCCAGTCCCTCCTCCTCTGGATAAACCTGCCTGGCCCGCACCACCCTGTCATGGGAACCGGCCCTTTCAACCCCAGCCACAGTAAATACGCGCCCTGCCAAAGCAGAGGGGGAGGGTGCGGACAGGGGCGCCTGGTCTTCCTCCTTTGGCACCCCCTGCACTGGCTGGGGGGCATGTTTGACTGTGCTAGTGGCTGAGGATGGCAGCCTGTCCCCATCTCCCCCTGGCCACCTGGCCAGCTCCTCGTCCTGCTGCTTGCCTGCTTCAGCACAGCTCTTTGGGGACGCCTCGCTCTTCCTGTTCTCCTGACAGAAGAGAAATCTGGAGTCTGTCTGCACCGCTCCCTCCTCCTCCCACCATGTCTCACCCCCCAAGTTGCTGTTTTCCACAGAAATGTCAGGCTCAGCTCTCCTCTCCCCCACTCCTCCTGGCTTTTTTCCCCTTTAATCTTGGCCTTCATCTCCAATTACTTCTTTCTCTCCTTCCTTTCTCTCCAGAGACCCTGATGGACACGAAGTGGGTGACCTCTGAGTTGGCATGGACAACTCATCCAGAGACAGGGGTAAGTTTGGAACCAGTGCTGGTCCTGACCTCCAAAGGGCAGAGCTGGCCCTGGCCCTGGCCCTGGCCCCATGGGAATCATGGTTTCTCACCAGTGCCTTTGTGAAGCTGGCTACATTTTTCTCCTTTCCTCCTGTGCTTATCCTTGCCTCATGAAACCATCTCCTCTTGACTCGGTGCCAGAGGAGTGGGAGTGCCATGGTCCCTGGCCTGGGTTGCTTTTAGTCACCCTGATTACCAGGAGGGTTGTGACGGGTGGAGGTGCAGCTGCTTGCTCTTCCCTGTTGACTGTTGCCTGTTCCCCCCCACCCTGTGCCATTCACGATGTGTCCGTGGTACTGATGTCCCTGGCTGGGGATCTAACCCTTTCCTTCTCAATCACAGTGGGAAGAAGTCAGTGGTTATGACGAGGCCATGAACCCCATCCGCACGTACCAGGTCTGCAACGTACGGGAGGCCAACCAGAACAACTGGCTTCGTACCAAATTCATCCAGCGCCAGGATGTCCAGCGCGTCTATGTGGAACTGAAGTTCACTGTGCGGGACTGCAACAGCATCCCCAACATCCCTGGCTCCTGCAAAGAGACCTTCAACCTCTTCTATTATGAGTCAGATACGGATTCTGCCTCTGCAAACAGTCCTTTCTGGATGGAGAACCCCTATATCAAAGTGGATACAATTGCCCCAGACGAGAGCTTCTCCAAGCTGGAGTCTGGCCGCGTGAACACCAAGGTGCGCAGCTTTGGCCCTCTCTCCAAAAATGGTTTTTACCTCGCCTTCCAAGACCTGGGAGCCTGCATGTCCCTCATCTCCGTCCGGGCTTTCTACAAGAAATGCTCCAACACCATTGCTGGCTTTGCTATCTTCCCGGAGACTTTAACAGGGGCCGAGCCCACTTCCCTGGTCATCGCACCTGGCACCTGCATCCCCAATGCGGTGGAGGTGTCTGTGCCCCTAAAGCTGTACTGCAACGGCGACGGCGAGTGGATGGTACCTGTGGGAGCGTGTACATGTGCTGCTGGATATGAGCCCACCATGAAGGATACCCAGTGCCAAGGTACGTGCAGGGCAGAGTGCTCATGGCTTTTGTCCCCATGGGTGCGTTGCTGTGAAGGAGGTGGTTTTGCGTTGAGCTCAGTCTGGTTTTGGAGACTTTTCCCTGATGAGGGAGCAGGGTGGTATCTCAGAGGACTGGTCTGCAGTTTGACTCCACAGCCTTAAAGCCTTTGTGATCTGGACTTGTGCGGTGTCTGCTGGGACACACTGGTGAGCAACCATCATTGCATCCTCTGTGGGATGCATCTCCTTGCACAGAGCTGCAGCTCAAGGCATGATCCTTAGCAGAGATCCAGCACATTTAAGCCCTTGATCATTACCAAAATCTTTCTCTCACCGCTGCTGCCGTATCCAGCATTTTCCCTCTCTCCCTCCTGCAGTTCTCCTGGCTGGGGCAAGTGATTGTTCTTGGCAAGTGTGATTTCACGCTGCTTGTGTGGAGGCACTCGGAAGCCCTGGTGGTGAGCAGGGCTCTGCTGTGGGAGAAGCCATGCTGATGCATGCTCCCCCTGCCAGCACTGAAAGCTTGCAGCAGGGATGGTAGGGAGCAGCACGAAGGCAGGGGATCTGAAGCTCCCTGTTCTTGCTGGAAGGGAAGGAAATGTATCCTGCACATGGAGATGTTGGGGATGGAGAGCCATCCTAGCAGCAGGATAGCTCTGTGTGGGTCCTGCAGCTGCCATGCTCTCCCACGATAGTTTTCATGTTGCTGTTTAACCCCAGTTCGGGTGTGTTGATAAGGAAAAATGTTGTTGTCCCTTGGGGTGATTCTTTTCTTGGGAGCTGTCTCTGGCAGGCAGGACCCTGCTCTGGGGTGGCTGGGGTTTAGGGCAGAAAGGTTGCCGTTCCCCTTGGCTGCAGGCATTGCACAGGGAGTGGGATGTTGGCTGGGCCCCCAGCGCTGGATGCCTTGTGCTCGCCGATGATGGGATGCTTGGCGCCAGCCCTTTGCTCTTGGCAGGGGCCTTGTGATTTGGGACAGGCCATGATGTGGGGCTCAGGCCAGGCTGGCCTCCCTGTTGGCTTTGGGAGCTGACAGCCATGCTGCTGTAGCTACTTAGGGAGAGCTCAGTCTCCACAGGGCTGCAGCTCTGCCAGGGATCCAGAGCCTCCAGCACAGCCCTGACTTCAGTGCCACAGCCCCCTGCATCAGTCTTGTGAGCAGCCAATCTGGCTGCCCCTGAGCAGATGGACTCCAATGCCAGGCATCCATCCACACTTCAAACTGCACTGAGGTCTGTGCTCCTGGGGAGCTGCTTTCCTTCTTGCTTGTACTGGGAGATCTTGGGCCGTACACGATGTTGGTTCTTTCCCAGCAGAGAGTGAAGTTTGGGCGCAAGGTGACACAGTTTCCAGCCAGCACTGGGGCTGTGCTCAGGGGGGGCATCCCAAGGCAGGACTCAGAGCTCCTCAGATTAGGCTCAGGAACCTGGGGCAGGGTCCTGCCTTCACATCCCCTGAGCTGGATGGACCCCCATGTGGCGGCTTTCCCAGCGCCTTTGATTTCCCAACAAGCCCCAGCTTCTGGCACGGCAGGCAGGGAAGCCATGCTGGGCCATGGGCACGTCTCCATCCAGCAGCCTGCCTTCTCTCTGGGCAGAAGCGGCGGTGTCCTCACGTTTCTCTGGGAAAGTTGCGCTGCGCTTGGAGGATCAGATTTTCCGCCATATGATCGTGTGTTTTAAGTGGAAACAGCTGAAGAAGGGCTGGGAGAAGCTGGAGCTGCAGCTCCTTTTCTCCTCTTGGCTGGATGTTCCCTTACTCCATTTCGACAGTCCAGCACCACCAAGAAGTCTCCCAGCCCCTGTGTCACGGGCAGCAGTGTGGATGCAGCCCCCCAGAGCTGGGGTTTCATCACTCCCACCCCGGGGAGCCCCCGGAGGCTTCACCGTGCGGGCGAGCAGCGCTCCAGAGTGCCAGATGGCATTTTAATAAATAACAATACCCAGTTACTGCTTAGATGGGATAAGCCCTGTTGTAAATCTCTCCTTTCCCCAGACTTTCAGTGGCCTTTGAAGATCTCCTCCTCCTCCTCCTCTTTATCTCCATCCAGAGCCAAGATTAGAGCTCGCATTCAGACCTGTTACAATGCAGCTTGTATCCCGGTCCCTCGGGAGTGGAGGGCTCATCCTGCCCGACTGAAGACAGTTCCTTTGGCATGCTTTGTAAGGCGATACGCCAGGCTGGTACCTGGCGCTCTACTCCTGAGTTGCCACAGCATTGATTTGGCATCTCATTCTCAGCCTCATTATCTTTATTTAATTAGCACACAGCCCTTCTGGGGGTTGTGCTGCTTCCCACACACTCCCTGCCACGCAGAGCTGCAGAGGCAGCTCTTGGAGGACGAGGAGAAGCTGCTGGCTTGGAAGGGGGGCGAAGGCTCCCACATGCCTCCATGGGCTGGGGTGCATTGCATTCACACCCCAAGCCCTGCAGCCCCTGGGGTTCAGCCTTTCCCCCAGCCTCATCCCGTCTCTTTTTGGTTAGGAGGCACCCAAACTGTTCAGGGGATTTGGTGTCAAGGAGCTCCCCAGAAATGCTCCTGGGCATGTGCTCCATGATGATATGTTGGGATTTTCACCCCTTGTGTTGCCGGCTTCACACAAATACAGAAAGGCTGCTGTGCCAGGGTGAGCAGTGAGCCCCCTCCTTGCATGTCTTTCTGCTCATGGGGAAGCCCTGGAGGGAGGGCCACAGTGCCTGCACCCCACTTGGGAGGGGGTCTGAGTGTGTGGTACAGATACCCAAACCATAGGAGCAGCAGAGGTGACAGTGTCCAGCATGACACCACACCTTCCTGAGACCCATTTCTCATTCCTTTTGATCTTTCTTTTCTTGTGGCCCCAGGCACTGAACATTTGGGCACAATCAGTAGGTGAGTACAGGTCAGGCTGGGGCCAAAATCAGAATTTTTGCAAAAATAAATTTCCCTTGCAATCAGTGACTAATGAAAACATCACCCTGAATTAAAGAAAAAAAAATTGCCAAGCAAGCATTGCACTTGCCAACTGTTTGCAGCTTTGCATTGCAACATGGGCTTGCTGCATGAAACCCAGGAAGTGAAACTGCCTGGGATTAATTGCCCGGGCTTCCAGATCAAAGGCAGCAGCAGGGAAGGCAGGGAGAGCTGCCGGTTTACAGCCAGGCAGCTCCACAATGGGTTACTTGTAACACAGTCGAGGAAATCTGTCCCTGCCGTCCTGCCTGTGACCCGCTGTGGCTCAAGAGGCAGCTTTGCTTATTGAATTTTTTTTCTTTTCTTAAAAAAAAAAAAAAAAGAAAAAAATTGTTTTCCTGCCTGTTCCTTGGATGCCACTTCAAACCCCCAAGGGCTCTTTCCCTTCTCTCCCTTCAGATTTACTCCATTCACTTTTGGACTGCACTGGTGTGAAATATTTTCACCCAAAGGGTGATTATTTTACTTTTTTTTTTAAATAACTGCCTTTTAAGAGAGACTTAAAAAGAGAGTTACCGCCTTGGCTGTAGCCGGGCTGTTGCTTCCCCAGCTCTGCTCCATCTGTAGCCACTTACGACAGCGGGAAGGGAGCGAGCTGTGCAGGTTCATAAAGCACAGATCGTCCCAAGCAAACCTGACTGCTGCCTCTGAAGAAATTACAGGGTTGATGGGCAAAGGGATATGATCAGTTTAATTTATCTAGGCTCAGGCGAGGCGTTCTACTTCAGTCCTACAGGGAGAGAAATAGCTGGAAGGATGCTGGAATATTGTAGTGTGAATGGGAAAGCAGTCGAAACATGAAATGTGGTATTTGGAGCTGGTATTTCCCAATGTGTCACAGCTATCCCTGCCTTCCCCAAGGGAGGGGACCCCAAAGTTTTGGGGATGCACACGTGGTCCGCTGCTGCTTGCCTGCATCCCATGCAATAATGGAGGCTGCCTATGGGATGAGTCACTGCTCGCTGCTGCTGCCAGAAGGGTTTTATTTCAGTGTTTTTTTCAGCTCCCTTCCTTGAACTTCATTCACCAGGGTGGGGATTGTCTTTGGGAATAGTACCCTCCTCTTCCCCCAGCTCTGTGTTGCAGCTCTTCGAGACAGGATCAGGCCCTGGAGGTGGGCAGCTGATGGAAATCCTGGAGGGGCTGCCAGAAGCAGCCGGATGGCCAGGCTTTCCATGCTGGGTGTGCGATGCCCCATAGGGGCTGTAGAGGCAGCTTTACAGCAGAGCTCTTACTGTCCTCCTCCTTCCCACACCCCACACAAATCCCCTCTGTGGCTGATCCCCACTGTCAGGCCAGACTGCCTCTCCCTCCCATCAAACCAGCAGCTCCTCTTCAGAGCGGGAAGCTCTGCTTCGGTTCCCTGACCTGTTACCCTGTGGCTGTCACCGACTGTCATGTTCTCCCCAGAGGTGACCGCAGCACAGCACCAGGAGATGTGATCTGTGTGCAGAGGTTCAGAGTTGTTATTTTATTTGAGGACACTTCAGCAGGAAAAGTGCTTAGGCAAAGCTCTCGGTAGGGAGAAGGGAGCCTGGCTTCCCAGCTCCGGCTGGATGGAGTCACGTTCCCACTCCAGAGCTCCCAGGCTCGTTCCGCAGCGTGCTGGCCAAGACAGTGGTTGTTGTACAGGCAGTTTCTTGCAGAGAAGAGATGACACAGCGGCTTATCCACCAGGGACCTGGGATCAGCTTTCAACTCGGTTACAGCCTTCAAATGTGGCGGCTGAGAGCTGTCACGCTGCCATCGAGGTCTTTATGCTCTGATTTATTAAGCAGAGTTGGAAACTTAAACACTGGAGTGCATGTGGGCCTCGGTCCCTCTGCTGCTCTTCCCCTTAACAGGGCTGGTTCAAGGCTCATCCCCCTCCTGCCAGGGTGGTATGAGGATGCAAAAAAATGGCCTTCATCCCTTGTGCCTGCACTGGGCACTGCATAGGGGTGCCAGGCAGCTGCCAAAGGACAGCTCTGCCTGTCCCTTCCTCCTGTGTCTGGGAGGCCACTATCACCTCCGTGCCCGTAACCCACTGGGCACCGGCTGGCACTTCGTGCGCAGGAGGCCAAGTGCCCTCATCCCTTCTGCATCCTTTGCAAGCACCTGGCTGTCCTTGGCTGCCATGCCTTGCTTGGGCTGTCAGCTTCACTCAAGCTCTGGTTGCTCCGGCTTCACTCTCCCCCCAAAAATCCTGTTCAGGGGGTTTTGTCCCTGATGGATCTGGGCTCCTCTCCATAACCAAAGCATGTTTGGCAGCTTTCTGAGCCCAGAGCATTCCTGTCCAAGAGGTTTCAGTCATCTCTCATTCCTCAACAATCTGGTTCCTTATGTGTGAATCTGCATCCACCCAGTTTGAACCGCCCGGGACTCCAGACGGGGTGGGTCTGCCTGTGCCGAGGCTGCTTTGCGACCTCTGGGCCTCTGCTGTCCACGTAAAAACACATTTTCTGGTGGCCTAGGTGTCCCAGGCTGGGGAGACAGAAGCCCTGGACCTGCTGGCCTCCCACTGCTCACCAAAGAGCAGATCTGCGCATTCCTTTGCCTTCCATCCTGCACAGTTGGGATGGGCAAAGCTTTTATTTCCAAAGGGAAGGCCCAGAGGCTGGGTGAACTCAGGTCAAGGAGCTTGAGTCAGTCGAGCCATGTAGTCAGTCCTGTTTTGACCAAAGAAGAGCCTCCTTGCCGGAAGGCTCGCACCCTGGGAGCAGGAAGCAGCTCCTGACAGCCGTCTGGGCAGTGGGGCTGGAGAGCAGGCAGTCATCTCTGTGGGGGGCTGCTCTCACGTCCTCCTGGCCAGCAGCACTGCACTGGAGCAGGGCTTCTCCCTTGGGGTTGCTGCTGCCTGGTGCCTGCACAAACCAGGGGCCCAGGACAGCACCTGGAGCTGTGTGCGGGTCCCTGCGGGGCTGGCCCTGCAGCCTGTGACTCACAGCACTCCACACCCCATGTGGGGCTGCAACCAGCCGGAAAACTTCCACAGAGAGTGTCGGGAGATGCATCATAGCAAGAAACTTCCACTTGCCACAGCCTGGTGAAGCACCAGGAAACCTCCCCGTTTTCAGGATGATGTGTGACAGGCGTGGGAGGTTGGGAGGGTTATGTGCCCTCGGAGCTTCCCTAATGCAGTGGAGCAAGGAGGACGTGCCCTCCTTCGGGGCCATCAGTGCTGATGCTGCCCCAGCTGTGGCAAACAGGGTGATGCTGAAGCAGAGCTGGCACCAGTGGGTCTCTCACCCCATCCAGCTTCAAACACAGCACACACTCTGCTTCCTTGGGCAGCACTGTGATAAACTGGGCTATTTTGAGGTGGGGGTCAGGTTCCCTAGGCTGCTCTGCTCAGCTCAAGTGCTGTTAATCCTTTCACATGCCCCTCATTACAAATAAACACCTGGCGGTGCCAATCAGGCCATATCCCAGGACTTGTGGCTCCTTGAAGGACCCTGATCGGAAGCGGAGGAGGGAGGTGGCAGTGATGCTGAAGCAGCTCTTCAGCCAAGGACCTGCAGGAATGTTTTCATCTCGCTCAGTGTTCCACTTGAGCCGACCTCGTGAGGTGCCGCCGCCCTGGGACTGAGAAGTGGCTGAAGAGCCTGAGGCGGAAGGTTTGGGGCTGAGTGGCTGATTTTGGGTGGTGAAGGCCTCTCGCAGGGGCTGCTGCGGACCGGGCTGAGGAATTCTTTCCTTCCTAGCCTTATTTCCCCAGAGGATGGACCTGGCACTGTGAAGGTTGCCAGGCCTGAAAAGCAGCATGGCCTTCCTCCATGGAAGGGAGCATGGTAAAACCCTTGGAAAGGGCAGTGAAGAAACAAAACTGACGAATGGACCTTCTGGATGGACCTGCCCTGCCCCGCCATACTGCTGGTGGTGACCAACTCTTGGTGCCTCCAGTTACCTCGGGCCTGCTGCTGGAACACAGCATGTGCTGGCAGAGCTGTGCCTGGGCCGGCTGGTGCTTCCAGCAGCCCACTCTTCCCACCCTCCTCAGCCTGGAGCACTGCATCCCTGGGCATGGTGATGGTGGTGGAAAGGCTCGTAGGACACATGAGGTCTTCAAGCCACTGATCAAAGATTTGGCAGGGCAGCAAGGAAGGGTCTGCCCAGCTGGGGTGGGAGCAGTGAATGTTTTCTGGGTTCACTTTATAACTCAGGTCTGTTTTTCTTTCCTCCAGCATGCGGCCCGGGAACCTTCAAGTCTAAGCAGGGGGAAGGTCCCTGCTCTCCCTGCCCTCCCAATAGCCGGACCACCTCTGGAGCAGCAATGGTCTGCACTTGTCGGAACGGCTTTTTCCGGGCAGACACGGATCCCGCAGACAGCGCCTGCACCAGTGAGTCCTGCTCTGGGCAAGGAGGGGAGGCAAGGGAGGCTGTGCAGGTGATAGGGGGGTCTATGTCTGGCATGGGGTATGTGCTGTGCCCATGCCAGGGGTGAGCTGGACATGAAGACACCCCACCCCTGCCCCTCGCATTTCCTTGCAGGTGTCCCCTCAGCCCCCCGCAATGTCATCTCCAACGTGAACGAGACGTCGCTGGTGCTGGAGTGGAGCGAGCCGCAGGACACGGGCGGGCGGGATGACCTGCTCTACAACGTCATCTGCAAGAAGTGCAGCGTGGAGCGGCGCCTGTGCACCCGCTGCGACGACAACGTGGAGTTCGTGCCGCGCCAGCTGGGCCTCACCGAGCGACGCATCTACATCAGCAACCTGATGGCCCACACCCAGTACACCTTCGAGATCCAGGCCGTGAATGGCATCTCCAGCAAGAGTCCCTACCCTCCCCATTTCGCCTCTGTCAACATCACCACCAACCAGGCAGGTCAGTGGAGCCACCAAGGAGTAGGGACTGTGTCTTGTCCTCAGAGGAGAGTGGAGCAGAGATTTCTTTCTGACAGCCTGGGAGGCTGCAGTCCTTTGTGGTGGTGTCTGACTGGCTCTCTGGGCCTGCATCTAATCCCCTGGGTAAACTGTCCTCTCTGTTTAAAGCATGTCCCTAGAGGAGATGAGATCAGAATGCTTGCAAGTGGAGAAGAGTAGGGCTGGCAGATGCTCCAGAGCGCTCTGGATCTCCTAGACCTAACCCAGAGATGCTGTGCCTGCTGTGAAGGGAGGTGGAAGGAAATGAGATTTCTCTCCTGTGTGCCTGGGAAGGCTCAGCACCAGCCCAAGCCTTCGCAGGCAGCCAAGTGCTCTGCCATTCCCTCCTTCCTCCCACTCTGGCCCCGCTCCAGCGTGCTGGTAATCTCCAGCCACTGCACTCTCATCTGATTTCACGGGTCTTGCTGCTGGGGTGGAGCACGGAGCTCCTGGCGAGTGGGGGATGGGAGGAAGCCCCAGTTTGGGCTGGCAGGGCCCTTCCCCAGACCAGTTTGCAGCTGGGCATGGGTTGAAGCATTGCCTCAGTGCTATTTCTGAGGCTCTTCTTGGTGTTGAGATCAGACCTCCTTATGAAGACTTGGGGGAGGCCAGTCTCAAAGCTTTTCCATGCCTTTCCACCAAGATTATCCAAGCAGGTCCCAGACAGAGCATCCCCTACACTATGTGGGATGGTGGAGGGGGAAACGTGGCACAGGTGGCTCATTCCCCCCCTGCCCTCCTTCCTAGCCCCATCTGCCGTGCCGACGATGCACCTGCACAGCAGCACTGGGAACAGCATGACGCTGTCATGGACTCCCCCAGAGAGACCCAACGGCATCATTCTGGACTACGAGATCAAGTACTCAGAGAAGGTAAAGCGGGAGCAGCCTTTTCCCTCCTCCAGCCCTTCTAGCTGGCCATCAGCACCATGGCAAAGGGGCTCCCTGCAGACATGGTGCCTGGGGGATTTGGGAGCCAGCAAATGGAGGGTGGCTTCACAGAGGTGACACCCACATGTCTCCCCTACAGCAAGGCCAGAGCGATGGCATTGCCAACACAGTCACCAGCCAGAAGAACTCGGTGCGACTGGACGGGCTGAAGGCGAATGCTCGGTACATGGTGCAGGTCCGGGCGCGCACCGTGGCGGGGTACGGCCGCTACAGCCTCCCCACGGAGTTTCAGACCACTGCGGAGGGCGGTAGGTACCGGCACTGGGCTGCCTCCATCGCCCAGCCCTCCCACGCATGCCCCTTTCCCAGCCTGACATTGATTCCTGATTGTCCTTTCACCAGGTTCCACCAGCAAGACTTTCCAGGAGCTGCCTCTGATCGTGGGTTCGGCCACTGCAGGGCTGGTGTTCGTCATCGTGGTGGTGGTGATTGCTATAGTCTGCTTCAGGTACTGGCTTTTCAGAGAAGAGGGTTTCAAAGCTGGGTTTGGGGGTTGCTCATGTCTGCCACAGAGCTTTCCCCCTCCCTTGTGGGCAGAGCTCTGCAGCTCCAGTCACAGAGTGAAGGACTGGACTGGCCACACATGGGTCCCAGAGCAGGGGCCCTGTGGGAGGACTGTGCCTCTGCTTCCCCAGCACGGGCTGGGCTCTGCCCAGGCTCCTGCCACGCGCTCAGCATAACTAGGCCATGTCCTCCCATCGCACCTCAGGTGGAGGGATGGCTCTGCACACAGGCTGCCAGAGGGAAGGCTCTCTGGCATAGGCTGGCTGTGTTGGGATTTGGAAGTTGGCAGTGAATGTCTTTGCCCCATCAGGAAAGGGATGGTTACTGAACACCTCCTCTCGTCTCCTTTGGGCAGGAAGCAACGCAACAACACCGACCCCGAGTACACAGAGAAGCTGCAGCAATATGGTGAGCGTGAGAGCCCAGCAAATGGACTCTGCCTGTCCTCTCCAAACTCCTGCCCCGTGCAAAGGGGCACCCTTTGCTAACAAGGGGTGGGCTGACAGCCAGCCAAGTGGCTTGGCGTCTGTCACCCATGCTGCGTCCCTCCTGGTGATGACTTCTGCCCTTGCAGTTACCCCTGGGATGAAGGTGTACATTGACCCCTTCACTTACGAGGACCCCAACGAAGCTGTCCGGGAATTCGCCAAAGAGATTGACATCTCCTGTGTGAAAATAGAGGAGGTCATTGGAGCAGGCAAGTCCTGGGGCTGGGCACAGCAGGTGCTGAGACTGCTGCCTCTCACCCTGTCCTGTGGCTCACCCATGCTGCTCCCCTCTCTCCTTCCCACCACAGGGGAGTTTGGTGAGGTGTGCCGTGGGCGCCTGAAGCTGCCTGGCCGCCGCGAGATCTTCGTGGCCATCAAGACGCTGAAGGTGGGCTACACGGAGCGGCAGCGGCGGGACTTCCTGAGCGAAGCCAGCATCATGGGCCAGTTTGATCACCCCAACATCATCCACCTGGAGGGTGTGGTGACCAAGAGCCGCCCAGTCATGATCATCACAGAATTCATGGAGAACTGCGCGCTTGACTCCTTCCTCCGGGTGAGCATCCACCCCCCCCTGCCCTGGGATGGGGGCTGTAGTGCATGGTGGGGGCAGCAGCTCTGAGCCCTTCCCCATCCCTCTACATTGTCATGCTGGTGTCCCCAGGGGTAAGCTTTTCACAGACATGATGAGTGGAAGAACAGGGGTGGCTCTAGGGAGAAGGAAAGTGATGGTAGCACATTGGGATCCTTCCTTGATGTGTTCAGGGTGTTGCAAACCCCTCTGGTCTCTCCTCTGGCAGTTGAATGATGGGCAGTTCACAGTCATCCAGCTGGTGGGAATGATGCGAGGCATCGCCGCTGGCATGAAGTACCTTTCGGAGATGAACTATGTGCATCGGGATCTGGCTGCCCGCAACATCCTGGTCAACAGCAATTTGGTCTGCAAAGTGTCTGACTTTGGGCTCTCTCGCTTTCTGGAGGATGACCCAGCTGACCCCACCTACACCAGCTCCCTGGTATGGGACACTCAGGAGGGATCCACCGACATGGGGGTGGGGGGAGACACCTCAGGTATGCACTAAATGATGGAGCTGTGTATCCGTGCAGGGGGGCAAGATCCCAATCAGATGGACGGCTCCTGAGGCCATTGCCTACCGCAAATTCACTTCAGCCAGCGACGTGTGGAGCTACGGCATCGTCATGTGGGAAGTGCTGAGCTTCGGGGAGCGGCCCTACTGGGACATGTCCAACCAGGATGTAAGTGCTCCCTGGGGAGTAGGGAACTGGCAGCTATAGGCTGCCTGTGGGAGCCCAGGTGGCTCACAACCTGCCTTTGCATATCTCTTTGCAGGTGATCAATGCTGTGGAGCAGGATTACCGCCTGCCACCCCCCATGGACTGTCCCACTGCACTGCACCAGCTGATGCTGGACTGCTGGGTGCGGGACCGCAACCTAAGGCCCAAATTTGCACAGATCGTCAACACGCTGGACAAGCTCATCCGCAATGCTGCCAGCCTGAAGGTCATCGCCAGCGTCCAGTCTGGGTCAGTGACATCCTTGTTTCCAGCCAGGATTTACCCCAACTCCAGGGAACACTGGAGTAGTTGAGAGTAGAGCTGTGGGAGGGCGGGGATAAGAAAGCTCCCCTGCTTCCAGTTGCACCTCTCCATCCCCTGCTCCCTATGACCTGTGCTTCTCCTGCCCTTCAGCATCTCCCAGCCGCTCCTGGACCGCACTGTCCCAGATTACACCACCTTCACCACCGTGGGAGACTGGCTGGATGCCATCAAAATGGGACGGTACAAGGAGAACTTTGTCAATGCTGGGTTTGCCTCCTTTGACCTGGTGGCACAGATGACTGCAGAGTAAGTCCTTGCTTGGAGGGGAGGAGGGAGCAGACTGGGACTGGGGCTGCTGTACACTGTACCTTGCCTGTGTGACAGCCACAGCCTGCTACCTGGGTGCATGGTGGGCTGAATTAAGGACTGAGATTCAGCATCCAGTCCCAAGGGAGGTCAGGTTTAGGATTCAGCATCCAGTCCCCTTGGTGTAAAAGGGAGCACTGGAGCTTGGCAGAGGGCTGTAATGATAGATAACTCCCTTGGCCCAGTGAGGCAGGGCCACTTGTTGACGTTGCTGATGGCTGAGGGCTGTCTTCACCTTTTCCTTGCAGGGACCTGCTGAGGATAGGGGTGACGCTAGCAGGGCACCAGAAGAAGATCCTGAGCAGCATTCAGGACATGAGGCTGCAGATGAACCAGACGCTCCCAGTGCAGGTTTGACCGCAGGGGACTCTGCATTGGAACGGACCAAGGGAACCTGCCAACCAGGTTCAGTTTGCGGTGCAGCCCAGCTTCCTGTTTTCCCCTCCACATGGCGCTCCTCTGCCTCGGACGGTCGCCTGGGACGGGATGGGACGGGACGCCCTTCCCTGGATTGAAGGCACTCATGCTGAGAGGGAACCCAGCTTTTCGTCCCGTGTCCTGGAACGGCGAGGCAGCAACACATCTTCATATTGAAGATGGATTATGGGACAGAGATGGCACATCCCACTTCCCACCCTGTCTTGGTGCTCATCGGTTTGAAGAGTTGTTCTGCTTCTTGGATTTCTTTTCACCCTGTTTTCCCCCCAAGTCCTCACTTCCCTCACCTCCCCGAGGCCACAGACTGTTGACCCGTCCGCTGAGTCCATCAGACACGTCCGAAGCCTTCCCTAACTCTGTTCCCCACATGGAAGCAGCCGGAGGAGGCCAAGCTGGCGACAGGGCTGGGGCCACCAGCCCCAGACAATCACTCCTCTCCTCCAGCCCTGGCAAGCCCTCCGCCCAAGGGTCTGCACTGGAACGTGTCCAAAGGGAAGGCTTCGCTCCCTCTCTTGGCTTTGCACGCCAGAACCCGAACCCAATTTACTATGCAGGGAGTTAGGCAAAAAAAAAAAAAAAAGAAAAAAGGAAAAAAAAAGAGATATATTAAAAAAAAAAGATAAGAGGGAGCAGAAAGGGGAGGGAGGGGGACCAGGTGCCCGGCTCCTCATCTCTTACCCTCTTGGTTCTCCTGGCCGGCTCTGGACTGCAGAGCGAGGCCGTCAGCACGTTTGCACAGGGACCCTCCGCCCCCGGACCGACGGCAGCCGCGCTCCCCCCGAGGGGCCGGAGAGCGGGGCTGGGGCGGGGGCTGCGCCGGGGGCCACGGCTCCCCCAGTCTCCTCTTTTATGCAGAAGGAGCAGGTGCCGCCGGCGCGGCTGCCCACTCCTGACACACGCTGTGATTGCTGCCAAAAGACTCACTCACCTTTCCCTGAGGATTCACTGCAGCCCGGTTCCTCCGAGCCGAGGGAGAGACTCCCAGCGTGCCTGAGTGTGCGTGAGTGTGTGCATGCGTGCGTGGGTGTGTGCTGGCCGCAGGACTGTGGGAGGCAATGGGCAGAATAAAGGCAATAAGAATTTTACCCGAGTTTCCTTTGCTCGATCGCGCTCTCATTGGATGGGCCCGGCTGCCTGCAGCTTCGCTGCCCACCAGGGTCATCCTTCTCCTCCTCCTGGCCGACCCCAAGCTGGCTGTGTGCCCCTTTCTGCTCCCCCCTTCTCCTGCTGTCATGTTTTCAGGTTGTCCCACAGGGATCAGGCAGTGATGCTGTACCCACCCTGTGCTGCTGGGAGACCCAGCAGGCTTCCCATGGGGCACTTAGGGTGAAAGCTCTGAGTGCCAGGTCAGAACCAGTCAGGAAACTCTATCTAATGTACTATACTCAGCATTTTTTTTCCCCATACCTTCCTGAAGTCAAGCTGGAACTGTGGGAACCCAACAGGGAGTAGGAAAGCCAAGCAGGGAACAGCCGTGCTGCCCCTCCCAATGCCAGAGGGTCCCCACAGCTACAGGGCTCCTCTGTAGGGCACTGCTCGCCCCCTGCTCCT
Source organism: Rhipidura dahli (assembly GCA_013399225.1). Lineage (NCBI taxonomy): Eukaryota > Metazoa > Chordata > Aves > Passeriformes > Rhipiduridae > Rhipidura > Rhipidura dahli. The sequence continues at coordinate 1,032,060 of VXAC01004963.1, forward strand.
CTGGGCAGTCTGGCCCCCAGCAGGAGGGTTGCAGCAGCCCCCAGCACCCCTGAATTACTGACCTCACTCCTCTACAAAATGGCTCTTGAGCAGGGGGGAGCACACCAGGGTGAACAGACCAGCTGCAGGTGGCAAGGTAACCCCTTGGGACAGCAGATCCGGGGGGGACATGACCTCAGTCTAGGGGAGATTTGCCCACAGTAGCCAAGTGGGACCCCAGTTGCTCATCCTGGTTTTCTCAGGTGCCCCTTGGCTGCAGTACACCTTGCTAACTGCCTTTTGGGGTGCTTTGCTGACAGTCCAGAGGAGCAAGTGGAGTCTCCCCAGAATGAGGGGGTGCACCCCTATGCTCCTATGCTCCTCAGTGCTTGGCCCCGATTCCCTCCCTCCCTCCCAGGCTGACAGGGCAGGTGCTGTTTTTCCCTTTTCCTTGGAACAGGCCTGCCATTGGGTTTCTCATTAACCCTGTCCTCCTCCACGGGGTAAACAAGTCCAGGAGGGCAGGTGGCAGCAGGTCCTGCAGCAGGGAATGGTCTCCCCGCATCCCACCATCTCCTCTGCAAGATACATCTGGGATGTTAACTGACAGGGACACCACAGCCCTGTTTTCCTGGGGTTTCCCATCCTGGCTTGCTCCCTACCCTGGCTGCTCCCCAGCCCTGCCGTGGTGGGACCCCAAACAGCAGTGGTGGGCAGAGCTCACCCCTCTCCCAGACCAGGAGAAACCTGCTTTTAAGAGCAAGTGACTAAAGAGATGTCAGAGCCTATTTGGAACTTGCTAGGCACCGCCCCCCAGCCCCACCATGCAGAAGCACAATGGGACACAGGGGCTGCCCCTGCCTCCCTTGCCCCCCAGCCCCTGCTGCTGCAAAGTTTGGGGTTCCACCAGCCCTGGTGCATCTCAAACATCCCCATCTCAGCCCTCCATCCCAGCTTGGCTTTCCTTAGAGGAGGAGTTCTCATTTTAAGCAACAAACCCCTTCTCCCACCCTTCTCTATGCACACCCTGCTCCCATTGGCCAGGACACAGCATCCCTGCAGCCAGCCCCGGGTCCCACCCCAGCCTCAGGGGTGCACCCAGGGGTGCACCTAGCAGCTGTTCACATCCTGTACCTGCCTCCTCCCTTTCCATACAGATCTGGGGGAAAGCTGTGTTCCATGGTGAAAGAAAAGCAACAGCGAAAAACAGCAGCCAGGGAAATCAATGCGAGCGTGCGTTTGTAAAAATATTTTTTAACGGAAAGACTTTTTTTCAATTAAATTATTTAAGGAATTTTATGGAGGTCTGTGGTGCCTGCGTGGTTCTTGGGGGGCTCTGGGTTGCAGGGAGCACTGTGCTGGGCAGGTGAGGGAGTGCTTGGGTACTGTGTGTGTAGAAGTGGGTCCATGGCAGTGAGCAGGAAGCGCTTAACCCCACTGGCTGCAAGCCCAGTGCAATTCCCCCCCTAAAAGATGCTCCCTGTGTCCTTCTGGAACAGCCAGGGGTGAGGAAGTTTTGAGGGGCTGAGGGGACCAGATGATGCTCCCGGGGCTGCCAGCCCTCGGGTGCCACTGCGGGAACATCCTGGGGCCATGGGGATGGGAGCAGCGTGGGGTGGCCCTTGGGGAGCGCGGTGGCCAGGCTGGGGGGGGAGGGCAAGTCCTGCCTGCACCCCTGCCTGTGCTCTGCCTGCGCCCTGCGCTTCCCCCCTCCCAGCCCGTGCAAAAGAGCCTTTTGTGCTGCTGGGTTTTTTCCCCCCTTTTAATTCCTAACCAGGAGATTAAGGGAAGACAAAGGCTACGATTGTTCCCGCTCTGCAGAGAGCTGGAAAGTTCGGGGAGGGGGGATCGTCCCTTTCCAGACAGACCCAGAGGAGGGGGACATGCGCCCCAGGTGGAGGGGCCGGGATGGGGGGAACACCCTGGGAGCGGCGGTGGGGGGTCCCAGGGGCACAGCTGGGGTTAGGGCACACTGGGTGCTAAGGGGGAACCCTGCTGGGGTGGCCCGGGGGCTCAGGGCTCCAGCGGGAGGCTGGGAGGCTCTCTGCAGCGGAGGAGGAGGAGGAAGGCTGAGGAGGATGGGTTGGCCGGCTCGCCGACTGCTTGGCGTTTTCCCTGCTAACTCTTGGCTGACACCTCAACAACTTGGCAGGGAGAGGATCCCGCAGCCCCGTCAGCCGCCCGGGGCCGGCGCAGCTGGAAGGGATCACGGCTCGGCATGGCCCGGCACAGCTCGGCACAGCACATCTGTGACCCGGCAGGCCAGCAATGAGGGCACAGGCTTTCTGCACAACCTCCATCGTGCCTTGTCCCCACTGCCACCCTGTGCCCGAGGAAATGGCCAAGCACGGCCGTGCTGGGGGCCACATCCTGAACCCACTCAGCCAAGGATGGGCCGGACGTCGGCCAGGCGGGTCATTGCCTCATGGCTGGAGCCAAGGACACACCACGGCCCGGGAAGGGCCTGTCCCCATAGCACAAGGGACAAGACCCAGCACATTTTCCCATGCTCACAAGAAGCCACGAAACACCCACGAACACCCCAGTTCTGCTCCTTCTGTTTCCCGTTAAGATTATTTATTGGTAATTTTTAAGACCACTTACAGGCTCTGTTCACGTGCCAGGACCCTACGCGGCTTTTTCCCAGGGCTTTTTTTTTTATTATTATTAAAAAAAAAAAAAAAAGAATTGTTTTAATCATTTTCTTTCCATTCCTTCCTTCCAGTCTTCTTTGGTTGCTAGCAGAGGACTTGCACATGGTGCAGCATCCCATCCTCATCGGCTGCCACCGCAGCCCACCCTTCCTGCCCACTGCTGCTGGGACTGCAGCCTCACCCCCTCATCAGGGCTGAGTGTCCCCACAGGGGGGCCATGGGGGGACACGACCCCCAGAAGCTGCCAGCCAGCCTGGGATGTTCTGGAAAAGGGGGTCAGAGGGCCGGGGGGCTGCCTTGGGGAGCAGGAGGCAGCTCTCTTGCAGATGCCTGGGAGCTGACATCGTCTTTGGCAGCACAACCAGTGAGCAAATGCACCCGCATCAATCACCCACCGCCTGTCTGCCGTGTTTGGGGAGCAGAATCTGACCCAATACAGGACCAGGAGGCAAAAAGCAGCTTTGGGTTATTAAACAAGACCGGGGCAGTGCCTTGACCCAGTGCAGTCTGGGAAAGGCTGGCTCTTAGGGGGAAATCAGATGGAAAGCAACAGTGGCCTTGCTGGCAGGGCTGGGGCTGGTGCCAGGGGCTGCATGGCTCCCACCAAGTGCTGCCCTGGCTGGAAATGGTGGCTCCTTTGGGAATGAGGGGAGCAAAGGACTGCTGCATGCCTGGAAGCAAGAGGTAGAGATGCCCCCGTTCCTGCTGCCCTGCCTTGCCCAGGTTTCACTGGCCAACACCCCTGCCCAGTCCTGGAGTATCACAGATACTGGTGTCTGCACCCCACATGGCAGCATCACCCACGCTACTGCCCACCCAGTCCTTCCTGCCACCGAAATCTGGCATCTTCAGGTGAGCCCCTTCACCCTGCCCCACTCCCCGAACAGCCACAGCCCGACTGCAGCTGAGCCCCCTTGCTGCCCCTCTCTTGCTTTGATCTTCCGTGGAGCCGGGGCCAGTATCGCCGCCGGGGCCGGGGGCCGCCCCGGGTGTCAGACTGGTTCAGCCACACATTTCTGGCTAATGAGAAATTTCCTCTCCCCGGCGCTCGGCCAGGTTTTTTTTAGCTCCGGTATCGCTACCCCACCTCTGCCTCCGCCACGGCAGGCTGAGTCACGGGGGGCCCCCGGCCACCTCCCGCACGCTGGCTTCGCCCACCGGCACGGTGCTTGCCAGGCCCGCAGCACCCCCTCCTTTGCCTTCCCCCGAGGCTGGCATGACCGGGAGCCTGGCAACACCAAAACTCCGATGACCCATCCTGTTGCAAGAGCCAAACACTCCAGAGCGATGCCCTGAACCCGGGCGCTGCTCTGAAGCCGGGGTGGATGGATGGGCTGAGCCTGGGGAGGGGGTCGGTGCAGCAGCGGGTGGGGAGCTCTGCTGCCACACCCTGCTGTGCCCCACCATCCCAGCTGCCCTGGTCCGTGCTCGGGGGAACCACAGCTCAGGGCAGCTAGGGAAGTTCAAAGGGAAGAGGAAAAACAGCGGTCCCCGCTGTGTGTGAGCGTTTGGGCTTGGATCCCCACTCCCCATGTCACAGCCTGAAGTCATTTCGTGCCATTAACGGGTTTTCTCGCTCTGAACTCGCTAATGAGCCTGCGTGGGAAGAAGCAGGGACCGAGGGCCTCCAAACTGGGGCAGTGGAGGGAGCGAGTGGCTCCTAGCAGAGCACACTGCGGGGAGAGGCCACCATCATCCACCCTTAACTCCCTGCATTGAGTCCTGCCCGTTCTTGGTGCTCCCCAGTCAGCCCCACTGACCCCCAGCACATCCCTGCCACCCCATCAGCCCCACACCGGTGCCTGGAAAGAAGGGTGTCTCATGCCACCACCTTACTGGGTGGCTCAGCTTCTGCCACCACCCTGGTGTAGTTTCCCCCCATCCCACTGTCCCCATCATCACCCAGGCGGGGAACCAGGACTGCGCCCCGGGAGAATGAAGCTGAAACCATGACCCATCCCCAGGGCGGTGAGTCAGGCTGGGCCAGGTGACATCTGCTGGAAAGCACCTTCCAGCACCAACCCCATTCTTCTCACTATTCCTGTTCCTGTCCCTGTGCCTGACCCCATCCCCATCCCACAGCAGCACAGAAGGACCCCACAGGAGGCACTGACAGAGAGGAGGGAGCCAAAAAGCTCCATGGAGGCGGTGGATGTTTCTGCCCCCAGCCCAGCATGCAGGAAGCGGAGCAGGAGGATGAGCCAAGGCTGGGCAGGGAGCACTGGAGCAGGAGTGCCGAGGTGTGTGAGCCAGCATCATCAGACCTGTGCAAACAAACCCGCAGGACTGCCAGGATGGGGCACTGCCAGGCAGAGGGATGGGGAGGGCCTGTCCTGCCCCTGGCCTGTCACCATCCCGTGACACCCTCAACTCTGGGGCTCACAGGGTCAAGGAGCCAGGTGACAGAGCTTTGGCACAGCACAGCTGGGGACTGGTCTCGGGCAGGAGCCAACCCTGACAGTGTGATGGCAGCCGTGCTGTGGTCCCAGCCATTGTCCTGCTGCCCCTTGGGCCCAGTGGCAGGCAGGGGACAGGGTGCCCTGGTGTGGGTTCCCATTCCCACGCTCCCAGCGGGTGGGCAGTGGGTGATGGACGATGCGTGTCCCGGCCTCTGTGCCGAGATAATCCCGTCCCTGCCGGCCCGCGGTCGGCATTTATCTCGCACCAGGGCTGACGTCACCCTCCAAGACCCCGGCCAAGGAGGCCTCACTGCTCTTCCTGGCTTTTCCCAGGGACAAGGGGCTTTGGGCCCCTCGCCCCAGGCTGCGAGCAGGTGGATTTATGACCACAGCCATGCTCCAGCATCCAGGGGACAGGAGAGGCAACGAGACCTTTATAGCTTTAATACACCTTCCTGACAGTGAAGTTTAAATGGCCTCGTAAACCCCCTTGTCACCCACCCCCCAGCAGAAGGCAGCAGTTTATTAGGGCTGTAATTCTTCTCCTGGCATTCCATCAGTGTCCTTTTAATCTGCACTTGGGGGTTTTTTATTTCTGCTTAATACCAGCAGCTGTAAATGCTGTTAGGGATCGTCTTGTGCCCTCTGGGGGGTGATTGGGCACCAGGGCACGGATGTGACGGAGCAAGGGGAGCTGGAGGCTGGGTCAGCCCAGTTCCAGCTGAGGGGTCAAAGTTGTGAAGAGGAGCCAAATTTTCCTGCTCCAAGCACATGCCTCCTCTGCAAAGCAGGCCCAGGCAGGATGCATCCATGATGCAAGGAAAGCTTTTCCAAGGAACCTTGGGATTTCAGCAGCAAAGCCGGCCGGGAGCTAATCCTTTGTGCCAGGCTTTCCATTTTCATCTCATTAACTCCCGCTCTCTGTGCCGCTGCCCTCTCGGTTTTCCTGGCAGGGAGATAAGTCTCCGTGCTTGGTGCGGTGAATCCTCCGCGCCTGCTCACCCAGCGCTCCCGGTCACGCTGACGCTGGCAGGCAGCTTCCATCCAATTACAGCGGGGTGAAGCTCATTTTAATTGCATAGAGCAACTGGGATTACGCAGACTTTATCTCCTAATTCCCTCTTTATCTCGTAACTTCACACTCGCTGCTTGCATTGAAGGCAGGACAGCTTGCGCCGGGGTTTGCAGTTTCTGAAATACCCTTTCCCCCTGCACCAACCCCTTGCCCAGATGGGGTTGGCCCCAAAATGCCCCTAAATGCTGATGTTGGGGAACCCTCTGTGTCCCCTGGAGCCACAGCCTCCAGATATCCCTACAGCACTTGCGGGGTCAAGCCCACCTGCCAGGGGATGGCACCCATTACACCAGCTGTTTGGGAGGAGGGCTCATCCTCAAGCTGGTGTCACATGTCACCTGGAGGCAGAGGCTCTCTAGGAGCAGCTGGGATGGTCACAGCATGAGTAAAGGGCTTTTACACTTTAGAGCCCTTGATAGAAGGTGCCCAGCACCACTGCTGAGGCTGCTGCAGGGCTCAGGAGGTCCCTGTGAGGGAGGGACAGGGTGCTTGCCACAAAAAATGCACACTGAGGACAGCAAACATCTCAGCCAGCTCCTTGGGGACTCTTGAGGACCCTTTATCTGCTCTGTGCACTTAACCAGGATGAAAGCCCTGCTGCAGGGCTCTGGGGGCTTGTCAGTGGAGTCAAAAGGTGTTTCTTAATCTCTCCAGGTATGAACAGCACCCACGGTGCTTGACTCCCCATACAAAGGGCAGCTCCCACCATTCCCCTCTGCAGCAGGAACAGACAGAACCATTGTACTCTGCTCTTCCCATCTCTATTTAATCACCCCCTGAGACATGCCTGGGTACCCCCCAGCTACCCTGGCTTGGGCATCCAGCAACACCCTCTTGGTGTGTGGACATGTCCACCCCGACCCAGAGCGAGCTCTTGAGATAGCAAGATAGCCAGAGGCTGCCCCGGATGGGGCACTTGGCAGGGCTGGCTCCAATAACAAGCCAGCAGATGGTCCTCTCTCCCTGCAACACTTCCCTGTTGGTTTGATGTCCCTTGGCTTCAAGGTGTGCCAGGTGCCAGGCTCACCCAGCTGCAGGTGGGTAAACTGAGGCAGCAGGGCAGGGGTCAGGTGCCTGGCTTAACAAGCTCTGCATCAGCACAGCCGGGTGTTAATTAGATACCATTAGCACACGCTAATTAATGTAATTCCAATGACCCACAATTCTGGAGCGTGAGAGCTGCTCCTCACCCTGTGCCATTGCCCTGTACAGCTGTGCCCCTGCCATGGCTGGTGGCAGCTCCAGCTGGGCAGCCGGTGCCAGTGTCACGCCACCGACAGCCTCCCAGGGCTCCTTCCTGCGGGCTGGCACGCTCCTGGTACTCCTCCCCAGGCACTGCCAACACAAGCCAGGCCCAGCAGATCAGGCATTTCAGCTGCTGGCAGAGCCACACTAAACCTGTCAGTTTTGACTGCAGGAGTGCCCCAAACAACCACCTCCTTGGCGTCCCGTTGGCTGCCCCCCCTCATGGATGGGGCATACTGGGGGGGCAGGGGTTTTGGCGCGGGGGCTGTGGCAGCGAAAGGGTGACTCTTAATCCGGCAGCAGCTGCGGGGCCCAGGCTTGCTTGTTCAAGGGATATGGCAGCTCGGTCAACAATCCCTGGCCCGTTTCGGGGGGGATTAGCAGCCCCCCAGGGAAGGCAGGGGACCACATGAATATTGGACGGGTGGGAACACAGCCCAGTGGAAACAAAGCCAGACAAGAAGGCAGCAGGGAGCGGGCACCCAAGGCGTCCCCAAGGTGGGGGACAGGTCCCTGTCCCTGTCCTACTTTCACACTGCAGAGTGCTGACAGGAGGGAGCTCTGGTTATCATCCCACACCACCCCAGTATGATAACCCTGCGCCAGCATCCAGCCACTCCTCTGACCCCTGTCCATCCTCGTGTCCCACCATCCCAAGCTCCAGAGGGAGACGGCATGGGAAGTGACCAAACAGTGGCACTTGGGAGCTCCTGGCAAACAAGGGCAAGCGTATAAACCAGTCCTGTTTGCCAGCTGGGGATAATCCAGGCTGGAGGAGGCCGTGGGGTATAAGGTCAGACAGGAGGGGAGCTGGACTGTTGGGGGACCCCCAGGGGTGGTGGGAACCTCCCGCACACCCAGAGGTAGTCTCAGCCCACTAAAACAGTTGTAGATTCAAACTGGGAGACTCCAGCTCCTGTCCAAGCAGCAGGTAGGACCCATGAGAGAGGAAGAGGACAGTTTGCCTTGGTGACATCCAACCCTGTGTTTCCCACATGCTCAGCTCCATTCCCTCTGTGTCCTGCTGTGCCCCGTGCTTGGTCCTGGTGTGGGGACCCTCTGCACAGTGTTTGGGGTTACTGATCTGCAAGGTCTCTGGGAGCAGCCCTGTGGCCCTCAGCGTTTGCTGAGGTGAGCCCCAGGACCATGTCTGCCCTGGGCTTACCTCCCTGGGGAGCAGAAGCCCTCTCCAGGGCAGCTCCCTTGGGGACTGAGAGGGTCTCCAGGCTGAGTGCAGGTCCCTTGGGGCTCCAAAGGCAGGCGAGACTGGGGTGTGCACCCAGGGAGAGCTCTCCTGGGTGGTGGTCCTTGGGGACTAAGCCCCCACCCGGGGGGATGTGTGCTGGGTGCCCATATGGGTACAGGTACACGTGTAGCTGGGTGCTCCCTGGGGGCCCCTCACCCCGTTCCCCACGGGTGCTGGGCAGGGGCCGCTTTTCTGCTCCGTTAGCCACGGCTGTGCCGGCACATAATGACATGGTAATTGTGAGCAGAGCCCGGCCACACGCACTGCCCGTCTCGCTGGCCGGCCCTCCCAAGCCTGGGGCAGCCGCTGCCCGGGGGGTCCCACCTTCTGTCCCCTCACCTGCCCGTGGGACCCCGTGTCCGGCTCCATCCGGGACTTGCCCCGGTGGCAGTGCGGGGCAGGGTGAACGCCCCAGCAGGCTGCAGTCACCTCCTCGCCTGGGAGCCGGGAAACCTGTTCTTCCCCGTGGTGTTTACACGGGTAAGAGGGGTCCTCTGCCGCTGCACATCGCATTTTCTGCTTGGTCACTTCCATCTGTGTCCCCGCATAATGATTTTTTCTGCTACATTAATTTAACACACTGCAGCGAGCCGAGGCGCTGGGACCCCGGGCTGCTTAATTGTGTCAAAGGAAAGGCTCCTGCTCCCGCTTTTATTGGCAGCCAGGGCTGCTGCGGGGTGGGTGTCCCCGCGGGGGGGTGGGAAGGGGTCTCAGGGTGGTCGTGGGGGCTGGAGGGAAGCAGCGGTGGAAGGGTGTTTGGTGTCAGAGAGGTTGGTGTGAGCCGCCCAGTCCCGGGGCAGGCAGCAACTCCTGGCTCAGGCTGTCTGCTGGGGGCTCTGAGGTGAGGGTGTGCGATCCTGGGGAGCCTAAACTTCCAAAGAACCTGGCTCCAGGGGATATCTCACACCATCCCTGCAGATGCTGCGGCAGGATGGCAGCGGCACATCCCGGTGCCCAGTGCTCTGCTTGGGGCCGGCAGTCCCCGCCCGGGGCCGGCGGGAGCCAGAGGGTTAAGTGCTGTTTGTGTTGGCTGAATGAGGCGGGAGCCGAACAAGCCCCCACAAATGGAGGTGAAGGGCTGCCCAGACGGGATGTGACAACCCGATTTCAGGGCTGTCAGCCCCAGCATGGTGGGCATTGAGCGGGGACATTCCTCCCCGGCACTCCCTGCTCCCCTGGCTCCAGCACCGAGACACCGACAAAGGCAACGGGCAGCCCCTGCGCACATCGCCCCACCATCTGGGGTGCCACGGGGTGTCCGTGGGGTATCCATGGGGCACTGCAGAGCTCGAGGAGCCCCCAGCCAGAGGGGGATGCTGGGAGCCCCCCTCTCCCTCCCCGCTGGCGGCCCCGCCATAAGTGGCCTTTGGTATTTGCAAACATTGTGGCGAGGGGCTGGGAAGGTCTCGGCCCACCCCAGCGGGCGCCTTTGTGCTGTGCGGACCCCCGGGGGCTCATTTCCATCCCGCCCGGGCGCTCGCCTCGCTCCTTTCAGTGCCGACAGGCCTCGCTCCCGGCTCCACCAGCGTCCCCGAGCCTGCAGCTGCCCCAGCCCGGCAGTGTCCCCATCCCGGGGGGGGTCATGCCCTCATCCGGGTATGCTGAGCTGTTGTCTGTGCCACTACCCCACCTGGTAGTTGCTGAGCTGCTCTGATCTTGTCCCACTGAGGGTCTGCGCGCACCTGCACAGGGGTGTGTCCAGCCGTGCAAGGGCTGCCACCATCAGGGGTGGGTGTGTGCTTCCCACCTGCACAGCCGCACCCACTGGTGCACACCTGCCCACCCACCTGTGGCCAGCTCCCAGCTATGTGTACCCACTCTGCCGTTTTCAAGCCCCCATGCACACCCCCTACCCCAGCTGAGAGGGGTGCCCGGAGCAGGCAGGCAGCTCCATCCAGCCCAGCACAGCCTGACCCCACGGCACAGGGATACTATGAGGAGCTTTGGGCTCCTCCCCACAGCTCCCAGCATCCTCCCTGCACACCCAGCTGAGGGGTCACCCCATCGCCACCACAGCCACATCCCCCAACAGACCCCAGGGATGCAGCCCAGTGCAGCTGGCTCTCCGGCAGTGCCCGTTTGCTGGAACCGGTGTTTTATGGCCCTACTAAACACCTGCGGATCAATGCCAATCCGCATTTTATTTGGTTTTGGAGTCATAAAGGTGAATTGACCCAGCTGCGCCTCTGCAACTGCTCTCCCCTGCTGCCAGGTGCAGGGTGGGAGAGAAGGGCAGGGACAGGGGACCCCGGGACACAGTGCCCACCCTTCACCGTGCCGGGGAGTGCCCGAGGGAGATGGGGTTGCTCTTTTCTCGTGCTTTTTGTGGCCGGAAAATCTCCTCGGGGGCCCCCGGCGGTGACCTCTTCCTGGGCGCAGCTCTAAGCCCTTTGTAATGGGATTTTGTGGCAGAAGCGGCAAATTAGGGGCGAAGTGAATGTGTTAAGCTGCTGGTTTCTTTCTGGCGGTTCCCCCTCCCCAGCCCACGCCGGCCGGAGTTCGAACAAAGGCGACGAGCTCTGCTTTTATCTCGGGCCCTTAGAAGTCAGAGCTGTACAGGGCTGTGCTTCCCCCTCCGGAACAGGCAGGCTGGGACAGAGATGGGGACAGGGACGAGTAAAGCTCGGGGCTCCGGCAAAGAAGCATGGGAGGAACACACTGCAAGCCAGTTGTGCCAATACATTGTCTATGAGGATAAATTTAGGGAAGGGGACAAAAGGACTTATCTCCAGGTCAGGGAGATACGGCACCAAGGGGTCTCTGTGGCGTGGGACCCCTCAGCATCCAAGACAGGGAACGGCAGTGGGAGGGCAGCTAGGATGGGGAAATGAATGGGTCTGGCCTGGCATGATGACAGTCCCTGGGCCATGTTGGGGTTTTGCAGCAGTAGGACCCACCTCCACTTCAAAGTTAATATTGTTACAGGGCAAAGGCTCCATTAACACTGACAAATACAAGCCATAAATACTTGTTAAAATCCCACGTCACTGATCTGATTGGCAGCCGGTGTGTCCCCTTTCACTTCTTGTCCCCCAGCTATCCAGGGTCCCTTTGCCATCCCTGGAGAGGGCAGGGAGTTCTGGCTGCCCCTCAAAAGAGAAGAATGGGCAACCCCCAGCCTGGAGCATCTCCCACCATCCCTTCCACTTAGGGTGAGGGCTGATCCCCTGGGACCTGCTCCGCTGCCTTGGGTATGTCTCGGCGCCCTCAGGCAGGAACCTTTGTACCGTGGGGCTGGCTGGGAAGGGTGTTGCTTTGGCCCCCCAGAAACCCCCAAATGCAGGCAGGGAGCAGGCAGGGGACAGTGTGCTGCCCCCAGGGCCCCCATAAGGACCTGATTTATTGCTGTCTCCTGAAGGATGCCATTAAGACAGCGTCCGGAGCTGGGAGCACAGCTGCAGGAGCAGATCAGCGCCTGATTAATGTTGGGCAACTTGTTATATTGTCAGATAATTATCCCCAAACTGTATGACTTTTCTGCTAAGTGGCAGCGCTTAATTGCGTTTTTAATTACACTGCCATCACCGCAACCCCTCCGTGGGATGCAGGGATGCTGAGAGCCAGGCAGGAGCAGGGTAGGGGGCCTGGGACCCTTTGCAGAGGGCATGGCAGGGGCATCCCGCTCCCACAGAAGCCTCCTGGTGTGGGGCTCACAGCTGTGGCATCCCCAAGCCATGAGTGCTCCAGGCAGCGAGGTTTTGGAGTGATCCTTCCCGGTGCTTCCTAAGGTGGGGGGCACACAGGGTGCAGAAAAATGGGGAGTAAGGCAGGGTGCCCTCCTTGCCCTCCATGAGCTTTGAGGGCTCACCATCCCCTGAAGCCCCCCCTGTCCCCATCTGGCTGGGGGCAGCTCAGGGTCTGGCTTCCCCTCGCAGGCAGGGATGGGTCAGGGGTCAATACATTTAAAATTCCTCCTCGATCTCAAACTCCGGAGAGCGGCCGGTGGGCAGCGGCCACATGGGGAGCACCCGCTGGCACCCCGGGCAGGCACAACACGTGCGGGCAGAAGAGGGCGGTTTTGTCTGTGTGTGTGAGCTCCTGTACGTGTGTTTTTGGGGGGTGCATGTGCACAGGGACCACCCGTGTGTGGGCATGGGTGTGGCTGTACAGTGCGTGCGTGTGTGCTTGTGGATTTGGGGGTGTGCATGCACACACACAAGTGCCCTTGCGTGCACGCCCACACATCTGCTGATGTGCACATCTGGATGTGCTGGTGTGCATGCCTCGGTGGCCGTGTGCTGCTGTGTGCACACGTGAAGGTCCGTGCACACCTGGGAGCCTGTCTGTGCATGTCTGAGTGCCGGGGGGAAGAGGAGGTGTCTGTGTCTGTCTGTGCTGGGACATCAGTGCCGTGCGTAGGTGGGTGGGTGTGTGTGTGTGTGCAAAGGTGCGCCTGTGGCTGCACACCTGGGTGTGCAACACCCCTGTGCCCCCACCCAGCCGCCTCTGCCAGCTGGGGTGACTGCAGTGGTCCTGGCTCTGTCCCCCCCCCAAGCCCTGCTGGACCTCCCAGGGAGACTCCCCAGCTGACCCCGTGGGTGCAGCAGGGACAGGACCCTCGGGGCTTCAGGTGCAGGAGGCACCTGCAGGTCACAGCAACTCCTCTCCCTCGCCCATCCTTGCCTGGGACACTGATGCTCCCAGTGCTGCAACAGAAGCAGCCTGGAACCCCCAGCACTGCTGGAGCACCAGACCCCTCTGCTGTGTCCCCCAGGGCCAGCTGAGGCTGTTCCTGCTGGGGTACAAGGTGCTGCTGCTGAGCAGCCCCCACAGCACATCCCTCCAAACCAGCCGGACACTGGGCAGTGCCGGGAGGAAATCCAGGCGTTATCGGGCAGGCGGCTGCAGCCCTTTCTCTGGCCTCTGGCCTGAAATTTCCTGGCATAGCCATCACAACAGCATTTGTCCTGGGCTGTGCCTTCCTCACCAAGGTGGGGCCCAGCCAAGCTTCCCCTTGACGCCTTGGGGGTGAGGGGATGTGGTGGATCAGGCCCCCCACATCCTTGTCATACCAGTGGAGAGGAAGAAACATGGATTTTGATGGGGAAGGAGCCAGTCCTGAGCCCTGCTTCGGTGCTCCTCTGTGTCCCCCACTCACACAGGGTACACAGACTGGGGTGAGAATTGGGCCTGGGGGGTTAATAAGCCCCCTGAAAGGCATCCTGGCCCCAACAGCCCCCTTGCAAGCCCCTCTTATCTTCATGGCAGCCGGATGGGGTCTCACCAGAGAGAGGCTGAAATTTCCAGGAAAAAAATGTAAATAAAGGTCCCTGTCCCGCCTGTCCCCCTTATCTCAGGAATCCGGAGCGCGCCGGGCCCTTCTCCCAGCCATATTTCATCCCAGCCATCCCTGCTGGCTGCAAACCAAAGCAGCAATGATGGGGATGTGTAAGAGACTTAAAGATCACAACTGCCTTAAACATTGTCAAGGCTGCAGAATGGAGGGAGGCTGTGTCTCAGGGCCTGCCAGGAGCTCAGGACCATGGAAGCCACAAAACACGCCGGGCTGGGGTCATTTTCCCATCCTACATGGCTGGGGGGTCATAGGATGGTCAGGGAGGTTTGGTACTTCAGACCTCAACACATACTGCCCAGCCATGGGGGTTCCAGGACGGGAAAGCTTTTGTATCCCCACTGCCCACCTGGTGTCCCCAGGCAGCAGGGTCAGGGCTCGGCCGCTTCCCCTCCCTGCTCCCAGATCAGCTGCTAATGATGTCTCCTGACCCTGCTCGAAAAGAACGTAAATTATTCAGCTTCTCATCAGGGCAATTAAATTAGCTCGTCATTGCAGGCCATGAATATTTCAGGGGGGCAGGGGCTGGGGAGCTGGGGGGGCCAGGGGTGACAGGGCTGGGGCTGAGCCCCATTCCTTGGCCAGGAGGTGCAGTGACTGTGTTCATTCTCAGACCACGGGGGACAGAGAGAGCATGGAGTAGGGGTCGAGAGTCTCCAGGCAGGGGGCTTGGAGTCTGGTGCCCAGATGTCTGGGTCCCAGGTGGGCAGTCTGTCCTGTTGCCCCATCTGTCTGGGTTGCTTTCCCTGCTGCTGACAGAGGCCAGGTGCCAGCAGCCAACCCCTGCCCCACTCCCAGAGCACCTTCTGCATCCCAATTGCCCCCCTTTTTTGGGAGGACACCTGGGGGTTGGTGGCACTGCACGGGGCTGCCTCCACATCCCCCCTGCCTTCCCCTTGCCCCAGGCTGTGCCAACTCCTGCCCGCTACCCTCCCAAGAGCCTGCGGGTTCTCCGTCAGGATTTCTCTTTCCTTTCTTCTACACACTGAACAATTAATAATTTATCCCATAATAAAAGAGGAAACAGTTAATGAGATGAAAACAAGCCAGAAACATCTGCTGGGGCTGCTTTCATCGCCTCCCCGGGCCGCCTGCGCAGGAAGCGGGGGCGGGAGGGGGACGGGGCCGCCGGGGGGGCCACAGCAGCAGGAGGCTGTCCCTGCACCCAGCCTTCCTTGCCACGGCCCCCTCCTCCTCGGGGACCCCCAGGCCAGGCACTCTCTCCCCACTGCACCATCAAAACCTGGCTGGGAGCTGCCAGGCTTAGGTCACAAACATTACGGGGGGTCCCGCCATGGGAGTGTCACCCTAAAAAAGGGCAGTGAAGCCTGTTGGTCTGATGCTGCCCAGTGACCCGGAGATGTGCCTGGCTGCTGAAGGGGACAGGGTCGTCCCCTCCATTCCCTCTGTCCCCAGCCCCCATGCCCAGATGTTGTTCATTACCGGTGATCTGATCACCAGTGAGTGGGGCTGCCCCCAGGACCTGATACTATCGGGGTAGCAACACAACCCCAAACCCTGCTGGGGTGCCAGGGGGAACACGTGGGGATGGGGCAGGGCACCCTGCCAGCAAAGGGGACTGCAGGACTGACCCCGTGACTCAGTGCTTTGCTGAGATTTATGGAGTCCGAGGAGGAAGCTTATTTTGGGACTGCTTATTTCGGAACTGTGGCTTCATGGCATGTGAGGAGAGGTGTGAGGGGACATGGCTGGGATGCAGTGGGGATGCAGGGTGCTGGGGAAAGGGAGGGCAGGAAGAGGGGACACTGAGAGTGGGAAGGGGACAGGCAGGGAAAGGGAAGTGGAAGACAGCAATGCCCAGAGGCTGCTGATGTGCAGCCAAGACCCAGACTGGAAGAAAGAGCCAGCCCGGACCAGCCCCACCATCAGCTTGGTCATGGGAGGGGACTGTGAGGAGCCCACAGAGGCACCCTGGGCTGCAGGGATGGGGCTGGGGTGTGGGTTTGGGAAGGGGCAGTGGGGCTTGGGCAGGATGTTCCTGCCTGCCTCTGTTTCCAATTTAGCTGATCTCACCCCAATCCCTGCATCTCCCTAATCTGTTTGTCTTTCAAAGCCATTAAGTTAATTCCGAGCCCAGCAAAATCCCACGGCTTTCATCCCAGCCCACCCTCCAGCTCGGTGGGTCTGGCAGAGGCATGGCAGGCAGCTGCCAGATACTGCCAGTGTCCAGCACGGAGCCTCTTCCATCATGAAGGAGCAGGAACTCACTCCCGCAGGCTCTCAGACCAGGCTCCAGCAGCCCCCATGTCCCTGCTGGGGCCGGGTGCCGCTAAGGGCCATCACAGGGACAGGCGGGTGTGATGACAGCTGGGGAGATGGCCTGTCCCTCTGCCAGC
Organism: Rhipidura dahli; assembly: GCA_013399225.1. Taxonomy (NCBI): domain Eukaryota; kingdom Metazoa; phylum Chordata; class Aves; order Passeriformes; family Rhipiduridae; genus Rhipidura; species Rhipidura dahli. The sequence continues at coordinate 1,048,308 of VXAC01004963.1, forward strand.
CCGGACAGGCACCCGGCCCCGCTCTGAGAGGTGCCGCGGAAAAACTGACATCAGCATCAGCTCGGAGGAATTCGGCCTCCCTGGCCCATCCCAGCTGGGACAGGGACGGAGACAGGGGCCTTGGCCATGCAGCACAGCAGACTTGAGCTAGGTGAAGTAGGAGTGGGATGGTATAAGCCCCCTTCTTTGCTGTACCCCTTCCCGGGGGCCAGGAGCAGGCAGGGGGGTCTGTGAGTATCCCCAGGGTACCGGCACTGGCTCTGCTTCCTGTAAGCACAGCCCCCTTCAAGCTCTGACTGCAGAGAACAGCCAGCTCATGACACTAGTGACACCCCCTGCACCAGTCATGAGCAGTGGTTGGCGTTGAATTCCTCAGAAGCCCTTTTTTTCACTCCGGACCTCAGTGAGGAGAAAGAAATTTCTCATCTCTTCCCAGATCCACTGGGGCTTCTGGTATGGTTGTGGCCTGGTCACCCCTTGGTCTCTTCTGTCCCCCACCCCAGAGGGTGTGCCTGATGGTGACAAGGAAGTTGTGGAGAGATGGTGACACCCCCCAGTTGCGTCCATGCTGGAGACCCCGACATCCTGCTCCCCTCCCCCAGTCACGCTCCATCATCTCCTCATTCCCAGCCCGGGTAATTGGTGGCCTGGTGACAGACGGGCTCATTAACAGCTTAATTTCGGCTTCATCTCTTCCTGCCCGACCCCCAGCCCAGGTGGGGACCGGCCCGGCAGGGTGCAGGGATGGGCACCCGGAGGCCACATTGCTGCACCCCATGGGGGCACCCGTGGAGCTGGTGGGAGAGCTCAGGAGTGCACAACGCGGGCTGGCAGCTCTGCTCTGGGCAGCCCACGTGGCCTTGGCTCCCTGACATCGGGGTGCATGGGGGGACCCCCATTCCTGGGCACGGGGACAGTGCCCCCCTGCTCCTTGCCCCACTGGGATGGGCAGGGATGCCACCATGGCAGGTGCCCGCAGGTGCCAGGTGTTTCCCACCTTCCCGGCCTCACCCTGCCCTTGTTTGCTTCCATAACGGTGGCGGCCTTTCGGCTCCTTTGTGCCGGCGGATAACAGGGATCGCCGCTGCCTCTGAAGTACCGGCCACCAGCCCCACACCCCAAACTGGGCAGCAGGATATGGGCACGTGAGCAAGGGGTCCAGGCCAGGGCACAGGCAGGAGTGCAGGCAGACTTGCAAGCAGCAGATATGGGCACAGGGTGCGGGCAGGTTTCCCGACCCCACTGCTCTTCTGCTTTGCAGCCCAGGAGCCCATCTCCAGCACCCCAACACCAGGGCAGTGCCCAAAACCCTGTCCCCCTCCCAGCAAGAGCAGCTGGTGGCAGCCCACGATGGGTGATGTGGGGCCCCCAAAAGGCCGCCCCACAGGATGGAGGCCTGGCTGCCTTTCAAAGGCACTTGTGTTGTATAATTTATCGGCGGGAGATAACAGGCAAGCGGCTAGCGAAGGAGGGGGGCTGTGCCCCTGCTCTGGGGATCCTGGCACCACAGGCACTGGTGCTGCCAGGATCCATCACACTGGGGGCACGGACACCTCCCTGATTGAGGTGTAGGTTCCATTTTTGTTTGGGGCTGTCCCAAGCAGGGGCAGAGATGGTCCCACTCAGCCCTGCTTTGGAGCTGCTGCCTGCCTTGTGCAGAGACCGTGGGGGCTCCTGCATGATGAGAGCAAGGGGAGCCTGGGTCCAGTATTTGAGGGGCTCTTCACTCCAGAGACACATGGACCTGCCAGCATGGGGCAAGGGCAGCAGGTGTGGGGGGCACGGGGTAGGGAAGGGCTGGTCCCATGGGCACAGGGTCAGCACCTGGCACCGGATCTGAGGAGAGTTTGTTTAATCCCAGATAAGGAGGCGACGCCAGGCACCTGGCTGGCAAACAGGCGCTCCCTGGGCAACGGCAGCGAAGGCAGTGCCGACCCCCCCAGCACCCACCAGCACCTGCGCCAGCACCGTCTGTTCAGCCCCAGCTGCACAGGGCTGGCGTTAGCCGGGTGCAAGTCCCTCTGGCCGCCCACACTCCTGTGGCACAGCATGGCATGGCATGGCATGGCACGTGGCACAGGGTCAGCAAAGCAGCCGGCACACGGCACCGCAAGGGCAGATGGGCATGGAGTGCAGGGAAAAGCAGGGTGCCCCATCCTCTGCCAGCCCTGGCCAGATTTACACCAGGGCCAGCAACCCCCCGGCCAATCCTGCCCCAAGGGTTGCATGGGCATGGGGCCAAGGAGGGGGCTTAGGGACAAGGACAGGTCTTGGCACCATGGTCCTGGTACACAGCCAGTGCCCAGGAGGCTCAGGGCTGCACCAGACTCCTGCTGCCACCCTGATCCTGTGGCATCTGCGGGGCATCTGGAAATCCACCCCCCACTTCCCCATCTGGCCCTGCAGGTGGCTGCGTGCCCATGACCCTGCCCAGGGTCGGGGCTCAGGTGTGCCCTGTCCCGCAAGGGCAGGGAGGCAGACGGCAGTGCCAGCTGGCAGGGTCACTGGGCAGCAGCACTCCTGGGGGCTGCCTCGCCGGCTGGTGAGCACAGTCCCAGCTGCCTGCTGGCCTGTACCGAGTGTGCCAGGTCTCAGCAGGGGCAGACAGGGACAGCCAGGTGGAATTAGCCCTTTGTGTCACCCCGCAGTGGCCCTGAGAGCATCCAAGCAGGAGGCACAGCTGGCCCTCCAGCCTGAATCACATCAGGATCCCAGGGGGTACCCCTGATTACAGGGGGAGCTGGTACATGGACCCCTCCCCGATAAACAGCCCTGGCGCCCACACTAGCCTACCCCAGCCGGCTGGTCCCCGCCAGGCAGGTCACGTCCCTCCAGGACAGCATCCTGAAGATTCTGGAAAGGGCAACTGGTCATACTGGTGAGCCTGTCTGTGGTGGGACTCCCTCCGTTCCGGCACACCCTGGGGGTGTCCTGCCATGTTCGGTGTGTTGCTGCCACCCCCTGGCAACCTGCACAGCCCCGGGTGTCCCCCACAGCCCCTCACGCGGGGGTGTCCAGGACCCCAACAGCCCGGTCCTGCACCCCAAACAAGCGGGCAGCGGCACGCGGGGTGCAGGATGCCCGGAGGGCACAGGAGCTCTGAGGAGGGGTCCACACCCCGCACCTTGCGCCTCAGGGGTGCCTGTCTATGGCCACACTCTGGCAGGGAGGAGGTTTCTGCCCCTCCCCGAACCAGGGTGGACAGAGCGGGGAGGGGGCTGCGGGGCTTGGGGGCGTCACCCGCCCGGCGATGATTAGAAGGAGCCGAGGTTCCATCCCAGCGCATTAAGACTGTCCCCGCTGAGTGCCACCGCCGCGGGGTGACCCCGCCGTGAACCGCCCACGCCCCCCCGACGGGCCACCAGCCCCCTCGCACCAGCACCCCCCTTCACGCCAGTGTCCCCGCTGCGTGTCACCACACTGCCCCGTTCCGCTGCCTGCGCCTCAGGCATGCGTGAGGATGCGCTGGCACCGTGTCACGGAGGGGACATGCCATGGAGAGGTCACACCTGTGTGGGTCTGGGCACCACAGGCATCGTGTGATAGGCCTCTCGGTGCGGATGCTGGGGCACCTGGGGTCTGACTTCCATCCCGGACCACGACCTGGAGGTGTCTGGCTCCCGGGGACATGGGCTATGTCCCCATGCAGCCACCTCGTTGCAGGCGTAAGGGCCACGCATGGGGAGCCATGTCCTGCAGATGTCCCCGCTCACGACCTCGAGGTCCCCAGGGATATGGTGGCATGTGACGCACACACAGCGCCGTGCCACCCGCCGCTCCCAGTCCCCATCACCCCGGGACACCTGCCCACCCCACCAGCCCTCTCTGTGCCACATCTGGCCGTCCAAAGGAGGTGCAGGGTCCCCACTGCCAAGTCTCTCCTGAGGCAGGGAAGGATTGGTTCAGGCAGGCTGGTGGTGGCATTCGGGGAACGGCGGGGACAGGGCTGAACTCTTGAACCGCACCGGCAGCTCCCGATCGAATGCCAGGCATGGAGCACCCCGCGGCGCCCAACGCGCGAGCAGCCCCCGGCCGTGCCAAACCCCCCTGCTCCCCTCACGGTTCATCGGCAGGACACGGTGTCACACGTGCCTCCCCGCCATGGCCGGTGAGCGAGGAGGAAGAAGCCGGTGGGGGCTGCAGCCCCGTGGCCCATCGCTGGCTGAGTCCGCGCAGCTCATGACACCGACATCCAGCTGCGATCGGGGGGCGCGGATGAAGCTCCTCTGTCCCACGCGGCGAGGGTGGGACGCGGGCTGCGGGAGCCCCGCGGGACACGCCGGAACCCCTCCCGGGACA
>VXAC01004963.1:1052634-1064242 GCA_013399225.1 Rhipidura dahli
GGAGCGGGAGTGCAGCCGCCGCCATGGCCGGGATCCTCTTCGAGGATATCTTCGACGTGAAGGACATCGACCCAGAAGGCAAGAAGTTCGACCGCGGTGAGTTGGGCTCCGGCTCGCTTCTCCCGGTCCCCCGTCCGCCTCTCCCGCCGGCGCTGGCCCTCGTGCCCCATCCCCGCTCTGGCCCCTCCGCGTGTTGGCAGCCCCCGGAGCGCCCCGCTTCCGCAGGGCATCCCCGGGCAGCCCGGCTGCTGTGCACCCCACGCCCCCGCGGGCCCGGTGCCTTGCATTCCCTGCCGTGTTCTCCTGTGCACACCTCCGTCGGTTGTCAGGCGCTGGCATCCATCCCCAAACCCATCCGAAAGCGACTCGGGTGCCGGCCTGGGTTGTGAAGGGAACGCTGTTCCCAGCCAGCCCTCGGGGATCTCACCTGTCCTGGTCCCTGACTCTGCTGCTCTCCCCAGTGTCGCGCCTGCACTGCGAGAGCGAGTCCTTCAAGATGGATCTCATCCTGGACGTGAACATCCAGATCTACCCCGTGGACCTCGGTAAGCTGTCGGGCTGCTAGCACAGCGTGGGGCAGCCGGTGTCAGAGAGGATGGAGCCAGGAATTGCTGCAATCAAGGAATAAGCTGCCTCAGACTTCTTTGGGCCCCTGTGCTGTCCCCCGGTCACAGGAGGTTCAGGGCACTCTTTGTGTGTACTGGGCCTGAGCTGGGTTCTGGTTCATCTCCCTGTATGTATTTGGGCTCACCTCTGTCCCTTTCCCTACAGACGCTGTCTGGGGAAGCTGCCTCAGCTGGTGCTTACCAGGCTTTAAGGGAGATCTCATGAAATTAACTTCTGCAGCTAAATAAGCTAAATGTGTGGAAAAGAGGATATTACCCTCGATGAAACACAGAAGGGCTGAAATGGATGCTGCAGGGGCTCATGTACCTGCCCAGGGTCCAGCCAAGCCCTCTGGGACTTGCCCAGTGAATACCTTGTTATGTCTCCTGAAAACACCAACGGTGGTGTTCTTATGGCTCTGAGTCTCCACATCTCCATGATGTGGGGAACAGGGAGACACAGGATCCAGTATGACCTTTCCCCACAGTCCTGCTGGAGGACTGGCAGCAGCGACAGAGCTTGTTTAGCACCCCCTGCCAGGGTGGCCCTTTGCCACCACCCTGAGTTCTAGCTGTGCCTGCTGCTGCTCTGGTTGTGCTCTCACCTTCTCACTGCTCCTCTGGCCTCCTCACAGGGGACAAATTCCGCCTGGTCATCGCCAGCACCTTGTATGAGGACGGCACCCTGGATGATGGCGAGTACAACCCCACGGACGACCGGCCGTCCAGGTATGGGGCCCAGCTGGGACCCACGGGGACGTGGATGAGGGAAAAGGTGAAGTGCTGAGGGTGAATGTCTCAGGTTGGACACTAAGAGGAATCTCTTCACAGAGAGGGTGATTAAACATTGGAATGGCCTGCTCAGGGAGGCGGTGGAGTCACTGTCCCTGAAATTGTTTAAGGAAGGACTGGATGCGGCACTCGTGCCGTGGTCTAGTTGACAAGGTACTGATAGGTCAAAGGCTGGACTCAATGATCACGAGGTCTTTTCCAGTCTAATTGACTCTGTGACTGTGAGGTACCTTCTCCCAGAGGACACTGAGCTGGGGGAATGGCCAGGTTTGATTCCTTGCTGACCTCAGGCTGTGCTGTTGCAGGGCAGACCAGTTTGAGTACGTGATGTACGGCAAGGTGTACCGGATCGAGGGGGACGAGACCTCCACAGAGGCAGCCACACGCCTGTGAGTACCTGTCAAGAGTGGGGGAACACAGTGCCCTGGGGTGGGGTGGGGGGCACTGGGATCTTGGCTCAGGTCTCCCATGGGATTCCCTGCTCTCACTGCTCCTCTCCTCCCTCCTCAGCTCTGCCTACGTGTCCTACGGGGGGCTGCTCATGCGGCTGCAGGGAGACGCAAACAACCTGCACGGGTTTGAGGTGGACTCTCGTGTTTACCTGCTGATGAAGAAGTTGGCCTTCTAGCATACCTCCATGGGCTGCCCAGCCTCTTCGGAGCTGGGGAGGAGGGAGCAGTCCCCCTCCTCATCCCAGCATCTTCTGACTCCTGCTGGGATCCACATCTCTGTTGGCAAGGAGAGAGGTGCCTGACATTTGAGTGGACACCATGCTGCGTGCTCTGGTCTTGCCTGATGGCATCTCCTCACCTTCTCCTGCCTGTGCTCAACACCCTGGCTCTGGCCAGGAGCAACTGGACTGGGACAGCTGCCTGCCTGCCAGTGGGGCCTGGGGACTGTTCCCTCAGGAGCTATCCTGAGGCAGGCTGCCTCTGTTTTGATTAAACTGGGATTTTTTCTACACCTGGCTCTGCTTGCTGAGAGACAAGGCTGGCAGGGAGTGGATACACCTGCACAGGGTGAAAGGGGGGACTGTGCCACTTCCCAAAGGGTGAGGAGTCCAAACCTGCAGCAGGTGGGTACAGAGAGGAGGAGTGGCAGCTCAGGCCCTGTGCGGGGCCGGGCCAGGCGATCCTGCAGCACTGGCAACTGCCACGGGAGGGAGCGGGCGCTGGGCAGAACTGGGAGCATGTCCCAGAGGAGCCAGCTCCTGCCCTGGCCCCAGGCACAAGGAGACACACACAGCCCTTTAGAAAAATAGCTCTTTAATCGAAAAGCATTCACAGTAGAGGTGCCTGCCCGGGTGGGAGCAGGGCCTGTGCCCACTGGCACATGAGTGTCACTGTTTGCCTCCATGGGCTGCATGGTCGACAGAGAGCTGAGGAACAGGTGGGCATCTTCCTGGGCACCCAGAGTGCAGCTCAGTGTCCTGCAGGATTGCTCCAGCATTGCATTGGGGTTGAACCCTGTGTGCAGCCTCACCGGGCCTCATGTGGAGGGTCTTTGCTGTCCCCCTGTCCTTGCTTGCACAAGACCTTGGCCAGATCTTCGAAGAAGAAGAGCAGCTTGCCCTGTACCAGCTGCCGGTAGGTGAGGAAGATGCTGGTGACATGGGTCTGCTCCATGGAGTGTGGGGAGCAGCTCGGCTCCCAGTGTCCTCCCTGAGGGGCGAGAGTGGGACATGGGGGTGACACCGTTGCACCCAACCCAGCCCCGTTGGCACCTGTGCCAGGGTGGCCTGGCTCATGTGGGGAGGTCTCACCTCCCAGCTGAAGGTCTGCAGGAGCAGGAAGAAGGAGTTGGCGTGTCGGTAAAGCTGGCTCAGCTGCCTGGCCCCGCACTCCTCGCTCACCTGGCCCTGGGCCCCTGCCACAGCCCCCACCAGCAGGGCCAGGTCACACAGGATCTCCCGCCGCTTGGTCTCGTTCTGGGGGAGCAGACAGTGATCCCCAGGGCCTCGTTGCTTCCTGTGCCCACCTTAGGGCTGGATGGGGTCCTCTACCCTCCCTGTGCCACCAGATATGCCCACAAGCATCTTGTTCAGCATTTCTGGTGCTTGTGCCCAACCCAAGGTTCCTTCTCCAGTCCTGTTGGCACACCAGTGCCAGCACCCACCTCCCAGCCCCTCTCACCAATTTGGATTTCCACTGCTGGAACGTGAAGTCCACCAAGGGCAGCACTGCAGGACAGCTGAGCACAGGCAGGGCCTGGCACTGGCCCTAGTGAGGACAAATGTCAAGGTGAGGTGCCAAGAATTGTGCATGTCCCTGGCCTTGGGTTTTATGGGGACTGTATCCTCACCACTCTCGTTTCCATGTCCTTGGCCTCCATGATGTACTTCTGGATAAGCCTGTTGTCACAGACCAGCCGTGTTGGGCTGGCACGGTCCTCTTTGACATGCAGGAGGAAGGATGTGAGGAGGAGCAGTCCTGGAGGAGATGGGGTTGCCTTATGCACTGGGCCACCCTCCCTGGGTAGTGCCAGCCCAGAGCCATGCCTCCAGTGGCAAGTCCCCTCCCCAGCCCGTGGTGGGGGTGCAGGGGGACTTGTGAGTGGCCTGGTGCTGCCTTCCAGTCAGCCAGCGAGGGGTGCCCGGTGCTCCCGGGGAAGAGCCGGCGTTTCCATGCCAGCAGTGTGTGCCGAGGTGCCGCACAGCCACGTCTGCCAGGTTTTTCAGCCACGCTCCAGGCAAGGAAGCAGGGCTGTACTCCCTGTGCAGACCAGGGCCAGCCCCCTGGATCCCTGCCAAGAGCAGCTCCAGGCGTCATGTGCACTTCGGGGAATCCCGGCCTGCAGTGTCCCACAGGGAACATCTGCTCCTCTCTGCTGCCCCGGCTGACTGCTCCCCTGCTGGCGCTGCCTTCCCCAGTGCCACTGGCACATCACCGTGCCCAGCATCCCTCCAGCTTCTCCAAAGGCCCTCTTTGCATCCTCCCGCCTGCCTCGCTGCCTGCCCTGGCACTACACCTGTCCCCAAAAGCCCTCAGCACAGCCTGTTTCCCTAGGGTGGGCATGGAGACATGCTTGGTTGCCCTCACATGCTGGCAATGTCCAGGTTCGACCAGCCCAGAGCCACCCTTGGGGTTTGATGCCCATCTGTGGGACTCATCGTGCAGGGGAGGCTGTGGCTGTGGGGCCACAGTACCCACTGTCCCTTCCTGCGCACCCGGTCTCCCCTTTAGCCACACACTCACTGTTCAGCTCCATGCTCGCCTGGGGGCTTCGGCCCTGCATCTTCCACCCTGGGGCCAGCAGCTGCTCCCTGGCTCCCATTCCCCTTCCATGGAGGGCAGCGGTGGCGCGGGCTCCCCGCGAGCCGCGCAGCCGGGCCGGAGGGCCGGAGGCCGGGAGCGGCCCCGGCACAGCACGGCGCAGCTCTGTGGCTCCGGCCTGGCCGCCCAGCCGAGGCAGCACGATTTCCTGTTGTGTCGCCGCTGACCTTCAAGCAAAATCGCAGTGGGGGCCCCGGGCCCGGGGGACGGCTTCCTGCCTCCGGCCGCTTCCTCCCTTGGCTCAGCGCACGGGAAGGGCGTCCCTGGGCTCACCTGCCCCCAGGCCTGAGCACTCAGCAGCCGGCGCCTCAGTGGTCAGTGCTTCAGCTGTGCCTGCCCACGGGGAGAGGGTGGCCCTGGTACCTGCAGAAGGGATGGAGTCAGTGACCCTGCACTGGACAGCCCTGGCAACATCAGCCCTAATGGGGTCCTGTGGGAGCCAGGTATGAAAGCCACCAAAAACCCTCTCACAGAGGTGGGCCATAATCCTGGTGACCCTTTCCCAGAGTTTAATTTCATCCCTGGTGACCTTTACCCAGTTAGATCCCATCCCTGGTGACCCTCACCCAGGGGCATCCATCACACAGAGATTTATTTCTCAGGAAGCTGGAGATCCCTGGGATGGCTGTGGAGCATGGGATCCCTCTGAGCTGGGGAGGGTGATGGATCACAGGTGTCACAGCTGGTGCATGGTCCCGGGGCGGTTTCACCAGGGGTATTGGTTGGGAGTGGGGTGGGTGAGGCACCCACAGATGCCCCCTTCCTGGATAGGAGAAGCCCTGGGGACCTGTTCAGCACCATGCCCAGCATGGCTGTGGCATTCCCTGGCAAAGTCAGCCCTCGCTGGGCACTCTGGCGGGGGGTGCACACCCCCAAACCCATGTGTGCGTGTTTCTGCATGTGGGGGTGTGTTTCTGCACACGTGTACACACCCGCCTCGTGCACCCTCAAACCTCCGTGTACACACGTGCACTCAGAGAACCCCCCACCGCGGCAGCCCCCCACGGCTTCCCTTTGGGGACACCCCTCTCCCAGCCCACATCCTCTCGGCTCCCGGTCTCCCTGCAGCCCGTACCTTCTCACACCCCGGCTCTCGCACACTCTCGCACGTTCCCACCCCCGTCCCTGTGGACAGCAGTTCCCGGCAGCGCCTGGCCGGGTGACAACAGCTAAAGTAAACACCCCAGCCCCGCTCCACCTGCCCCACGTTCTGCTCAGCCCACAACAGCCCACCTTGCAGGGTGCCTGGATGGGGGGTCCAGAGGGTGCCACGACTCCAGGGACGAGACTGGCAGCCTGGCTCGCCTGAGCACAGCTGGCAGCAACGGGACCTGTGAGCCCCGGGGTCAAACATCTCCAGGCTTCCCGCACACGGCCGCGGTCTGTCTGCAGACGTGACAGGCTGCAATCACGCCCGCAATCACGCTCATCAGCACCCTCAGCCCGTTTGCCAGCGCTGGCCTCGGGCCCTCCACCGTGCCCATGTCAGTCCCTGCCATGCCCCCACCATGTCCATTCCCTGTCCGTCCCTGGTTGCCAAGTCATTGGCGGTGCCAGGCTGGAGAGCTGCGGTGCCCTGCATTCCTTCTTGATTAGGCAAACAAACCCATCCGGAGAAACTGGAGAGCAACTGGAAACTGGAGGTCTAATGGACCCCCATGGGCATCCTAAGGTGCCCACAATAGTCCCTTTACTCCAAAATATTCCTTTTCAACAATGCCAGAAGCTGGCTGGCAGCATGAGCCTGTGCCCGTGGGCAGCCTGGTATCTGCTGGAAAGAGCAATGCCAGCATTTGCTGCCCATGCCAGGGGGGCAGAGGAGAATGTGGGGGAGAGCCCCTGCTGCTGGCCCCAGCCCGATCCCACGGTTGTTGTGTGCTGTAGAGGGAGAGAATGTGGGGGCAGTGAGTGAGACACAGGGACCCCAGAGGGACACGGGGGCTCCGGCCAGGCAGCCAGGGCTCTGGCAGGGGACAGGAAGCCAGGCGGGGGCCGCGGGGCTGCACAGCTGGCCGGATCCCGGTGCCAAGATTCCCACCTCTCCTTACAGGGTGCAAAGTGCTGGGAATCCCGCTGCAGGGACAGCCGTTCGCACCCACTTTGCCAAGGTGCTGAAGACAGCAGGAGGTGCCAGNGTGGGGGGAAGACTGTGGTTCGGTGGCACAGCTGCTGTCCCCGAAGGCCACCCAGATGTGCTCGCTGGGCACCCCCAGGATGTCAGTGGTAGCATGGGAAGCAAACCTGGCCTTCCAGGGGCAGGGAGGGGGGTCCCAGCCCCCTTTGAAGCCCCCATAAAAGAGTCCGGCATAAAGGAAAGAGAAAGTCAAAGGAACAAAGAGAGCGGCTAATCCAGGCGTGAGCAAACAGCCCCGTTTGCTCAGGGCACAGCTGGCTCCGGGGCCAGGGAAAGGAGCACAGCGGGACTCTACGAGTGCCAGGCAGCGGGGGACCCTCTAGCCGGGCTGCCCCTCCCCGAGCACGGGCAGTCCCCGGGAGCAGGGTCCCTCCTGGACCCTCCGGGCTTTTTTGCTACATATGCAAATTGCCAATAAACATCCGTGGGCAAATCCTACTCCCTGCGCAACCTGGTCCTTGCACTGCTCCCAGACAGCCGTCCCAGGAGAACACCCACGCTGCCGGGAAAACGACACCTTGCAAGGAGCTTGGGGATGAAGGATGGCAGGGTTTTGCTTTTCCCAATTTTCAGCAAGCTACATGCTGCCCAGTGCCCCAGCACAAAGCCCTCTGTGCTGCCTAGAGGAGGGCAAACCCTCCTTGCCTTGGGCAAGGTCAACTCATGCCAGTGGCTCTGCTGGCATCTGGGGCGATTCCACCGTGCCTCCTCTCCCGTCCCGCTTCTCAGCCAAGCTTCCCGCTCCGGTGGGGGGCACGGAGTGTGCTGGGAGGGCACCTCGTCCCTCTGCCTCCATCCCATGGAGAGGCGAAGGGGTTAATGCCAGGCAGCTGAGCCGCAGGTGGGCGCAAGAATGAAATTCCTTCTCGCTGTCCTGCGAAGTCTGGGCACAAATATTTGCCTTCATGTCCGGTGGGGAGGGGGGAGACCACCATCGCTTTTGGGAGCTTGCTAATCCCCATGCCAAACAAGGCCCCCACATGCCCCCTGCCTTCCTTCTGCTGGGGTCACCCTGCAAAGCCCTTGAGGAGGGAACATTTGAGATCAGAGGGACACTAGCACCTCTGGGTGCTCCTCTGAGCAGGGAGCTCTATGGGGTTGACAGGGCACTGGGAACAGGTATCTTGTTCAGGGACACTGCCAGGATCCGCTTGGCATGGCAGATGAGACTGTTTTGGGGTCTCCATTCTGCTCCCCGAGCCGTGGCCACCACAGCAGGATGGGATGAAGGCAAGAGCCCCAGCGATCCCTGCCATGTCAGCAACGCACCCTCCATAATAAATTCCATGTGTTCACAGACAGAAAACAGACACTCTCCCCTGCTCCACTGCCCCCCCAAACTGCATCCCCCTTCTGTACCCACCACCCCCAAAACTCCCTCCATCTCCAGACACCCCTGGCCTTCGTCTGGGATGGCCCAGCCCTGCAAGTTGCCTACCAGTTGTGCAAATATTGCCGGAACGGCTGTAATCCCTGTGTCCCACATGAATTATGAGATATTTCCACCCATTACGACAGCCCCCCCCCCCCCNGCTTTGGGGAGGCTGACGGTTCTCTGTGTCCCACAACGGGGCGGGGCATTCGAGGGGGGCTCTTTTTGGAGAGAGGGGGTACCCCACATGCCTTCCCGTCTCCAGGCTCATGCCTGGAGGGAGTGCTGGGGTGCCCAGAAGGCAGTGGGAGGTTGTGGGAAGGGGTGCCCAGGGCACGTAATTTCAACACGACCCCATCCCGGGGGAGCAGAGGCTCCTTCCTGTCGCCCTGAGCCCGGCTCATGTTCAAAGCCTCGAGCAGGCAGCAGCTAATGAGGGCAGACAATGGGAGCTGCGTGGGGCAGAGCTCGGGTGAGGGCCTGCTGAGACACCCCCACGCCAGGCATGGCACAGCCCTGGCACCACGATCCTCTGGAATCCTCCATGGGACCCTCACCACTGGGCAGGGCACATGCCCACAAAGCCCCTGCAGAACTGCACGCTGTTCCACAGGGCACCTTTGGAGCATCCCACCTGCACTTTGCTGGGACAGGAGACACCCCGTGGGACCATCACCTCCCCACTGGGGACAAGCCAGTGCCCGCCCTGGGAAGAGGCAGTGGAGAGGTGAAGGTGCCAGGTGTGAGGCTGCTCATGACCAGCCATCTCTATCGCGGTGCAGTTCCAGCTGCCCGCAGCTGGCAGCCCCGTTGGGGATGTGCCGGCACCAGGCCCAGCTCTGCAGCCTCAGAGATGCCTTTGTGCAGGATGCTGCTCCTCACATACGTGTGCAGGTGCTGGGAAGCAGCTGGAGGGACCGGGACCCTTTCCCAGTGCCACCCTTGGCGGGCACCATCCCCCCTCCAAGCACAGGGCTCCAAGAGCACAGGGCTCTGTCAAGCCCCGTCTGCCTGTTGATGAGGGCACCCCTCGGCATTTCCAGGGGCAGCCCAGGCTGTGGATGAGGGAAGCGCAGGCACGGCTGGAGCATCCATTTTCTCCTTGCCCACTGCAGTGGCCATGCCCCCCTCCCCGGGCAGGGATGCCCAGCACCCTCCTGACATGATAGCCCGTGCCAGCACACCACCCCGCTCCCAGGCTGGCAGTGCCGGGACGCCTTTGCAGCCCCCTCTCCCTCACGCTGCCGCCCCGTGCCTCGGATTCCCCCGTGCCTCGGGCTGCAGCCAGGCGGGTTCCCCGTCTGTCTTCCCTTTCCCCGGGAAAGGGGAGGGAGCTTCCCTCATCGCTTCCCCGTGTCCCGCAGACGAGCCAGGAGACTGTGACGAGCTCTGGGTGCACAGAGCCAGCACCGGATTCCTGGCATCGGCGGGACAGCTGGGAGCCATCGCCCGCCTCCTCCCTGCTCAGCCCCGCTCACGTCCCGCCGTCCCCAGGGCCGCTGCTGAGCCGCAGCGGGCACCGCGCAGCGACGCTGGCACAGCCACACAGACCCCAACCCTTCCCTGCCCTCCGCGTCGCTGGATCCCCGGCCAGCGAGGACGTCGGGAGACAAGAGAGGGGACAGGTCAGTGACACCGCTGGGGACAGCGGGGAGGGCACAGGACCAAGGGCATGGTCGCTGCTTTCAGAACGCGCTCGCAAGCAGCAGGGTGTCAGGGACAGCCGTGCCCGGGGGGATGCCCGAGGTCCTCGCAGTGTCCCAGCCCTGGCCATGCCAGCAGGCTGTCCTGCTGGGGTAAGCCCGGCTGCTCCTCGTTGCCTTCTGCCGGCTCCTGCCACGGACCAGGTCCCCTGCAAGGCCAAGCCCCCCTGCCCCACTGCCCGCCCCGGGAGAGGTGCCACACTGCACGGAGACGTGTGCCAAGCCAGGGCAGGGAATGGGATGGGGCAGCCGTGGATAAGCCGGGGATGGGCAACCCCATGCCGGCACTGGGGCAAGGGGCGGTGGGCTGCAGCCTCCCCCAGCTGCTCACCGGGCTGCGGGGAGGCCCAGGAGGAGCTTTCTGGGGAAGCAGGGGCCTGTTGTGCTCCAGCTGTGCCGTGTTTCCCTAGCTACACCGCGCAGCTGGCCGGGTGTTTGCACCGCCCGGAGTTGATTTTGGCAGCCCCACGCTTCCCCCTCCTCCCCTCCCCCCCGGCCTTCTCCCTGCCGGACGCCCGTCTGCCACACACCCACCACCCTCAGCCTCTCCCTGCCACCCTCGGCGGGGATGGCAACAGGGACGTGGGTGACACAGGCTGCCCCCACTCCTCATAGGCTTCCCCTCCTCTGAGTTCATGCCTCAGTTTCCCCAGATGGATGATGTTCTCCCCAAATTTTTCCATGGTGCCTACTCACTGCCCACCACTGCCACCCTTGCCAGTCCAGGTGTGGGTGAAGAGTGGGACTGGTGCTGGGTGCTGCTCTCGAAGAACTCCCCCTCCAGATGCCTCTTCCCTCTCTGGACAAGGGAACCCAGGCATCCAGGCTCATGTTCCCCTGTCACTGGTGGGCAGGACCAGGGTCCCACTCTGGAGCCTTGCTCTGCCCAGGGTGGGCAGCAGCTGGAGAAATTTAGGAATGTGGAAGGCACGAGCTGGAGGGGGTTGGTTGTGCCTTTGCAGTGTGGATTGGGGGAGTGGGTTGGCTGTCTTGGGAGCCCATGCTCAGGAGTGGACTGAGCAGATGGAGTAGTCCCCAGGATGTCTCATGCCTGGGGAGTGGGGGGCAACGAGCCCTGAAAGGGCTCATGACTGAAGGTGGACTGTGTGGATGTGGAGATGCCAGGATGCTCTGGGCCCAGGAGGTGCCCCATGCCAGGAAGAGTACACGGAGTGAGGAGACCTGCATTTGAATGGGTGTGCCCTGTAAACGCTGTATTGCCGAGGGAGCTTATGCGGATGAGAGACTTCCGTGGGGCTCATGGTCTTGAAGGGGCATCCCTGGGATGTCCTGTGCCCAGGAACACCCCGAGCTCTGTGGAAGGGGTGTGGATGGTGGTGGTGTCTCCACAGTGCCCTATATCCCAGAGGATGTTGTGTGAATTGGGAGGGGATGTCCCCAGGATGCCCAAAACCTGAGGGTGCCCGATGCTCCGAGGGAGGATTATATCACAGAATCATATCATAGACTGGGCTGGGTTGAAAAGAACCTTAAAGATCATCTGGTTCCACCCTTCATCCCTCAGGTTCCCCATGCCCTGGGGCTGGCATGCGAGTAGGGATGCTCTGCACTCGGGGGTACCGCATGCCGCGGGAGAGGGCTAGCAATGAATGGGGGGATCCCCAGGACATCCCGAGCGCGGGGGTACCCCCTGCCTGGCGGGGCAGCCGCGTGCGCCGTGTGCCGCAGGACGGGACAGGACAGGATGGCCCGTGCCAGGCGGGGGCGGC
>VXAC01004963.1:1064277-1084506 GCA_013399225.1 Rhipidura dahli
GCCCAGGGGGATGTGGGGGGGTCGGAGCGCGGCGGGGGGCGCATCCCCCCCCGGCCGGCCGCTGCCTGCGCCTCATTAGCGGGGCCTTTGTTTGCACAGGGCTCGCAGCTCCCGCTTGCCCATGCCGCCGCCTATAAAGCGGAGCCGGAGCCGGCAGCCGGGCAGAGGCGGCGGCAGCACCCGGCAGCGCCCGGCCCCCCCTCCCCGNNNACCGGCACTGGAACCGGCACCGGCAGCGCAGCGGGCGGCGGGGCGGTGCCGGCCGGTCCGGGGCTGCGGCAGGGGGGTGCCCGCGGCCCGAAGATGACCGGGACGGCGGTGGGTGGTGGTGGGGTCTCCGCAGGCTGCGCCTTCGGGGGGCATTTCTATGCCCTGGAGGAGACGTGGCACCCGGACTTGGGGGAGCCCTTCGGGGTGATGCGCTGCGTTATCTGTCACTGCGAGCCGGTGAGTGCCCCCACACACCCCTTTCCCTGGGAGAACCCCCGCGCCCCGGCTCTGCTGGGAAGGGGGCTGGCAGGGAGGGAGTTCGACCCCTCTGTTCAACGCACTCCTTTCCTTCCCATGGAAGAGGGAAGCGGGATCCCTTCAGCCAGCCGGACACCTGGTTGTCCTCCCCCGCGGCAGGGGGGAGGAGAAGGGGAGTTTAAAGGATCAGGCTTCATTCTTCCTCCCCCTCCTCGGGGATGGCCTCCGGCCCCCTCCCTCCTTCCCTCCGAACAGTTCCCCGAGGCCGGGGCTGGCGGGGCCATGCACAGCTGGTCAGGAGCCTGGGGGCCGTGGGGAGGGGGCCCCGGTTTGGCTGCCGTACAGGCGTCTGGGGACTGTGCAAGGTGCCCAGGGGCTCCAGATGGAAAAAATTGGGGGAAGCCAGGCTGTGCCGGGAGGGCGTGACTGGGCACACCTTGGCACGGCTCTCCTGGGGTCTTCTTGGCCCCTCCACAGCAGAAGAACCACAGGGGGAAGCCCGTGGGGAAAGTGAACTGCAAGAACATGAAGCAGGACTGCCCCGTGCCTGCCTGTCCCCGAGCCACGCTGCTGCCTGGGCACTGCTGCCACACCTGCCCCAAAGGTGAGGAGACTGCGTGCGTCCCTGTAGGGAGCCCCTCCAGACCCCCAGCATCCCCCGCTGGCCTGGGAAAGGGGGCACAGCACACCCTTCTGAGAAGGATTAGTCGATTTGTTATGAAAGTCACCAGTGCCCGCGATATGATGGGCAGGGGGAAGCCCTGATGGGAACAGCCTGAAAGGAGTGCAGGGAAAGCACACAGGGCTAAATGCCCTGCCTGTCCACGTGCCTGTGCATGGCATGCCCCAAGCTAAGAGCCCCATAGTGATTCACAGGGCACATCTTGGTCTGTCTCGATAGGGGGAATTTATTATTGTCCCCTACCCCAAGCTCTTGGGCACAAGCAGCCTGGTGTGATGGTCTCCTCCTGTGTCCACCCCATGCCAACCTTGCCAGGCCCCCCAGAGAAGAGCCCTGCACCCCGCTTTGACACCTTCGAGTACTTCCAGGACAAGGAGGATGACTTGGACAAGCCCTACAATGACCGCTCCTACCTCAGCTCTGAGGGCCTGGCTCGCGATGATGCCCGCACAGGTGAGCCTCCTGCCCAGGCAGCAGCAGTGTGGGGCACCCCCCATGCTCCCCCTCATCATCAGCATCCCCTCCCCAGAGTTCGTGGCCTTGCTGACAAGTGGCCCAGAGCCGTGGCAACCCACATCCAGCGCGGTGGCCAAGGCTCGCTTCACCCTGCTGCGCTCCTCCCTGCTCTTCTCCATCAGCTACGAGCGGTGAGTCCAGCCCGGCACAGCAGGCAGCTCTCTGGAAAAGGGGGGGATTCGACAGTTCTTGTGCCTCAGTTTCCCTTCTGACATCCCCCCCAAGGTGCCACAGCCTTGCACTGACAGAGCGACAGATTTGGGGAAGGGGGGGCAATATGCTGGGCTCCAGCCTAGGTCAGCAGCCAGAATTTAGGCACACCCACGGTGTCGGCCCAGCCTCACCCATTTGCCTTCAGGTCTGGACTGGGAACAAACGGGAACGGTTCCAGGGCTCCCGTGGGTGCAGCTGGCAGAGCTGCTGTGCCACCCTGCAGGCCCTGCCGGTGGGCAGTGCCTTGGCACTGCTGCCAGGGTTCCCCATCCTTGCCGTGCCTTCCCCGGATGCCCGCCAGCAGCAGAGCCTCTCCTCTCCCTCCCTCCTTCCCGCTCCAGTTTCTTCTGCTCTTCCTCGCTTCCAGGCCCCTTTGCATAGTAAAGTGGTGACTAATTTCCAGCTCTGACAGGGGGAGCCAAGAGGAGCCGAAAATGCTCCTTATTTACAGCCTGAACAGTCAGCTCCCAGCGGGTCCTGCTATGGTGCCTTTCCCGGCAGAGACCCCCATCCTGCTTTGTGCCGGTTAGACACCGCTCCAGGACAGGGGAGCCCAGAGAACCCGTGCCAAGCTGGCATTTGGCAGGACAGCAGTGTTGGGCTAGTCCTGCAATGGGCGGGCCGAGCCTGGCGCTTGGCACCCCAGGGGAGTGTCATCCTTCTCCTGGCCACCCCAAAGCCCCGGTGACCTCCCCGTGCCCTCCCCGACACATCCCTGTGCCCGATGCTGAGTGAGGGTGGTGCCGGGGGAGGGGGAGGGCAGGCACGTGGCCCTTGCTCACCCCGCGGATGCTCGCAGGCTGGGGCGGCCGAGCCGGGTGCGTTTCAGTGATCCCGAGGGTAACGTGCTGTTTGAACATCCCGTGCAGAAGAGCGCTGCCCCTGAGGACGGCATGGTGAGAGGGGCTGGGAGGGCAGGGGACACGGTGCTCCCTCCGACCCTGCCGGGTGCGCGGTGCCCCCCAGCCACCGCCCAGCCCTTCCATCCCTCACCCACAGCTCTGCGGGATGTGGAGGACGGTGTCCAAAGCCAACGTCCAGCTGCTGCGGGGGGAACAACTCCGTGTGTCCCTCATCACCCGGGCACAGCCCTCCGGGGAGGTCCACGGGCACATCCTCAAGCACCGGGCACTCTTCGCAGGTAAGTCCAGCTCCCTCAGGCACACCCAGTGGGTTCCTACCAGAATGTCCCTCATGCCCCTGTCCCTGCACAGAGACGTTCGGTGCCATCCTGACCTCGCTGGACCCCTTGCACTTGGGTGCTGGGGGCATGGCCATGCTAACACTGAGCGACACCGAGAACAACCTGCACTTCATCCTCATGGCCCGGGGGCTGCTGGAGCCTGGAGCGAGGGGTGAGAGCAGGCAGGGAAGGGGAGGGAGGCACTGCCCAGACGGGGCTGCATAGAGCTGAGGGGGGGTGCACGGCATGTCTGCAGCTCAGGATGCATGGGTCAGCATCCGTGGGGCCAGGATGGGTGCCTGGGCTGGGTGTGGGGCTCAGGGTGGGTATAGGGGCCGTGTGTGGGGTGGGGTGGAGGGTGAGGTGTGCATATGTTGTATGTTGTGTGATTTGGGGAGCGCATGGTGGGGAGGGGATGGTGTGCACCTGTGCAGGGGGGTCCGGGGGTGCTGCAGAGCATAGGAGTGTGAGGGTTGTTGTGCAAGAAGGATAGGTTTGTGGTGTGAGTGTGCACGATTTAGTGGGTGCTGGAGGGAATGGTGAGGGTCCAGGCACACAGGGGCAGGCAGCTGGCAAAAAAGTGCCAGGGGGTTGGAGGTGGTAGGCACAGAGGGGTGGGTTTGACAGTGGTTGCAGACCCCTGGTCCAGTGGGTCCACTCCCCTCTGCCACATCCAGAATCCCCCTGGGTCCCGCTGAGGGTTCGCATCCTGCACCAGGGCCAGACGCTACGGGAGGTCCATGCCAACATCACTGTGGAGGTAAAGCCTTCTGTTCCCCCACGTGCCCCAGCAGCCACGGTGCCCAGAGCGTCGAGGCTGATCCATGGCACTCTACCCCCCGCTGTCAGGATCCCGACTTCGCGGAGGTGCTGAGTGATCTGTCTGCCCAGGAGCTGCAGTTGCTGGTGCAGGGGCAGCTCCGCATTGTGGCTGAGACGGAGGGCCGGCACGCACGGCAGCTGGCTGGCACCATCACCACACGCCGCAGCTGTGACAGTGAGTGCAGGGCAGGCACCCCGGGGTGCAGGGGGGTGGCTGTGCTCACCTCCATGCCAATCTCACCCTCCTGTGCCTCTCTCTCCGGGGTGAAGCCATTCAAAGTGTGCTGTGCGGAGCGGATGCTTTGCTGCCGACCAAAACCGGGGCTGTGGGCTCAGCCAAACTGGCACTGCATGAGAATGGCACCCTGGAGTACCAGGTCAGTAAGTGGTGAGCACCTATTTGCCTCTCGAGGGTCCCGGGGTTATCTGCCACCCTGTCACTGCCCCTTGGCACCCCTCCTGCAGGTGCAGGTGGTGGGCACTGCCAGCGAGGTTGTGGGCATCACACTGGAGACCAAACCCCGGCGGAAAAGCAAGAGGAACATCCTGTTTGACATGACACCCAGCTACAAGGATGGGCTGGTGAGCACTAGCTGATGCTGGGAAGGGTGGCATAGGGACTTTGGGTGAGTCCCTGTCCCAACCTGCATGATCTCCCACCGGTGGCAGGCTTGGGGTGCCTGGCAGAGCCCCAGTGCCCGCGATGCCCACATGCTTCTACAAAATGAGCTCTTCCTCAACGTGGCCACCAAGGATTGGGCAGAGGGTGAACTGCGAGGCCAAATCATCTCCCTGCCCTACAGCGGGCTGCTTGCCCGCTACACAGGTACCAGGGACACGTGGGGTGGTAATGGGGGGCAGTAGGGCATCCCTCCCACACATCACCCACGCCCTCCCATGGTCCCTGTCTGTGTGCAGAGATGCCCGTGGCATTGGCAGGGCAGCTGGTGTCCCCCCCAGTGCACAGTGGCGCTGGGGGGCACGCCTGGCTTTCGCTGGATGAGCACTGCCACCTGCACTATGAGATCTCAGTGGCAGGGCTGGGACGCCCGAGCGACGGCACAGTCAGTGCCCACATCCATGGGGTGGCCGAGCTGGGAGAGATGGGCACCCGCCCCCACCAGAACAAGCGCCTGCTCAAGGGTTTCTACAGCACTGAGGTGAGGTGGGCACCTGGTCAGGGCACCCCGCAGCAGGGGCTGGGCCAGACCTTATCCCCACCTTGGTGCCCCTCTTGCTACCACAGGCTCAGGGGGTGGTGAAGGACCTGGACGCCGACCTGCTGCAGCACCTGGCCCAGGGCACTGCTTTCCTGCAAGTCAGCACCAAAGCACACCCCAATGGGGAGATGCGGGGACAGGTAGGTCCTCATCGGGGCAGGGCACCCCTACCCATCCCCACTGCTGCCTGGGGCCGGGTGGCACAGCCTGGAGCAGGGTGGAAGGGCACAGGATCACTCTGTTAGAAGGTCCCAGCAGTACAGCAGTACACATCAGTGTTCTGTGGTCGTGGGGGGTCCCTTCACCAGCCCTGACCATGGAGGGCAGCCAGGCATGAGCATGGGAAGTGACCTCCTGCTCCTTGCCCCTCCAGGTGCACATTCCCAACCAGTGCCATGCAGGAGGGACCCGCCTGGCCCCGGGGGAGTCCCTGGAGCAGGCTGAGCTCTCAGAGAGCACCAAGACCAGGGACCTGGAGCAGCTGAAGAAGGACCCCAACTCCTGCTTCTTTGAGGGTCAGCACCGGGCACACGGTACCCGCTGGTCACCTGACTATGACAAGAAGTGCTCCATCTGCAGCTGCCAGGTACAAGCCAGGGATTGTACTGGAGGGGCAGCACCCATCAGTAATGCCCCTCTGTGATGAACCCCATCCCGGCTGTCCCCAGAAGCGCACAGTGATCTGCGACCCCATCTTGTGCCAGCCCCTCAACTGTACCCACCAGGTGCACCCTGAAGAGCTGTGCTGCCCCATCTGTGAAGGTAGCTGGGGGATGGGCTGGGGGGTTCCTTGTGAAAACAAGGTGGGGGTCCCTCTAAGAGACTTGGCTGCTGGCACCGTGTGCACCCCCCCATGGCCTTCCTCTTCCTTGTAGAGAAGAAGACAGAGCAGGAAGAGCTGAAGCTGGAGCGGGCACGGGATAGTAGTGAGGGTAAAGTCCTTGTGGGCATGGGCTGAGGGGGCAGCTCTGCAAAGGCTGAGTCACAAGGGCTGTGACTTCCTCTTCTTCTTCCTCTCCCAGGCTGCTACTTTGATGGCGACAAGACATGGCGAGGCTCTGGCACTCGCTGGCACCCTGTTGTGCCCCCCTTTGGCCTCATCAAATGTGCCATTTGTACCTGCAAGGTGGGTGAGGGTTCCCGACTTGCCCCCCAGCCTGGTCCTACACCTGTGGGTGCTCTCAGTTACCAGGCACTGCAGCTGAGGCTTGAACCAGGCCATGGGGTGCTGACTGCCCTGGGCCTCCTGTGAGCCCCGTGCCCTCCCTGCAGGGCACCACAGGCGAAGTGCACTGTGAGAAGGTGCAGTGCCCACGGCTCACCTGTGCCAACCCCGTGCGTGCCAGCCCCTCTGACTGCTGCAAGCAGTGCCCAGGTACCTGCACCCTCTCCTGCCCTCCATTCTCCCTGTGTACCTCCCATGTGCCCCCACTGGCCAGGCCACAGGCTGCCCTGCCACAGCATCGTTTCCTGCAGCCCCAGATACGAGTGCTCTGGAGCTGGCTGACTCCATGCAGGCAGATGCACCACGGGCGTGCCGCTTCGGGCGCCGCTGGTACCTCAACAACGAGAGCTGGCACCCCTCTGTGCCCCCCTTTGGAGAAATGAAGTGTATCCTGTGCTGGTGTGTGGTGAGTGTGCCAGCCTGGGGCAGCACCAGGGGAAGGGAAGGGACCCCTGTGCCAGTCCCCAGGGCTTTGAGAATGGCTGGGAGAGCAGCACCCCAGACACTCAGTGCACCCTGAGGAGCTGCTGCCCCCCAGCCCTGGTGCTCAGCACCTCTTTCTGCTCCCCAGTCGGGGGAGACGCACTGCCAGCGCCAGGAGTGCCCCCCATCTGCCTGCTCTAGCCCTGCCACGAGGGACAACCCCTGCTGTGCCAAGTGCCGTGGTGAGTGCAGTGCTCGCACATCAGCACCATTGCCCAAACACCCTGTGGCAGCCCCTGCACCTCCCAGTCTCCTTGGTGCTGAGCCAGGGCTGGCACAACCACCCCAAGTGCCCTCCTGGCACCCACTGTGCCCATCTCTCAGCCCTGCTTCCCCCCCTCCAGCCCTGGATACCCCGTCAGATGCGCGGGATAAGGTCCACGATGCCAAGGTGGAGTCACGGAGCCACTGAGCAGTGACTGCTGCCCGGAGCAGGGCAAGCACGCAGCGCCGCTGGTGGCATGGGGGGGCCCCACTACCTACTGCCCCTGCCTGTGCAGGGCGGGGTCACAGAGGAGCACAGCGGGGTGCACGTGGCCAGGCCCCCAGCCTGGGCACCCCATCTCAGCACGACTGCAAGGCCAGGACTGCCCTACCTGCTCATGCCAGTGGGCAGTGGCCGGGCGCACGGAGGTTGGGGCACCCACTGCCCTGCCCCTCCAAGCCCTCCTGGCCAGCAGGCATCGTGCCTATGTTGTACAAAGTGTAAAGTCCCTCTGGCCCCTGTTTGCTGCACCCACCCTGTCTCGGCCGGGTTTCTCACATAATTTATGGTGGCAGTGGACGGGGGTCAAGAAGTATTTATTAAAACCAGAGCTATTGTCCACGTGGCTCCTGTCTCTTCCTAGCAGCAGCAGGCACAGGGCCGTGCCACTGCATCCCATGCTGGGCGCCAGGGGAACTTGCAGGCCCTGGCATTGATGGGGTTGGGGATGTATATTAGGGGATATGGGGTGTGGAAGCCAGCGCCAGGATGAGGATTCCCCTATGGGCTGTGGGGTGGCACTGGAGAGGACCAGAGCAGGGTACAGTGCCCACAGCTGGAGCCACAATGCCAACCTCTGCCCACGGTAGAGGCTGCCACCACAGTGCTTGGAGATGGTGCCTGCTGGCACAGGGACAGCAGGACTCTGTTCCCCACACCTCTGTGGTGGCACAGAGAGCCCAGCCTTGCGTCCCAAGCCAGCTGCCACCCTTGGGGCCCTGTCCTGTGGGTCCTGCAGCACCCACAGCCAGCTGTGTGCCCAGGGCTGGGCACAGACACCCATGGTGGGGCAGGGCAGACCCCTGTGTGTGCTCTGGGGCAATGCAACCCCAGTCATCCCAGTACAGCTGCACTGGACTAAGGCCTCGTGGGGCCCATGGGTGCCACTGCCATTCGGTGCATATTGTGGAGGACTGAGGGAGCTCTGGGGCCACTTATGCTGTGCTGGTATACACTGGGATGTCTGGGACAGTCACAGCCATACTGAGCCGTATTGGAACAGTGCCAAAGCTGTAGGGAAAGTAACACTGGGCTGTACTGGGACAGCAGTAAGGCATAGTGGCACAACCACAACACTCTAGGGGGACAATGTTAGCCTACTGGGGCTGCACCCAAGGTGACACTAGGCTACACTGGAGTAGTGGTAGAGCAATAGAAGAGAGGCACTGGAGCACACTGGGCTGGGACAGAGCCCTGTGTGCTAGGCTGGGTGTCCTGCCCTGCGTACATCCACAGCCACACTGGCACCTGTGCCAGCAGGGTGGCATCACCTGTGGTGGCCTTGCAGTGTGCTGGTGGCCCACAGCCAGGCACGCTGGTGGCAGTGGGCAGAGCATGTGTCCTGGCACAGGGCTTCCCCTCCGGATGAACATCCCTGCTGCCATGGGGCAGTGCCAGGAGCTGACGAGCAAGGAGGGAGCTCCGTGCCTGGGGATACAATGAGCAGGCAACCCATTTTGTCACCTCCCTGCCTCAAACCGGTTCATGTCGGGCAATGAACCCTCCCAGACTGGCACAGGACATATCCCAGCCCCCAGCCCAGCAGTCATCACCCACCCTTGGGGGTGCCGACGTCAAACCAGAGGGTGGCACCTGGGCGGTGAGAACTAGCCCGTTCCCGATCCCGCAGAAACAGCCCAGTAGTGCCGCAGCTCTACCCTTCCCTGTACCCAGTTTTTGCCACAAAGGTGCCATCCTGTGCCCGAGGAGGAGGGTGAGTGTGGCCCTGCCAGCTGCCCCGGTTGCCCCCGAGCCCGTGGCAGCGGTGAGACAAGAGGTCCCGGCAGCCAGCCTGCCATGCCGGAGCGCCCTGCCCAAGGACTGCCAAGCTCTACCCGTGTGCCTCTGTGGAGAGGACTGAGCCTCTACTGCCCAGCAAGTTCAGCAACGAAGAGTGGAGCCCATCTGTCTCCCTGGGGGCTGACAGTCCCGGGACGCTGAGCAGCATCACGGTAAGGATGAGCTCCCTGTCAGCTTTGGGGTGGTGAGTCCCCAGAATGCCAAGGTGACCTGCCCTCCTTGGGCATTGCCAGGTGCCTTAGTGCCCTTCATGCCAACACAGACCTCAGGCACTCTGCCCCCACCGATCTGTCGCCCAGCCAGGCATGGCCATTAGCCTGGGGATGATCGTCTGCAGAGCCCCAGCCCAGTTCTCCCACATCTCACCGGGGAGCACCCACGGTGAAGCAGCGCCCAGCCCCACGCAGCCCCTTGTACCTGTGGGANGACGGCGCGGAGCGGAGCGGCGGCGGCAGCGGCACCATGGCCTCCGAGAGCGAGGCACAGCGGGCGCTGCAGTATGAGCAGACCTTGGTGAGTACGGGGGGCACCGGGCGGGCACCGGGGTAGCACAGGATGCGACGGGGCGCGATGGAGCACGCGGGGGTTTTGGGGGTCTGGAGGTGCTGCCCTGCTCAGGGCGGCAGAACTCCGCGGTGCCCTGTTTGGGGTGCTGTCTCCTGTTTGGGGTGTCACTCCCAGCCCCCCCCGGCTGTGGAGGAGCCCAGCTAAGCTCCCACCCCCAGGGCAGGACTTCTGCACACACCTCACCAGCCCCTGTCAACAACCCTCATCACTGGGAAGGGATGTCCACCCTGTGGGGACTCACAGAGGCGCCAGCCGGGCACGCTCCTCTCCCCCGCACGGCACGTCCCCGGCCCTCTGCCCCTGAGATAACATATCTCCCCCACCCGCAACCTTAGCCCCATGTTTACAACTCCTTTTCCTCCGAGGCCTCCCCACTGGCACCAGGGTGTCCCGTTGTCCTGGGGTGTCCTCCTTCCCCGCTGTGTCGCCAGTCACTCCACTGCTCTCCACTGCCCACGGCCCCCAGACATCACGGGCAAAGGTGCTTTTCCCTGGCCTCTACTTGGGACGGTGCCCAAGGCAGACAGTACTTTGCCCTGGAAAGGCATTCGGACAGGCAGGCCCGGGGAGGTGTGCAGGGGAGCGGGCACTGCGTGGCCACAGAGTTGTCGTGCCCACGGCTGCCCGAGAGAGTCCGAGCAGGTTGCTGTGCGTGGGGCGGGCCCTGCTGAGCCTTACCCACCCACGGCGCTCGGGGCAGCGTCAGGGCATTGCCGCTCTGTATACCCTCTGCATTGCCTTTCCCAGCACCCAAACCCTTCTTCTGGCGGTGCCCCTCAGTGCTCACCCCAAGCCGCCCCTGCCCCGCCGCTGTCAGGTGGCCGCAGGACACCAGCTGGCCATGGGAGCCCCGGCTGTGCCGTCATCTCCACAACCTTATTGACCCCACGGTTCTTCCCGTCAGGGCTGAGTCAGGGAGCAGTCGGGGGCAGGAACAGGGGCGAGCTGTGGCGCTGCCTCTCCCCGCCGCCAGCTCCGGACGGCCCCCCTGGGCGCCCTGGTCACGGTGGCTGAGCAGAGAGGCCACCCCAGCCGGGCACCGCGGGGCGGAGGAGCCTGCGGGCAGCGTGTGAGGGGAGAGGCACGCTGGGCTGGCATCAGGGCAGCCGTGCTCGGCACCAGCAGACTTTGCCCTCCTTTTCTTTGGGCAGGGTAGCACCCATGCCCTGAGTGCTCCATGGTGCCCATCCCCATGGCCTCTGGGCTCAGTGAGGCTCATGAAAGTGCCTGGGGCTCGTGGGTGAGGCTGGGTGCGGGCTCCTGTCCCATAGCCTCACACCTGAGTTTTGGGAGCTGCCTGGGCACGTGCTGGGCAGGAGGAGTGCCCAGCCCTTCCCAGTGCATCTAAGCCACCACCAGCTCCCGCCAGCACCTGCCAGCAGGGTCAGGATCCAGTTGGAGATGGGTAGCTCGTCTGAGCCTGAGAGCCTGGAAACAGCTTTTGCTGCCTGTGCCCACAGCCAAGCCATCACAGCCAGGCTGCAGGGTTGTGCCCAGCCATGCCCAAACGTCTCTGCCCCTACCACATGCCCTTCCACTCCCCAGATTTCACCAGCCCTGGGATGCCATGGCTCTTAGATCTCCCCGGGCATCACACACTGGGGTCCCCATTCTGGACAGGTGTCCATGGGAACCCCTGGCATGCCGAGGCTGCTGGGGTGCACATCAGCCCCAGTGTCCCCCACATGCCAGGCTGTCATGGCAGGGAGCAAAAGGCCCCGTGGGGGGGATTAAGCTTGACAAACTGCCCTTGTTCCTTACAGAGCCGCTCAGGGTGATTAGAGCCCGGCTAAGACGGGGAGCGTGACACACACCCCCTGGCCTCTGCCTGCCCACTGCCAGCCCAGAGGACCCCCCACCCCCTTGCCTTTAACTGTCTCCCCTAGGAGAAATTTGGGTGGGAAAGGTTGGCTGGCATCAGCTGTGAGGAGGTGGGCACCACTGCCAAGCAAGCTCAGTGCTATGGGACAGGCTGGCACGGGGACACGGCAGCACCAGATGCCAGTGCCCGCCCCAGGCTCAGCATCGCCTGGGCACAGCAGGCACCACGGGCTGGCAGTGCCCAAGGGGCTGTGGCACAGCCGGTGCCTGCAGCGCAGGAGCCCAGGACCAACACAGCGGCCTTGGCCCGTGCCTGTGTCCCCGAGTGCCCCCCGCCAGCCCCCCCTGTGCCCGCTCCCTGCCTGCCCGGCACTGTGATTGTTCAGCTGCTTCACGGCAGAGGCCGGAGTCCCGGGGCTGTTTGTGTTTCAAAAGGCCTTTGTGGAAAAATAACCGAAGCGGAGGAGGAGGAGGAGAAGGAGGAGGAAGGAGAGAGCCCACCACTGGCCCTCACAGCCATGCCAGAGCTGTGGGCACAGTAGCTGTGGCTGCTCAGCACTGGGCACCCACGGGGGTCCCACGTCTTGCCTGTGGGGCTGTGGCATGGGGCAGAGGGGTGGCATGGGGTGGGCATGGGGTGTCAGGTGGCAGCGGGGTGGCACTGCCCCTTTGCTCATGTCCCTGTTGTTGCAAGTGGGGTCAGCTCCAANGCGCCCAGCCCCACGCAGCCCCTTGTACCTGTGGGAAGAGGGAGCAACGTGTCCCAGGGGAAATTTGGCCCGTGGTCACCCTGTGACAGCTTTTACCCTCACCTGCACCCACTGGTTGCCCACGGGTGTCATCCTGGGCAAAGGCCCCGCCATGGGACAGAGCTCCCGGCCGGGCTCCCCTTGACCCACCCGGGCGCTGGGTGCCCGGCGCTGCCGGTGCCGGTACCGGGAGCCGCCGGTGCCGGGCGCTGCCGGCGGAGGCNAGAGCCCACCACTGGCCCTCACAGCCATGCCAGAGCTGTGGGCACAGTAGCTGTGGCTGCTCAGCACTGGGCACCCACGGGGGTCCCACGTCTTGCCTGTGGGGCTGTGGCATGGGGCAGAGGGGTGGCATGGGGTGGGCATGGGGTGTCAGGTGGCAGCGGGGTGGCACTGCCCCTTTGCTCATGTCCCTGTTGTTGCAAGTGGGGTCAGCTCCAAAGTGAGGCAGAGAGGGGGCAAATCCCACCACCCCCAACCAGGCTGGAGCCTCTGGGACTGGTCATCCCACCGTGTGCCCCAGCACCTGGGGGGGCAGCGTGGCAGCCCCTGGCACAGCCCCAAGAGGTAGACACAGAGCTGGTTTGGGGAGCACTCAGCCTGGGGGTGCTCCCATCTTGGTTTGGGCTGGCCATGGGTCAGCAGTGGGGCCAGGCAGGCAAGTGCTTGGCAGGGTGACAGCACTCCTGGGGTGCCGGCCCATTTCATCTTCCAGAGCAAACAAGCTTTTTCCAAAGGGCGCCTTTGAAAGCAAGAACCCGTGCGGGGCTGGGGTCCTCCTCTGGCAGCCGATGCTGGATTTGGCCCTTCCAGGTGGTCGTGCCCTTCCCCCCCAGCTCTTTTCCACAGGGCAAGGAGCCACTGAGCCCATGCTGAGCAGGAGTTTGGGGGGAAAATCCATTCCAGGATAGGGTCAGCAGTGAAAATTAGTTCACCCTCCTCTCCCTGCTTACATCCCCACCCTCCCTCCCGCTGCTGGGCGCAACCTGGGTATTAGACAGCAGGGAATCCACCCGGCGCCACTCTGGCTGCTTTCTGCTCTCTACCAAAGGGACCTGGGCAGGAGTGCTGTCCCGTGAGAAGCGCACCTTCAAGCCGTCCCCACGGGGAGTTGTCATGTGCCAGCAGGCCAGGGGGCTGCAAACAGGACCGGGGCATCTGGGGTGGGCACTGCTGCCAGCAGCCGGGGCTGGGCTGCCCACGTGCCCAGCAGGGTGCCCACCCGTGGCGTTGCCCCTCGGCCGGGCGCCGGCACCGTCCGTGCCGGGGAGGAGGGCGGCTGCGCCCCGGCTGGGCAGCCACGCGCTGCGCTGGCACGGCACGGCGGGTGGGCACGCCATCAGCATGGGGCTCACGTTGTCCCGACGTGGGAGCCTGGCAGGGCCCTCACGGCCCTGAAGCCTCCCTTTGTGCCGGGCCAACCTCTGGCGCTTGGCATTCAGGTCGTGCGGGGGGAGTGAGGCGGAAACCAAGCAACCGAGTCCTTGGCAGTGCCCGCCAGTGCGGGACAAATGCCCCCGGCTCAGTGGGGAAGACAGGCACAAAGAGCTCCTGGCCAGCACAAGGGGCACTGCCAGGGCCACCCCCTGCCAGGGCCAGGCCACGTGCCACAGCCAGGCAGGAGGCACGCGAGGAAAAGGGGGTGATCCCTATGTGGGCACAGAGCCACTCGCACCCCTTGGTGCGAAAGGGGGTGATCCCTAACACACTCTCCACCGCCCAGGGATCACCCTGCGCCTGATGTTGTGCCCCCCCCTCTCCTGGAACTGGGGGTACATCCTGTCCCTCACTGTCCTCCTGCCTCTCTGCTGCCAGCTGAGACCAGTCAGCTCGTGTCACACGTGACCTGCCAAGGCTGTTTTTGTGGGGTATCCCAGCCCTCATTGCTCTTAGCAATGTCGGGGTGTGGTGCCTACAGAGCGCGGGCACAACCCCACTACCAGCTCTCAGAGAGTCTCCTGGCCAAGCTGGCCACAGTCCCATCACTGGAGGCCCTTCCCCACCCTCCACCAGCCCAGTCCGGTGCCTGGAGCACCTGAGCAGGGCCAGAGACTGGTACGGCCGTTTCAGCTGCCTGCTTTGGACACGTGGGCAAAACAATCGCCATCGATCCACACTCACCTTATCTGCCTGGCTCCTTCCCACGCCCCGAGGGCAGCCGGGCACTCCCACAAGCACCTCCACCCCTTTGCTTTGGGAGGCTATGCCTGTTCCCTCACCTGGCAGGCAATGCCAGCATGCCCACTGCTCCCCTGACTCAGTTTCCCCCCTTGGGTGCAGGAGCTGGGGTACCAGCCGCCCTGACATCCCTGCCTACTCCTTCTCCCCCAGATGTATGGGCGTTACACGCAGGACTTGGGCACCTTTGCCAAGGATGAGGCAGCCCGGCTGCGGCTGCAGGAGGGGGACACCCCCCGGCCCCGGCGCCCCTCTGAGCTGCTGGAGTACACCCAGGGCCGCTGTGCCCCCTGTCGTGGTAAGGGTCACCGGGATACGGACACAGGTGGGCACAGCCCCACGGCAGCACAGTCAGGACACGGCTGCCCACCCCGCCACGGTGGTGTGGGTAGAGTTTCTCTGGCTGTCATGGGACACCGGCGCCGAGGACAATGCCACCTGCCCGCCGGGCAGCAGGGACACAATGGCCCAAAATAGCCAGGCACGCTGCAGGGACCAGGGGCCCCCAGCCCCTCTAGCTGGGGCCATGCCAGGGAGGCTGTGCTGGTGGGAGGTGCATGGCCGGCGGTCCTGTGTGCGACTGTGCACAGTCAGCTGGCTGGGACAGCTGGACACAGAGGTGCTCCTGCACCAGATGGTACCAGCGCTGCTGGGTCAGTGCTGCTGGATGGGAGCATTTGTGTTGCTGCCACCTCAGTGTGCCCATCCCTGGGGCATCCAGCCCTGAACCCGCCCTTGTGTCCACAGTCTGCGCCTTGCAGTGCCAGCGGTTCCTCATCTCCAAGGTGGGTGAGGACTGGGTCTTCCTCATACTGCTGGGGCTGGTCATGGCACTGGTCAGCTGGGCCATGGATTTCGCCATCGCCACGTGTCTCCAAGGTAAGCAGGTACCAGTGGGTTCCTGGGGCTGTGGCAGGGCAGGGAGTGGCCATGCCATGTGCCTTGCCACCCACCACCCATCTGACCGGCTGTTCCCACAGCTCAGAAGTGGATGTACGGGGGCCTGGACACCAACGTGCTGCTGCAGTACATGGCCTGGGTCACCTACCCCACTGTGCTCATCACCTTCTCAGCTGGCTTCACCCAGATCCTTGCCCCCCAGGCCGTGGGTAGGGCTTCAGGGGTCTGCCTGCACCCTAAACAGGGTGTTCACTCCCTGGGGCTGTGCCTTGGGAGTTGTCTAGGTGTCTTCCTGGAGGTCTTGGGGGACTTTCCAGGGATATGGGCTGGTCTTTAGAGGATTTCCTGGGGACTGTGGTTTGGATGTCATCCTGAGCTATGGGATTGGGGGTCTTCTAAGGCCTGTGAGAGCGGTCTTCAGAGAATCTCCTGTGAGTTAAGGGGTGGATGTCCTCCTGGGCTATGAGGCTAGCAGGCTTGGGGGTCTTCCTAGGGCTAAGAGCTGATCTTCAGAGGGTCTCCTGGGGGCTGTGAGATTGGGGCCCCCGTGGGGCTATGGGTTGAGCTGTGCCTACATAATCATGGGGCATAATCCTGCTAACTGTACTGTGGGAAGTGGTGTCTGGGATCTCCCTGTGGCAGTGGGGTGTGGCAGAGCATCAAGGATTACCCCCCAGAACTATGTGTCCCCCCTTCATGGCTGTTGGTCAAGGCTGTCCCCATGCCACCAGGCTCAGGGATCCCCGAGATGAAGACCATCCTGAGGGGCGTCGTGCTGAAGGAGTACCTCACCCTCAAGACTTTTGTGGCCAAGGTGATTGGACTGACATGTGCCCTGGGCAGCGGCATGCCCCTGGGCAAGGAGGTGAGGGCAGTGCCTGGGGCAGGGTGAGCAGGGGGCCAGGGAGTGAGGCTGAGGGCAGTGTCCTCAGTCCCTCTGTTGTCCTCTCAGGGTCCCTTTGTCCACATTGCCAGCATGTGTGCAGCCCTGCTCAGCCGCTTCCTCTCCCTCTTCGGGGGCTTCTATGAGGTGAGCAAGGCAGGCTGGCCCCAGGAGGATCAACCTGTGCCCACCAGCAGGTTTGGCAGTGCGTGGGGTTGGGGGGGCAGTGCCCACTCACTCCTGTCTCCCTCACAGAATGAAGCAAGAAACATTGAAATGCTGGCAGCTGCCTGTGCCGTCGGTGTTGGCTGCTGCTTCGCTGCCCCCATCGGAGGTAGGGTCTCCCCGAGCCCCCCCACACCCCCCACACCTCCCGCCCGGGCAGCAGGGTCCACCTGGTGAGGCAAGCAGGACCCCCAGGACAGCTGGCATGGGAAAGGGCAGTGCTGCTCAGCAGGGAGGAGCGAGGGAGGAGCAGGCACCATCCTCCCAGATGTGTGATGTCCACTCTTCTCCTCTCCCCTGCCACCCTGCACTCCAGGGAGCTCCCCACTCCAGTCCCACTGAGCCCTGCCCGTAGGTTGATGTGTCTGACTCTTTCCTTGCCCTTTGCCTGCTGCCCTATTTGTCTGTCTGTCCATCTGTGTGCACCTCACTCCATCCCAGTGCCACCCTTCATGTCACTGCCCACATCCCTGTGCTACCCTTGTGCTCCTGCAGACTCGTGCTTGGCCCAGTGTGCCGCGTCCGCTGTGCCCAGCTGGGACCAGCCACGTGCTTTGCCAGGGAAGCCCTTGAACTGCCCCATAGTGTGTCCATGGGGCACCCAGACCCCCATGGGCTGTGCATGAGTGTGGACTCAGAATGGGAAGCATGCCAGGCACCAAGGGCCTGCCTAGGTTTCTCCACCTCCCTTGTGCACTTCCCCCCAATGCCAGGCGTCCTCTTCAGCATCGAGGTCACCTCCACTTTCTTTGCCGTCCGCAACTACTGGCGTGGCTTCTTCGCTGCCACCTTCAGCGCCTTCATCTTCCGCGTCCTTGCCGTCTGGAACAAGGATGAAGGTACCTCAGGCAGGGTGAGGGCACAGGGGTCTCCTGCCCAGCCCTACTGACCCCCACCATCCCCCAGAGACAATCACGGCACTGTTCAAAACCCGCTTCCGCCTCGACTTCCCCTTCGACCTGCAGGAGCTGCCTGCCTTTGCCGTCATCGGGTGAGTGCGGCCACCCCAGCACCCATCCCATGGCCCCGGGGGTGGCAGTGGCAGCGCTGGTGGTGCTGGTGGTGGCAGCAGGACACCTCTTCCCTTGGCTCTGCCCAGGATCGCCAGTGGCTTCGGGGGCGCACTCTTCGTCTACCTCAACCGCAAGATCGTGCAGTTCATGCGCCGCCAGAAGACCATCAATCGCTTCCTCATGAAGAAGTAGGTGCCCAGCAGTCCCCAGCAGCAGGGTGGTGGAGCTGGGGCTACACCAAAGTCACCCCCTGCCCTGTGCCACCCTGCCAGGCGCCTGCTCTTCCCTGCCCTGGTGACACTGATCATCTCCACGCTGACCTTCCCGCCCGGCTTTGGACAGTTCATGGCTGGCCAGGTACCTGCTATGGGGTGACACACAGGTCCCCACCCCAGGGCCACCACAAGCCCCAGCTGACTCCTGCCCATCACCAGCTCACCCAGAAGGACACCCTGGTGACACTCTTTGACAACCAGACGTGGGCCAAGCAGGGGCTCAGTGATGAGTTCGAATACTTGGGCATCCTGGAGGCCTGGCGCCATCCCCGCTCCAACGTCTTCGTCACACTTGTTGTCTTCATCCTCATGAAGGTGGGTGCCTACTGCCCCTGTCATCCCCAAAGTACCACCAGGAGGTTATGGAGAGGATTTCCTGGATGCCACCAGGGAGCTGCCAGATTGTTGCCAGAAAGGTGGCACCAGAAGGCATTGGGTGGCTGCTCTGAGAGTCCACCAAGGTGTTTGCTGGGTGGTGCTGGCATGCCATCAAAGAGATCTTGGCTGGGAGCCACCAAGGTGCCACCAGGGAGGTGCTGGCTGCTTGCTCCTAGGTGCCACCAGGGAGGCGCTGGCCAGATGCCACCAAGTGCCACCAGGGAGGAGCTGGCAGGGTGCCCCTGGGAGGAGCCCATGCCCCATGGCAGGGTGCGGTGCTCACGTGCTGCTCCACAACACCCAGCTGAGGGTCACAGCAGGGGCAGGAGGCAGGGCTGGGTCAGGGAGGGCAACTAATGGGTGTCTGCCCCACAGTTCTGGATGTCAGCCTTGGCCACTACCATCCCAGTGCCATGTGGAGCCTTCATGCCCGTCTTCGTCATTGGTGAGTCCCTGTACCCTGCGTGGCCACACTGGGAGGAGGGAGCCACCTTGCAGCCCACACTGGGAACCTGTGGGTGCCTCCAAGGTGTCCCCTTCCCTGGCAGCACCAGGCGAAGGAGAGGGCACGACACTGGGCCGGCTGCCAGGAGAGCCCTGTGCCTGACCCCAGCCCATTTCTTTGGGCAGGGGCAGCCTTTGGGCGCCTGGTGGGGGAGAGCATGGCAGCCTGGTTCCCTGACGGCATCCACACGGATAGCAACGTCTACCGCATTGTGCCGGGGGGCTACGCCGTGGTGGGTAAGCACCGACCTGGAATGGGGACACCGTGGTGGGCATCATCTGGAGATGCTGCCCTACAGCTGAGGCAATGACCCCCAGAACTGGGAGTGATGCCACCACTGGGGATGGCCCCGGATGGTCTCAAGGGCTCCGGATGTGGTGGATGCCCTAGAGGAGGGAACCCAGGGTGGGGAAATAGCCTGGTGGGCAATACCTGACAGCCCCCCTCCCCGTGTCTCCTGGGGGTGGCCGCAGGGGCGGCCGCACTGTCGGGTGCTGTCACCCACACGGTGTCCACGGCCGTCATCGTCTTCGAGCTGACGGGACAAATCTCGCACATCCTGCCTGTCATGATCGCTGTCATCCTGGCCAATGCTGTGGCCCAGAGCCTCCAGCCCTCCCTCTACGACAGCATCATCCGCATCAAGAAACTTCCCTACCTCCCTGAGCTGGGCTGGGGCCACCACGAGTGAGTTTGTGACCCTTGCCCCAATTCCAAACCCCTCACCAAGCACAATGGGAGGGGGTGGCATTGCTCTGAGGCCACTGCTCCCCTCCCTGGGCAGGAAGTACAACGTGCGGGTGGAGGACATCATGGTGCGGGACATCCGCTACGTCACCCTCAACTGCAAGTACCGGGACCTGCAGCAGGTCCTACACAGCACCAAGATGAAGAACCTGCCACTGGTGGAGTCAGCTGGTGAGACACAAGCAGGGGCTCTGCCAGCATCCACAGCAGCCATGGAGTGTGCCAGGATGGTGGGTGGGTGGCAGAGGGAACATCAGGAGCCAATGTGGCCCCTTGCTTTGTCTGGCAGAGTCCATGATCCTACTGGGCTCCATCGAGCGGACGCAGGTGGGGGCCCTGCTCAGCAACCAGCTCAGTCCCCACCGGCGGCTCCTGACCTTGCGGCAGAAGGTGCTGTCCGAGGACGGGCACCGGCTCTCCGATTCCAGCATCCGCTTCCAGGTGAGGGGTGCAACTACCTTGGGGGATGCCCGCTCGAGGTGCCCCCCACCACCATCACCCTACCACCCCATGCCCCACAGATCAACACAGAGACCTCCTCGGGCTCCCCTGCCCGCCCTGCGCTCCGCAAGCCCCTGAAGCCAGCGCTGAAGCGGATGCCCAGCAGCCCGGCCGACAGCCCCCCAGGTGAGTCTGCATGTGGCCCCCCTGGCCCCCCTGTGTCCCCCACACTGACACCCCCTCTCCTCCTGCAGCTGGTACCGCTGACCACACTGGCATCGCCCTCAAAAGCCTCTTCTGTGCCACCACCTCCACAGAGCCCACCGAGGTGAGAGCCTGGCCCTGTCCATCCCTTCCCATCCCTGCCTGGCCTTGCCTGGCCCTGCCCAGCCCTGCCTGGCTTTGCCTGGTCCCTCCCAGCCCTGCCCAGCCCTGAATGACCATGCCTGGT
>VXAC01004963.1:1095934-1112786 GCA_013399225.1 Rhipidura dahli
AAATCTTCAATTAAAAACCCCAAAAAAAAAAAAAAAAAAAAAAAGGCAAAAAAAAAATTATTTACAAATTCACGTGACCAGTAATTGAATCCTTGTTTTAATAATTACACATGCGGCTCGTCACATCCGGCGCTCTATAAATACAGGGGACGCGGATGAGGGGGCCGCTCTGTCGCTTGCCCAATTGTGGCCTTAAACGTTTGAGAGGAGGATGGGGGNGATATGTCCCCATCCCATCCCCCCCTCTCCATGACATGAATCCAAGGGTGCTCTGCCCCACTCCCAGAGACCCGGTGTGCCTGCGCTGGGAGGGGGGCAAGGAGGGTCCCCAAGGGGACCCATGGCAGCCACCGCCTCCGTCAGCATCTGTTTATTATCATCATGACAAACTCGTACAGGCCTTACAAACAGAACCAGGACAGAGGAAGAAGAGAGAGGAGAACTGAAAAAAAAGAGAGAGGGGGGCTGCAAGGGGCACAGCAGGTCCCTCAGCCCTGGCATTAGCAAGTCCATGGTGGCCAGGGGTGGGAAGAGATGGAGTCACTTCCCCAGGGTGCCCCACTC
Source organism: Rhipidura dahli (assembly GCA_013399225.1). Lineage (NCBI taxonomy): Eukaryota > Metazoa > Chordata > Aves > Passeriformes > Rhipiduridae > Rhipidura > Rhipidura dahli. The sequence goes on from VXAC01004963.1 coordinate 1,096,499, forward strand.
TCTCTCCCCCCTTCCTCCTCCTCCTCACAGCTGCTCAGTTGTTGTCCGACTCGTCCTCAGCTTCCCGGAGCCAGGTGAAAAAGGCTGTCACCGATTTGAGTGCCACCCCTTTGCCCTGCTGCTCAGCTGGGTCCTTGCTGGACTCCCACTTGTAGAAAGCCTCCTCCTTGATGACATCCTCATCGTAGAGGGCATCAAAGAACATCCGCAGCAGGTCTGGGGTGGGGGGACAAAGGGAAACCTCTGCTATTCTCCAGCCACCAGCCATCCTGCTGGGGTGGGAACACATTTGCCATCGCCTCCTCAACCCACCCACACCCACAATACTCACTGGGAGGCTGGTCCAACTTCACCACCAAGGCTTGCAAGGCGTAGAGTGCCTGGAGCTCCTTCTGCTCGTCCCGCAGGTACTTCTGGAGCAGCTTGGCTTGGTTGCGGATGACCATGGCGTCCACGCGGTAGGGGTTCTCAACTGCAGGGGACAGGGCATGAGAGGGGCAGCATGGGCAGGGGAACCCCCACCGCCCCCACCTCACCCTGGTACTCACAGACAATGGCCAAGTGGCACACAGACGTCATCAGGGCCCTGATAAACATATTGGACGAGACCTGCTGCTCGCTCAGATTGGCCTGGAGGTGGGAGGGTAAAGGACTGTGAGGTGGAGAGGAAGCCAGGAGGGAGCCTCCAGACACTCAGGTGCTGTGCCCCCACCCTCACCTCAATCCAGTCATATATTCTTTGGTTGTTCGGGTTCTCCTTCAGCAGTTTGTCTATTTGCTTGCACAGCTCCTCTGAGGTCAGCTCCTTGCGGCTTGGCATGTCTGAGCTGTCCCCCATCGTGTACTCCAATTTCTGGGGAAGCAGGCAGAGAGAGCTGTTAAAGGTACCACAGGGGAGCACCACTCTCACACTGCCCAAGGTCCACCCAGAGCCCACCTCTGCCCCTCACTGCCACCAAGCCCCCACCTGCTCTGTGACAAATTTGTTGACATCCTGGTCCTCAGGCAGGAATTCCTTCCAGCTCAGGCCCCCATCCCGCCACAGCTTTCCTGCTGTCTTCTGGCCCTGCAGGACGACAGTTGGCATCAGCACATCATGCCCTCCATCTCCAGGGAGGAAGATGGTGTGGCTTGGCCATGCCAGCCCCATGACCCAGACACTGAAAGGGATGTCCCTCACCAGCCTCTCTGGTGGAAGGGGGGTTCAATCCCTGGCCACCTGACCCCCAAGCAGGATGCCAGTCCTTGAGACAACAGCCACACAAGCCCCATGCACTTACCATGCCCTTGCACAACAAGCCCAGCACCTCAACCAGCAGCGTGGTAGCCTTCCCAATGGGCACCAGGGGCTTTGTGATCTCCCTGCGGGGCACAAGAAACCTGGGTGAGCTACCTGCCCCCATGAGGTCCCCTGTGCCAGCCCTGCTGAGGAGCACAGCTCTCACCTGAACAGCTCCTCCATGGGGATGCCTTCCTCTTGCAGGATGGGGGTGATGAGCTCAGCCAGGTACAGCCAGATGTGTGGGATGTCAATCTCCATGTCCTCTGCAACCTCCAAGATCTCCCGCAGCCTGAAGAGCAGAGGGAGCTGTTGGGATCCAGTAGTCCCCATGCATTTGGCTAGGAGGGACCTCAGGACATCTCAGTGCTCAGTCCTACTCAAGGCAGGACTAAATTCAAAGCCAGGATGCTGCCCCAGTCCCTCACCCTTTGTAGTACTGCTCCTTGGAGAGCGTGCCTGCCTTCACCAGCTGGCAGAGCAGGGCTCCCATGTGCTCACGGGAGATGGTGCTCCTCTCCAGCGTGGACTCAATGCCATTTTGCACAAAGATGTAGAGCGAGGAGGGGCTGCCCAGCTCCTGCACACACTGCAGGGCCTCCTGCAGGGAAAAGAGGGGTCAGTATTGCCCTACAGCCAGCTCTGGGTACCCCCTTCCACATCCAGGCACCACCAGAACCCTGCCCAACAGTGCTACCACACAGCAAGAGAAGCATATGGCATGTTAGGCGAACACATATGGTGTATAAGGGTGCTTGGCCACCCCCTCCTCTCACCTTCATGTCATTGATGTGCAGATATTCCTCTATGATTGCCTTGGATTTCTTCTCCAGTTCCTCTTCTGACAGCGCGGGCTTGGTGGACGTTGCAGGAGGTGTTGGCTCTTGTTTAACTGCAAGGAAAGAGCAAGGATCAGGCACCACCTGGGACAGGCAGAGCTGCAGCTGCAGCCACATCCTGGGATATTGCTCCTCCCCAGCTCACTGGTCTCTCGGCTCCGGTCCCGCTCCTCCGTCATGCTTGCAGCCTTACGCAGAGCCTCAGGGCCGCCCTGCTTCTCCCGTTCTCGGCTCCTGTCCTCTGTCTCTTTGCTGAAGCTCCTCTTGGTGAGGGCAGACCTGTTCCTGTCTGCCCGCTCTCCCTGGTCAGGACGCTCCAGACGGTCGCTGCCCTTCTCCGAACGCGACTCCCGGTCCCCTCTGTCCCCAGCCTTCTCTGACCTGTCACGGCTGGAGCTGCTCCTGGGCGGGAGAAAGATGCACACAACATGAAGAGCCCATCACCACCCTCCCTGACCTCAGACTGCAGAGATCTGGAAGGTAAGGCTGTGCCACTCCAATCCCCACCTCTTTTAGGACTTGACCATTCTTGAGGGAAAACTTCTTCCCTATTTCTCCCCTGCTCCAACTCATACCCTTTTCCTTTCACTCTGCTCCTGGCCTGCCTTTGTCCTGCCCACGCCTTTCTTCTGATGCAGACTGTGGCAAAGCTCCCCTCTGGATTTGTGCAGGAGAAGAGGAAAACTGTGGGGTGAGCACTGTCTGAGGACTGCTTTGTGTGCTGATCCACCACAGAAAACAAACTCCAGCTTCCTTTGGGGACCTCACCACTCCAACCTCAAAGAAACTCCCTTCGGCCCATCAATGTCCATCCAAGGACCCCCCAGGCCAGAGCACCCAGGGGTGGTCACCCAAGTGCCAAACAGTAGGGAGGACACCCAGGGTGAGGTCAACCTTCCTTGCCACGACGACTCCCCACTGACTCCGAGTTCCTTCAAGGCCCCATCTTGCCACAGGGCAAGTCCAGATACCGTAACTTGCCTACACACTGATCAACCACAAGCCTGAATCAGGGGTTCTCCCCCACCCCCAACACACCCATCCACCAAGGCAGGGCTGGCCCCTCACCTCTGCACCACACGGCGGGACTCTGGGCTCTCGGCAGGCGTTGACTGCTGGAGCGCTGAGAAGCGGTTCAAGGTGCTCGTGGCTGGTCGCCCTGAATCAGATGCTGGGCGTGAAAAGAGGGAAGTCTCAGAGTTCGGCACCTCCCTCGTACAGGAACTGCCGGAGGAAGGATCACCCCTCCCGCTCTGTCCCACAGCACCCAGCCAGTTCCACATTGCCTACCTGAATCTGCGGGCTTTGCGCCAGACCCTCCGCTGCTGCCTTTGCCCCAGCTCAGCCGCCCACCCGGTGCAAAGAGCTGGTTATTGGAATCAATGGATCCAGGCTGCAGGTGGAGAGACACAGTCAGACCTGACTCTCCACCAAGCCAGGATCTAGGCCAGGCAGCCGGCTTGGCTGCCACACCACACCCCAGCCTCACCTTGGTGATCTTTGTTAGCCGGCTGGTGTCGATGGGCCGGTTGCCCTTGCTGATGGGCACCGTGTTCCAGCCATCATCTGCGACGAGGCTACTGCGCCCTGAGAACAAGAGGGACAGTCATAAGGTGCAGACCAGCTTTGAGCAGAGTCCAGCAGGAGCAACCCACCCCAGGCAAACTCGAGTGCCCCCAAGCCCAGACACTCACCACTGGAGGATGGCCCAGGGGGTCCTCTCCTCTTGTCCTTTGACATGAGCTGCTGCACTTTGATGTGTTCTCGATGCTCCTCCATCTCTGCTTCCTTGTGGATCTGATCGATGGTTTTGGGGCCCTGGTCTCCTCGCCGCGGCACCCAGCTATTCTGCAGAGGGCAGAGAAGGAGGGAAGAAGGCACTGAGATGGCTGGAAGATGGAGGGAAAGGCATTCCCCCCCTTCCCAGCCATCCCACTCTCAAGAGTCTCAGGTTGGTCTCCACCATCACTTTCCATGGGCTGTGGCAGCTTTTGGCACAAAAAGGCTCAGTTTCTGGAGCCCCCCTGCATTAAATAGCTGCCAATTACTGTGTGCCCACTACCACTACCATGATAACCAATGGCTGGGGCTAGCATGGTGTCTCTGGGGCTGGCCACAGCTCACATACCCATCTCTCCCCTAGATGGGACACATGGATTGCTGGCACTCAGAGGACATAGGCCAGCAGCTCCAAGGGATCAAGTAGGGGACAGAGGACAGTCCTCAGGCAACTGCATTCCATAAACTTTACCCGTCTTAGGTCAATCACATCCTGCAGCATGAAACGGATTCGGGATGATGTCTTTTTCTCTTTGATAATCTTCTCCATCTGATTGAAGTACTGGTCCATTCTGGGCTATAGAGGGACAGAGCCATGGTCACATTCCTCCCAAAGGCAAGGGAAGGGCAAGGTAGGGCAGGGCAAGGAGTACCTTGGCTTTCTCAAAGTCCAAGTCCTTGCCAATAGTTGTAAGCAGGCGGCAAAGGCACTCAAGAGACTCCTCATCATGGTTTTTGAGCAGCTTCACCACACAGTCATGCATGATGGCCTCCGTCAACATCTTCAGTTTGAAGAGCTCTCCAATGAACTTGATGTTGCCCAGGGATCGTCGTCGGGCCTTGTCCCGCGCCTCCTCCAGCTCATCCTTCATACGCGCCTTCTCCTCGGGCTGCAGGAAAAGCCCAGCAAGCCAGTTCAGTGTCCAGAGCCAGCCCAAGGACACCCACACCAGCCCTCAGCTGCAGACTCCCAGCCCAACTCACAGCACTGGCATCATCCATCTCCTTCTGCCGCTTCTCAAAGATCTCATCATCATCCTTGTCCTTCTCAAACTCCTTCTGGCAGCGGTTGAGCAGCAGCTTGCGGAAGTTCACAGTCACTGTGGGCTTGTCTGTTGTGGGCACTTTAAGCTGCAGGGAGAGGCACAAACCAGAGAAGAAGCATGAGTTGTGTCTCCCCCAAAAGGTGGGCACTAAGTTGGCACTACTTAAAGCAGGGAAAAACCACCCTACAACTTTCCCACCACAGCTTTCCTGCCATCGTCTTGCCCTGCGTGACAGACAGGTGGCACCAGTAGACCATGCCCTCCATCTCCAGGAAGTAGGATACTGTGGCTTGGCCCATGCCAGCCCCTGATGCCTTGCTGAGACCCTGAACTTGGTCCTCCATCCACACACCCCAGTTTCCCCATTCCACATGGAAGGGCCTGCACACTACTAAGCTCAGCTGAGATGGCCAAAAACCCTTGCCTGCTCAGCAGGAGACCACCCAGCTTCTGCTCACCCCCATAAGGCAACGGCACATGTTAGCATAGGCAACAGAGAAGTTTGGCTCCGAGATGGCCTTCTCGAAGACGAGGTCGATGACACCCTTGAGCCGCTCCTCCGTGTCGATGGACAACTCCATCACCTGTTTCATCAGTTGCTGGAACATCTGGGGCGTCAGCTTGTTGAGGATGCTGCGGACACGGCGGAGCAGTTCCTGCAAGGGCAGCAGGGTCAGCAAGAGCTGGGTGCCTCTCCCCCAGGCCCTCCAACTGCCTGCCCACCCCAGCTCTCACCTGTGTCTTGATATTCTCAGGATCCTCCTCCTCGGAAGCACGTTTGCTGCTGGGTTTCCAGGCCTTCTCGGCCTTGTTCAGCTTGACATCCTCATTGAGGGACACAGTAGCAATGATTTTGCGGGGCTCCTTCCTCTGGCTCTGCTGGGAGCGGCGAGGACCCAACCCTGAGGGCTGACATATGGAGAAGAAACTCAGCTCTCTGCTCTGGGACCACCTGGCCTCGCTCCCAGAAATCTCCAGTCCGCCTACTCAGATCCTCAACTCCATCACAGACATCAGTGGCCCAGACACAACGGCTCGAAAGCTTGATCATCACGGAGAGGCAGAGCAGGATGGCAGCAGTGAAGCGAGGAAATACTCACCAGGCCCCGGTTGCCCATGACAGGCCGGCCAAGGTTGGCGAAGGAGGGGGTGAAGTCGGGGCTGCAGTTCATGCCACTGAAGCGGATGGGGTCAAGTGCCCGCAGTGGGGTCTTGTTGGCCTGTGAAGGTACACACGGCTGAGGATGCCCGGGGGCAGAGGAGCGGGACGGATCCATCCCCCAGCCTCAGCGCCGGGACAAGGAACTGGAAAAAAGGCCCCAGAAGTGCCCCCACACCCACCAAACCGAGGCTCAGGGGTCATTACAGATGCTGCAACAGGACCCTGAGCACAAAAGTAAGTCCCTGCCCTGCCTTGACAAGGCACAAAGAAGAGCCAGACCCCCACGTGACCACCACCCACAATTCCCCAATTTCCAGGGCCGCACCGACCTTGTCCAGCACCACATCTGTGATCTGGGGCAGCCCCTCAGGTTTCTGCATGCTGGCAAAGATGAACTGGAAGCCCAGCAGGAACTCCCGGTCATATCGCTTCTTCTCCTCAGGGTTCAGTGGCTTCCATTGCTCTGCAGTGGAGGGCAAGAAGGAGACTCTGATGTGGCCTGTCCCATATCCTCCATCCTGAGCTGTGGCAGGTCTGAGTCTACACAGGGACCAGCAAGGTGGGATGTAGACAACCACAGAACTGCCCCAGCCTGGCATACCATGGGCACAATACTGCATGCTTAGAAAGCCTGATGCCACCAGCTCCCTGCCTCCTTCCAAGACCTGTTCCCTGAACCCTTACTGAAATCTGTTCCCCACCCCATGCCAAGTTTGGGAACAAGATGGGAGAAGAATGTGAAATTTAGGTCAGTGGGACCGTACCACCCACACCTTCCCCACTGCTGGGTCCACAGGTGATGGCTGCCAGCAGAGGACTGTGCCAAGGCACAGCTCACCTTCCTTGTAGCCATACTTCTGGCCAGTAGCCTTGCCCTTCTCTGGGGCCAACTTGTCCTCCTTCTCCTCCCATGTCTCTTCCGACTCTTCCTGTGGACGGACAGGAGCCACATCCTCTGCTTCACTGGCAGGGGCAGACATGGGGGGCTTGTTCTCCGCCTCCGAGGCACTATCACCAGTCTGAGACTGCATTGGGAGGGACAGGGACAGCAGTCAGCACATGAGCCTGGTTCTGTCCCCTCCACCTCACTCCTTGGTGTCCACCCTGCCTCAGATCCTCATTACCATCACAAAGCATCAGTGGCCCAGACACGATGGCACAAAGCAGAGTTCATCACAGGAGGAGATGGGACACAGGGTGAACCCCAGACACCCCTGGGACACTCACCTCTTTAAAGGCATCCAGCAAATCCCCTACTGCCTCCTTCTTGTTCAGCTCCTTCATCCTTCGCTTCTTCTTTGGCACCGACATGGCGACTGGGAGGAGAGGCATGGAGGTGAATGACAGGAACCCTCCCAGTCCCCCAGATACCCAGACACCAACTACGGGGTCACCAGTGAGGCCCCAGTAACACCAGGCAAGCTTCAAGATGGAGCCACAGGGATGTGGTCCTGCCACCCCATCACAGCCCCCATCCCCAAACACACCCCGATATACCCTGTGCCTCATCAAAGCCTCCCATCCACACCACTGCCCTAGTGCAGAGCTCCCCATCGTCCTCAGAGGATCCCTGCAGACACACCCACTGCTCTGCAGGACAGCCCTCATAGGGACACTCCCATACAAACTTCTGTCCCCATTCACACTGCCCTCCCTGGCACACCTATATACCAGCACACACAGATTTGCTCCCAGGAAGCTTATCTGCCCTCAGGTTTTCCTCCTATAGAGCCCCTGTATCCCTGCCCAAGGCGCTCCATACAAACATTTCCTGTGAACCCATCTTCCCCATCAATGTAAACCCAACACCCCTGTGTAGGGTGCTTAAAGAAAAAAAGAGAAACCCCAGAACACCCCCAGGGCACCCCGCTTTCCTCAAGCACCCCCATGTACTTGCATACCCCTACACAGCACGCACCGCGTCTTCCCTACCAATTCTCCACCTCCCAGTGTCCTCAGTGACTGGGGACAATCCTCAGACACAACCCTAATAAACCCATCCTGCAGCCCTGTGTAAGGCATCACAGAAAACACACTTCCATTCCCCATGACATCCCCCACACACCCCACTCTATACCCGCCCCATACACCTCCACACAGATGTACTCCCCAGACATCTCCCTCATCCCACCATCCACAGGCACCTTATCCCTCTCAGCATCCCATACCTACACATCCTGTGTCCCTAACTTCGTGCCCCTCTCCAGCACCTTCCTTGTACCTCATGCCTAGCACCACACCCATGTGATGTCACCCATCACCCACCCTGGGGCACCCTGCAGCCCAGCATTCCCAACCTTGTGCGGTCGCCTCCGAGGTCTGCAAAGGGGCAGGGGCTGGGCTCAAGCTTCTCTCCTGGGTCTCACCAGGGCCTTCACTCTCTTCCTCCTCCTCCTCTGCAGGTGGGGAGGCAGGGGTGCCAGGCTGGGTTGGCTCCTCAGGCTCTGAGATGGGGCTGACATCTGACTCGGGCTGCTCCTCGCTGGGCTCCACTTTGCTGGTGCCCTCCACCCCATTGGGTAGGGGCAGCTCTTCGGTCTGGGCAACAGGGGAGTCCAGGGTGGGCACAGGCACCGGCTCAGGGACCGGCACTGGCTGGCACAGGGGCACCTCAGGGACCGGCTCAGGCGTCTCCTCCAAGACCCCGTTGGCCTCAGTGGCGGGCTCGGGGCAGGGCTCTTCCCGGGGTGGTGTGGGGCTGGGGGAGGCGGGTTTGGCGGGCGCTTCAGGGGCCTGTGGTACAACGGGCGGTGGCGACGGCGTGGCCGGCACCAGGGGCACAGCTGGCATCGGGGAAACAACAGCCACCGGCGGCACCTCAGGGGGCACAGGCTTCTGCAGGGTGGGCTCCAGGAGGGGAATAGCAACCTCCTCCTCCTCTTCCTCCTCCTCCTCCGCAGCCACCATGTCCATGCTGGGCGTGGGCACAAGGGGCAGCTCCGCAGCCCCTGGCACTGTAGTGATGGTGCTTAACGTCTTTTGCGGGTCAGGTGGCGCCTCGCCCTGCTCCGCTTTCGTGTCCGTGTCCACGGGAGGCTCCATTGGCACCAGCGTCACAGGCGAGAGCACCACAGGCTCTGCCTCAGGGATCAGGGGAGGGGGAGGCGACGGGGATGCCGACTTGCTGGGCTCCAGGGAGACGGGCTTGCTCACCACCAGCGCGGGCTTCGGGCGGTCATCTGTTAGATGGATGGCATTAATGAATGATCCCCTGCTCATCCCACATTCCAACCCCAGATCCCTCTATCTTCAGAAGAGATAGGGATAGATGTGCCAAGCCACATCACAAATGGGTGATGAGGACAACAGGGGTCCTCCAGTGCCCAGGGGACAGCTGAGGTGAGTATACAGCCCACATAAACTCTGCTGGATCCAACATGGTGACACAGGTCCCTAGGCATGCAGGAGTGGCCTCTGACTACACAAGCCTCAGAAGAACCAAGGAACAGTGGGGCTGGCATTTCACACCCTGCAGTGCCCACAACAGGGATCCTTGCTGCAGCCGTGCCAGCTGGCACACCCAGCTCTGGCATGGGCACTTACCGGGCCGGACAATAACTGCTACATGGGAGGTCTCTCCGTTGGCCTGGGGCTCCAAACCGCTTCCAGCCTGAGAGGGGCAAAGAGGAAGTTGAACACGGCCACATGCACTTCTCTCTGCCCCAGCTGCGGAGCCCGAGGGTCCACTTACCTGTGGAGGGGTGGGGGTGGATGAGGTCCTTGCTCCAGACATAATTTCTTCTGTAATGTCTTTTCCACCTTGGTTGGGGTCTCGTATTCGGATCTGTCCAAGAATCAGAGCAGAGTGGGCAAGCTGTTGACCGGCACCACACAGCACACAGGCCACCCCCTTTCCCTCAGCCCAACATCCCCAGGACACCCTTCTCCAAAGAGAAAAGGGAGGTTCATTCACTACAGTGACTGTCCTGGCCACACACAGTCTGGAGACCAGCGGGTGCCACATCCCCTCATCACAGGGCAGAGCATCCCACAGACACTGGCCTGTTGCAGCACCTTGCAAGCCATTGCAACCATTGGAGCCAGCAGGTCCCTAGGCCAACACCCATCTCCACAAGTCAGGGGACATCAAGGCACCACTGTGCTGGCACAGGGGTTGCAGGGCCCCCCCTCATTCAGGGGACAGTACATTGAACAAGCCTCAGCACACAGAAACCACAGTGAGCTGTGTGCCACCCCCTGCACAATCCGTAAGCCCATAGCCTCACTAGCCCCATGCCTCCCATGGGTGCAGCACGAGCTACAGCACACAGGGCACTGTGCTGTGGGGTGACTGGGGGGTACACGTGGGTCTGGCTGGGACTACAGTGCAGGGCACAGGGCAGCCAGGAGTCTTGGTCTCTTCACCTTCTGAACATGACCTGCTCCCAGAACACCAAACGCAGAGCTCAACCCATCTCTGACAAGGAAATCCCAGCACCCCAATTCCCAGTCGCAACCCCTGCCCCCCGGCACGGGGCCATGCCGGCAGCCACCCAGCTCCCCGCTATAAATAGGCCCCATGCGAGGCCTCTGAGCACCGGCATCTCCGGGAGCAGACAGCAGTTGGCAGCCGCGGCACCCCCGCCCTCCCAAGAGCCATGACTCAGCACAACGCTGCCCGCCGGGATGGCCAAGGTCGCCAGCACCCACCGTGGACCCCAGTTCCCTTGCTAAGCCACTCAGCCTATGGGTACACAGCCCTGTGCCACCCCTTTTCCTTGGCATGCTGCACCACATTTCATCCCACACACCACCAGCACCTGGGGCTGACACCACCCCCCTCTTGCACATGAACACACCCTCCTCTGCACACAAGCACCCCCATGCCTGGAGGCAGATGGCTCCTTACCGTCTTGCGTTCTCGTTTTGGGGGAATCGGTGGTTGCTGGCTCACAATGACCTGGGCAGTGGGGACCCCCGCTGAGAACTGCTGCACCCCCTGCGCCGGGTAATACGCACCCGCTGAAGGAGAGGAGAGAGAGTCAGACCAGCCAACCCAGATCCTCGAAGCCCGTCCTGAAGACTCCCTGATCTCCCAAACACAGGGGTCTGTCAGGAGCCCGGAGAGCCCTTGCTCCTCTGCAGCGAACACCCATCGCATCCGGCCTGGATTGTCCCAACCCGCCTGACAGGCCTGACCGAATTCCTTCCCTGTGAAGCAGAGAGCGTCCCCGCGCCACCCCCACGCCCAGCCAGGCCCCACAGGCATCCACCGTGCCCACCGGCTCCACGCCACCAAGAGCCCTGCCTGGACACTCGGCCATGTCAGGCACAGGCGTCCTGGCTCTGCAGGCGGCCGTCTTCCTGCCTGTGCCCTTATCTCCCCAGGGCCAGCACCAGCCCGAGGGCGGCACCAGGCAGCCTCCATTCACACCCAGGCTGAAGGGCTCAGGATCCCCGTGCAGCCTGAGCCCCTGGCGAGCCCAGCCCAGAGGAAGGAGCTGTGCTGAGGGCCAGAAGCAGAGCTGGACCCCATCCAGGGCTGGCACAGCCCTCAAGAGGTGCTCTGCTCCTCCCAGGGCACCTGTGAGCATCACCCCAGAGCAATGCCACAAGGATATGGGTGTGCGGGGACAGGCACAGCTGGGTCCCGGCCCCCTCTGGCTCCAGCACCTTCCCTGCTACACTGACACTGGAAGTCAACCAAGATGCTCTGGTGACTGCCTCATCCCTGAGTCAGGGACCCTCCCTGTGCTCAGGGGACACACAGGGACGCTGAATGGGTCTCACACACTGGGATGGGCCAGGCATGGGGGAAAGGAAGGAGACCATGAGCTGCCTAGCCCTGGGGACCAGACAAGGAGACACGATCTGATTTATTTGTCAGGGGGCACACCATGCCAGGTCACCCACCCCGTCCTATGGGCAAGAAGCAAGCTGCTGCCAACTTCCCTGGGGAGAGCTACAGCAGCCCCAAAGCAGAGGTGGGGACACACCCATCCCAGAACCTCGAAGAGATACCCAGAGCATGTCCCAAGACTGTGCACAAAGCTGCAGCAGTGTCCTGGCCCAAGCACAGGAGACAGACACTGCCAGGGGCCACCTCCCTCCTCTGAGGGGCTGGCTGAGCCCCGAGACAAGAGGGAGGGAGGCCGGGCACGTACCTGGCTCAGGAGAAGCCCATCTCTGCCCTGGTTATGCTTTGCTGCTGTGCCGGGGCCAGGCCAGAGGCCTCAGCTCACATTTCTGTGTCTGCCGGGCCTCCCAGGACCAATCAAGCCTAAATATAGTCACAGCCCGGGTGGCCACATGCGAGCAGGGGGAAGGAGGAGGGGCTGCTCACACCACGCTCCCCAAACACCAGAGGGGGCAGGCACAGAGCATCCCGGCTTAGCTCCTGGGAAGCAGGAGCTGAGGGGGGTCAGCAAGCACTGAACTGCTCACCACCTTGACAGCAAGTGAGGGGAAGCAGGGGATAAAGTCTGCCCCAGCCCTCCGCCAAGAGAGTTAAATATTAAACGGCCCCAATTTGGAAAAGGACGGGGGTGAATGGACTGGTGCAAATGGACCAGTGGGACATGCTGTGCTGCTGGGCAACAGGCAACTGTCCCCCAAAATAACCTGCAATGGAGTCACAGTGAGCTATGTCCAGCTTGGGGGGATGTACAGAGGCCAGAGGTAGGGGAGCGAAAAAACAGGGAAGTGCTGGGACTGAAAGAGCACCGGGGAGCAGAACAACCCCTCTATCTGTACCGTAAGTCCCGAATTCTGTGGGGCTGGCTCCAGGGTAAAAACTAGGGGCGCCAGGTTGGACCGGGTACTGTTGGGTCGGGACAACGTATGTGGAGCGACCCTGCAATGGGAGAGAGGAAGAAAAGTCAGTTATGTCCCCTGCAGGGCACAGACATACCCCCAAAACACTGATGTAACCCCAAGCCTGCCTGTGAACTAGCTGTACACCAGGGCAGGAAGCAGGACACCAGGTGCCTCAGGGAACTGCTGGGGAGGGGACCAGTACCTCCTGCTGCCTCTCTACAGAGCCAGCAGCACGCTGCCCAAATCAGTGGGCGCTCAGAGACACTCAGGACCCTTTCCACACTCCCAAAACAGACCTGGGCTCCAAGCCCAGGCAACACCTCCCACCGGTGCCCATCCCAACCCCCTCTCACAGAGTCCAAAGCGTGGCCCTCACCTGTCCAGGAATGTAATAGGCTCCTTGGGAAGGTGTGTAGGATATCTGGGAGGGTATCATCATCACCTGGGAAGCAGCCGGATACACATGGGCAGGAGGGCCGGGCCGAGCCGTTGTGTTACTCTGCACGCGGGATGCACTGGCAGGAGGCTGTGCCCTGTTCTGGTAGAAATGCTTGGGGAGAGATGGGGCACCGCATCAGCAGGAGCTCCAGCACCTTCATCCGCCACCACCGCACATGAGGGAGACACCACCCCCCCACCCCCCCGCACTCTGTCGGGATGCAGCCCNCTCCCTATTCCCACCCCGGCCAATGCCGTTCATCCCGACCCCGATCCAGCTCGTTTGCCGGCCAAGAGCATCCCCGGGAGCAGCAGCTCCAGCCCACCCAGTGGGCAAAAAAGGGTCCGAGCACGCGCCTCCGGGGCAAGGAGAAAGCGTTACCTGAAGAGACCTGAATCCTCCCTGTTAGGAAGCGCACGCATACAGAGGGAAAAGGGGAAAGAGAGAGACAGGAGTTACTGGCACTGGGACAGGGATAGCAGAGGAAGGGACAAGAGGCCATGGAGCCCTCTGCCCTGTGCCCACATCCCAAATCCACTGAGGTCCCCTGTAGGGACCTCCCGAGGGGCAGGGATGGGTCTGATGGGCTCCCAGACAGCACAGCCAAGGATGTCACCAGATCTGTCCCCAGCAGCTCCTCCAAACAAGAGGGCTGATGGAGGTCCACAGCCTTGCACGCCACTGCAAGGCCTTGGAAGACCAAGCAAAGTAGGGAGGAAGAGGAAAATGAGGAAGGGCACAGGCAGAAGCAACAGCCTGGGCCGAAGTTAGCACAGGCACAGCCACAGCCACATGCTGCAGGCTTCATGCAAGGATGGAACTGGGGAGACACTGCAGAGAAACCTACCCAAAGTCGAGCAGGCATCCCACGCTTTCCCCAGACCAGCCTGTCCCTAAGCCCTGGGGTCCCCACATGCTCCCCCAGTCCCTTCATGCCCAAGGTGGGTGTTTCTGTGCAGTGTCGGGGCAGGGTGTTCAGCATGCGGGGCAGGGGAAGCGGGTTAGTACCTGCTGGTGAATAGCCCGAGGCCCTGCTGGAAACTGAGAGAGGAGGAGAGGGAGGTTTGGGGCAGGGGAGGAAGGAGAGAAGAGCAGTCACTCGGTGGGCATCCTCGTTGGAGGTGCCTGCCCCCCCACCCCAGGGGCAGGAGGTCCTCAGGTGGCAGTCGTGGTCTGGATCACAGGCTCATTCCCCTTTCACAGGCAGAAACCAGCCCCAAGGGGCACCACATTGCTCCTCACACCCCTGGGCTCCACGGCGGTGTGGGCTACTCAGCTAGGAGGCAGAAAGTTGCTGGATACCCCTTATCACCCTCTCCAGCTCGGGGTAAAATCCTTACCTGGCGCGGCTGAGAAGGCGTATTCATTTGTGAGGTCGGTGCCGGGTTAAAAACCACAGATGCCGTCTGACCAGGTGGGAACGTCGGCTGAAAGACAGCAGGGAGGGAAAGAGATGGCACTGCTGCCCCTGGCACCAACTGGGAAGGCAAAGCTGGGTCCCCCAACCCGGCAGGGGACGGTTACCTGCGGCAGTCCGGGAGAAGGGGCAGGGTGCGGGGCAGTCGGGGCTCCTCCTGTGGGCTGTGGAGCTTTGTTCATTTCATGGGGTTGTGCATAAGGATCCCCTTGCTATCTGCAGGAACAGGGACAGTGGACATTAGCTGGAGATAGCAGCACCCCAGGCATCTGTCCCCTGTCTGTGTCAGCCCTGAAATCTGCAAATCTCCAGCCCTATAGCACACCAGTGTAAAGCCAGGCATCAGCCATGTCCCACAGACAACATCCCACCAAGGCACGGACCCCCAGCCACCCCCTCCTGCTTGCACTGAGCCACGGGGAAGATGGGGTAGGCACTGTCAAGTCACCCAGCCTGGGCAGGTCCTCATGCCCTTCAGAGCAGAGACCCCCATTCTGCCTCAAACCTAGCCATGCCCACCAGCAGGACTGACCCACCCAAGGTGACCCCACAAAGCCCGTCTGGGCCCTACACAAAAATGGGCACCAGTGCCCATGATCTGCCGCCAGCACCTAGGCCACCACTAGTTCCGGGGGGCTGGGTGGGCCGGCGGCACCCCGGCGTCAGCCATGCCCAACTCCACCCCGGCTGACCTACTAAGCGCTTCCCCTGGCCGGCCAAACCTGTTCCTGCCGGTGGTGCCGGGTCCCCGGCACACACCACAAACGCCTACCAGGGAAGGCAGGGAGCAGCTCCCACGTAACCCCGCGCCACCGACACTCCTGCCCACGACAGCCCGCTGCCCCCCCGCCACCACTGGCACCCAGGTGGCCCGGACACCCTCCCAGCTGTCCCAGGAAGGACTTGGCAGCCAGTGCCGCTCTCCCCGCCCCAGTGCAAAGGCCGCTGGGGCAGGAAGGAGAGGTGGTACCCCGTACCCTGCCAGGGGTCCCCTGTGCCCCATAGCACCCGGCGAGCCCTTTCCCGGCCAGACACCCGAGGGAGCAGCCCTGGTGCCTCCTGTAATCTGACGCCCGGACGCGTCAGCACTGCCGGCCCCCGGCCCCGCTGCGGGCACTGCCAGACACGTCCCACCAACACTGGGAAATGAGGCACCCCAATCCCCCCAAGGCTGCACCTTGGTATGGGTGTGCCACCCCATCACAGGGATCCCCCGAGCCACAACCCCAGTGGAGATAGGCCCTGCCAAGGTTCCAGGAGGCAGCAGGGGCTGGGCTGCACCCCCCAGTGCTCCCCCCAGGGCTCCTTCTCACCGGGTACCCAAGTGCCTGGCACGGACAGCCCGTACCTGAGCCAGCTTAGCTAGGCCTTGAGGCCAGTCACCCCAAAACAGAGGGGGAGGATTGTCTCACAGGGGACAGGGACACCCGGGGACAGCCAGACGGGGTCTCCTCCACCAGACACAACCGGGAGCGAGCAGGATACTCACCCCACCGCGGGAAAAACCTGGGCCGGCTGAGCGGGCCTGCAGAGACCGTTCATCCGACTGACTGGAGGCGGGGGGTGGCGGG
>VXAC01004963.1:1113468-1140505 GCA_013399225.1 Rhipidura dahli
GGGGCCGGGGTCCGCACGGCTACGCCCCCTCCCCTCCCGGCAGCCTCGCCCGCCGTCCCGTCCCTCCGCTGCGCACCCCGTGCAGGGTCATGTGGCGAGGGGGCGCGCCTGGCACCGGCACCGTTCGGGACCCACAGCTACACAGGGATCGGTACCAGCGGCACCCGCATCCATTCGGTGCTTGGCATCACCGGGACCCGGCCTCACGCAGGACCTCCCGCCACCCAGACCTTGACATTGTCCCGGCCTGCAGCAACCCGGGCTCCATTCAGCCTTGGCCCCACCCGTGGCCGCACCCCCGGGCACCTTCTCGGGACCAGCATCCACCCGGGGTGTGCTCTCACGCGGGACTTGCACCCATCCAGCACCCACCCCTCTCCCACAGCCAGTAGCTGCACCTGCCCGGAACCCACCCAGCACCTCACACCCACAGGCGACATGGTCCCCAGCCTGTACCCTGCAGGATGCGGAGCCTTACCTCTACCGTGCATTCATCCCACTCCCTTTGGGACTCAGCACCACACTCCCACCCAGACACAGCCTCCCCTGCCCTCCTAGCTTGGGTACAACAGGGTCCAAACACTGTCAGTTTTGGAAACAGGGCAGGGCTTTCCTCTTTGCTAAAAGCACTGCCCATGTGGCTTCCATCTCCCCCTCTCCAACCACTTTTAACCCAAATGCCAGCTCTGGAGCAGCACCAAACAATGGCAGAGCCCAGTGCATCTGGAAGGGCAGTTGAAAGCTCAGAGTTGCCAGTCAAGACCCCCCAGGAGGGCAGTCGCAATCAGGTACAGGCCATCCTGGGCTAAAGGGGAGTTGCACACTCCAGGTACATGTGGCTGTGCCAGGCACACATGTAAGGCAATTAGATGCTGAAGTTTACGAGTATCCATGGCACTCCATGACTCTATGTTCATGCCCTGAATCTTGGGGTCTGCACTGTACCCAGCCTCCATGGGCCACAGGCACACCCAAACGGATGAGAACCCAGCCCACACTTCCAGCACAAGGAGAGGACGGCAGCACTAGAGTCTCCGCACAGTTTATTTCCTTGACTCTCAGTAACAAAAAACAAACTAGGGTTTTTCCCTCCCCTCCCAAACCACCTACCCACCCCCCCAGCTTCCCCTTGGCTCAAACGTCGTAGTTGGGGTTCTTGCGTAGGATAACAAATCCCTCTAGGATGGGTGTCACAGGCACATGCTCCTCTGTGGCCAGCTCTGCCCGCTCTCCGTGTGCCAGCAGAACTGGTGTTGTGTGAGTCTGGAAGCCAGTGATGGTTTTGGGCTTGCCTGCCTGGCCCACCACATCCACAGCCTGTGAGAGAAGAGCAAGGTCAATGCCAGGGACACACAGGGACACCAGAGCACCCCCTCTCCAGCCCTGGCTGCCCCTTACCTGTCCTACCCGAACCGACACGGGCAGAGGCCGCAGCTCCTCGTCAAAGGTGACCAGCATGCGGGGCTGCATGGCAGCAACAAGGCCATAGAGAATGTAGTGGGACTTGCCCAGGATAACTGGAGGGGAGACAGAAGTAAAGAGGCTGAGCAATGCCCACCCTGTGGGGCAGAGAGGACTGGGGGGACGGAGCCCACACTACTCACTGTTGCGCACATCCAGGAAGGACACAAGGACAGTCAGCAGCCCAGCCACAGCCACCTGGCTCATGAGCTGGCGATCACTGTGATAGGGGCACAGGGTGAGTGTCCCCTTGCCCAGATGAGTCAGGCCCTGGTGTAGAAGAGAAAGCACATGAAAGAACAGAATAACCCCCTGGGACTCCCAGCCCTGACACCCCCAGGACAGGGACCCCAGCCTTCCCCTTCCACACACAAGCAGTGAGCACAGTATCATCACCTGGGCCAACCGCACCATGAAGAGGTTGTTGGGGTCCTTGGCATGGTACTGGGCCAGCTGCCGCAGCATCGCTGCCAGCCGGGCGTTGTTGGTACCTGGGGGCAAGGAGGTGCAGGAAGAGTAGTGTACAAGGCATGGGTCTCCCACCTTCTCCGCAGACAAACCCCAAACCAGGCTGTCCCCAGACTTACCACTGCCCACCATGCCCATGGCAAAGATGGAGTTGTAGGAGACCTCAGGGTCAGCGTCGTGGGAGAACTTGCTGAGGGTATCGAGGATGTTGAGCCGGGGATTGGAGACTGAGATAAGAGCCAGGGCCAGGGGCACAGCACGGCGGAGGGTGGGCTCCCCATACCGCAGCTGCACAGAGGGGACATGAGTGTTAGACCTGGATCACCAAGGGCAGCAAGCTCTACTGAGATGTGAAGCAATACCCAGTTTCTACTCCAAGGTCCCTTCCCAGCTCTGTGCTGTCCCCCTGGTGTCACTCACCAGGTGGCCGAACGTGCGCAGGCCCATCTCTGCACCAATCTCCTCGCCCATGGCAATGAGCGCGATCCCCAACACTGCTACGCCCTGCGGGGACACAGGCACTGAGTATTAGGCAGGGAGCACCCAGACCAACACCCAAGTTCTTAAGCCTCTGTGCCCACTCCAAGTCTAGGGGGACAGGGTGAGCATGGGATCCTGCTGAGAGCTGTTTTCCTTCAGCTCTGACACCATAACAGCCTCAGGGACCCCTTCAAAGTGAGTTACTGCTCCAGGAACACAGACCCCCAACCCACCCCTACCTGATGAGCCCCCATGTCAGCTGAGGTCTCCTTCTTCTCCTTCTCTTTCTTGTCCTTTTTGTCCTTGTCCTCCTCTTTCTCCTTGGAGTCAAAATGCTCACTGCAGATGTGCAGGAGCTGTTGCACCTTCAAGACATTCCCTGAGCCTAGAGAGAAAGTGGAGGGCCAGGATCAGCAGGCAGAGGGCCCTGGACCTGCTCCTGCCTTCCCCAAGCCCAACCAGCCCAACGCACCCGCATAGGCACAGATATCCACCAGCGTGTTAGCGAAGCTGCGGAACGGCTCTGACACCACCTCCAGTGCTGCCAAGATGGCCTCAATTGCCTCTCCCTTCCCTGTCAAGGAAAGCATGGTGGTTATGGTGTTGTCATGGTGGTTAAAGGACAATGGTGGAGTGGTGCTCCCACCCTATCCCCATGAGCCACTGGCACTGCCCAGCCTTACCCAAGTGGTTCAAGCCCAGACCAAGTGGCAGCCACCGGGCGTATGTGTCCTTCAGTTCTGTCTCTGATTTCTCCATGATGGTCTGGAGGATGGTCGAGGTGACATCCCCATTGCAGGAGCCCACTGATATCATCCCACAGGCCAGGGCGGTCACACCAGCCACCTGGTGAAGGGGGAAGGAGCTGTGTCATACACAGGGACAGCTCAGAGTAAGCTGGTCTACAACACTAGGTACCCTTGGTCTCCACTTCTTATGCAAATCTGGGCTACTGGGAGACCTGATGGTTTCCTACCCTCCTAAATCTGCTGCAATCCCATTGTGGCAGCAGCTCAGATAAGGAAAATAGGGTCATGCTCTTCTGGCACAGCACAGTGCTGAGCAGGGACATGTAGCCTTGCTCTTGGAGCTCAAGCTGGCTGCAGGACAGCATCTGTATTCCCAGGAGGTGCGAGGCACTGGATGGGGAAGCAGGAATCACAAGCAAACCCTGCCTCACCCCCTACCTCCATGCTGGACTTGGAGTCTCCCATCACAGGTAGCAACAAAGTCAGGACATCCTCGCGGTTGGAGCCTGCATACGCCAGTCCCAGCCTGCAGAGAGTCCAGAGGGGTGTAAGGGAGGAGCTGCACCCTGTGCAGCACAGGGAGGCTGGGGCCAGGCCCTTACCCAAAAATGGCTCCAATCCTCATGGTGTTGCTGTTGTGGAGGACGTAGTCAGACAGGAGGGCCAGGGCAGGGTCACACTCATTTTTCACCCCTGAGTTGACGATGCCACAGGCCAGGAGGGCTCCAGACTGCAAGACAGAAGCACCATCACACACTAGCCACCAACACACAAAGCTCCCTGCCAGCCAGTGACCGATGTCACCTCACGCATCACACCCACTCCCCAGGATGGGCAAGTTGGTAAAAAGTGGGCAACACCACTCTGGACCCAGCTGAGCAGTCCAAAGCTCATAGCTCTGGGACAACGGGAGCCCTCAAGGTGCTTCAGGCAGTCCCCAAGAGATCCACACCTTAACTGTGAGCTGCTCAAAAGCCTGGGGCACAGGGCATCCAACCCTTCTCTGTGCAGGAGCTGAGCTGCACAGGGGACCAAAGCAAGGACCATTCTCCAGCCAGCTGCACACCCAGCTCACAGCAGGACTGCCCCATGCAGACATAAAGCTAGGATCTGTCACTGACCTTGATGTAATCCTCTGAAGAGTACAGGTACTTGTCAATCTGCGTGAGCCCCCCGTCCACGTCCCACAGCAGGATCGTGCCCAGCGAGGCTGCAGCACTCAGCATCCCTGTGGTCCCAGGGGAGAAAGGCCCACATCAGGCCTGAACTGATGTGCCCTGCCTGGGGCTTGTGGTAGCCAGGGACATGGGCCAGCTCAGCCACCCTCACCGCAAAAGGGACAGGGTGGTAACCCCAAGCCCAGAGGCACCTCCAGACCCGCCCAGCCAGTTCACTCACCATGGTCCTTGTTCTTGTACAACCATTTATTGCCATCATCTGTCAGCAGCTTGTCCTGTCCAAAGGCAGCGTTCACAAAGCCGTTCACAAAGGAGGAGGCCAAATTCATCCGGGCTGAGTCCACTTGGGAACCACTTCCCCCAAACCCTGTGGAGAAACATCAGAGTGAGGAAAGCAGCAACAGAAGCCCTGCCAGCCCTCCACCATGCAGCCATCCCACACCGCAGGGGAACAAGGACCTGTCCCACTACCAGCAGAAAGAAGAAGCCCAGATCCACAGGTCAGAGACCATGGGCAGGCCATCTGACCTCTGACCACATAGGCTCAGAGGTGCTAAGCAGCCTCAGGAACCCCCCCACAGGCGGGAACAATAAAAGCCACAACACAAGCCCTTACGGTTATTTTCCAGGTGGGTTTTGTAAATGTCATCTGGCACTTTGGGCTCCATGATGTCCAGCTGCAAAGACAAGGGAGAAGGGGGTTACCGCCTGGCCAGCACATCCTACAATGGCAATCTCTCCAGGAGGTGTCTGGCCCAGATCATAGGGATGATGGGTTTCTTCTCAAATCTTGCCACAGAACCTGGCAGACAGGGCAGTCACAGCTGGAGGTAGCCCAGGGTGCTTTCCCAACTGGGACACTCACCTCTCTGGCTAGGGCCAGGAAATTGCTGTTGAGCTGGACATTGGACATGATCTCTGTTAGGTCCTCATATTCCTCCACATCCTCATTCAGCTCCAGGAAGACCCCATGGCGGCCCAGCATAAAGGCCATTTGCTTCTGGACAACTCTGTGTGGAGGGGAGGGGCTTCCTAAGTGCCCAGAACCCAGCAAACCCCAGCATAAACATAGGTTCACCAAGCAGTGAACCTCCCCTGCCCAGGGCATACAGAGATGACCCACTCCTGCCCATCCACATTTCAGGGACAAAAGTCTCAATTCAAACCCCCATACATCTCGAGCAATGGCAGATCCAACCCACCTCTGCCCAGATGGGGAAAGCTCACCCCAACAGGGTGGGCAAAGGCTCCAGAGGGCAGGGAACATCTCTGCTTACACATCTTTGCAGGAAGTGAAGATGTCCTCCACCAGCTCCACATCATTGAGCATCAGAGCCAGGCGCAGGGCTTCAGGGTAGCGATTGAATTTGCGGAAGATGCCCAGGGCACAGCGCAAGAGAGCCGAGTTCTCGGGCTCCGGGACATAGCTTACACAGCTTTAAGGAGAAGACAGACATGAGGGTGACAACCACATCAGGCAACCTTGGCCCAGCAGGGATCAGGTCCTGTCCAGCACCTCAGCCTGCCAAGCCCCCTCACCTGGTCAGGTAGAGGCACACTTTGGAGTAGGCATTGTCATCAATGTACTTCTCCAGCATGTCCATCTGCTCTATCTCCATGAGCAGGTCACAGGCCTCATGCTCTGCGTTGTGGGCCATGTTGTAGGGGACGATCTCCTTGACCAGGGTGAGAAGTGTGTCCCTCTGAGCCTTGTCAGCTTCATCGATCTCCTGCCACTCCTTGGCCACCTCTCCTGCCAAGTGCCTGAAGGAACAGAGGGGCATCATTGCTACAAAAACCAGTTTCACTGAGCCATGAGAACGCGGAGCAGCTGCTCCCAGTTAGCCAGGGTTGTGCTGTTTATGGAGTCTCTACATTCTGCAGAGCTTATGAGGGACAAGCCCAGAGGAGGAACACGGTTAAGAGCAGAGATTTCAGAGTCCGTGGCAGCAAGACCTCTGCAGCTAGAAACCACCATGAAGAGAGCATGAAGTGACACGTGCAGGTGTGACGGGGCAGCTGAACACCTGACCAGCTAGTTAAGACACATCCCAGACAGGCCAGAGCCAAAGCGCTCCAGGAAAACTCCTCTGAGCTCTTATCCTTCCCCAAGCTCTGGTCCTACTCAGGCTTACCTGACATATTCGTGCCCCCAAGATGCCAGCTCCTCTTGGGAGCCCACCAGCCGGTACTTCAGACACTCACGCTCCCCACTCATGGTCATGGCCAGGACAGAAATGATGTCTGCTGCAAAGCGCTGCAGAAAGAGTGCAGAGCTCCAGACACAGGCCAGGTACGGGAAAGCAGGGGCACAACACCCTCCCTGTGCCCACAAACCCCCACAGGTGGCAAAGGTACCATTCTGGCAAGTTATAATCCTCTGGAGCAAGTCACAGAGACTGCTGTTAGATCCCACGGTCCAGAGGGCTCTGTGATCACCTGCCCCAGCACTGTCCCCTCAGTCACATGGGATGGTGGGGCCAAGAGTTTCTACCTTATTCTCTCCTGGAGCCATGTTCTCATAGATCTCCTTCAGCTTGCCATAATGGGGCCGTAGGAACTTGAGGGGTTTGGGAACGGAGGTCATGGAGGTGGTGGAAGAGCGGATCTGCCTCCGCAGCTCTTCCAGGGCTGGGCGGTAAAGTGATGTGTCTTTCTCCTGCAGAGGGAAGCTGCCTGTCAGGGGCTGGTTCCTGAGCCACCACCTCGCCAGCCCTCCCCAAACACAGCCATGGCTCTTAGCAGAGCAGCCCCCCACCCTGGGCTGCCTCCTTCAGCCTAAAAGCTGGAGAAGGAGAGCACAGCAGGGCAGAAAGCCTCTCATATGCCAGGGACACAGAGGTCCCTTTGGCACAGGTCAGACAGGCAGCAAGGCTGGGGGACAGATCACAGCAAACAAGTTCAATCAAGGTAAAATCCCCCCATCTCCACTGCACTAGGAAAAGACAAGAGTCAAATCCTGGCCAGGACTCCTTGCTGAGGGGCACAGTACAGACTTACCCCCAAGCGCTCCACCAGCATCTCCAGCTCATCCTGCAGCTGCTTGTCCTCCTCGGACTGCCGAAATGCACAGGAGAAAGCAGAGTTAAGGGTGCAGAGCACAGGGAATCTTATTGTGACAGAAGCAGGGGTGTCACCCCAAGCTGCAGGGGTACCAGGACACAGTGACACACTCATTACTCAGGGCACCATCCTCTCCCAGTGCCGGCAGGGTGGAACAGTGCTCAAGTAACTGGGGATACCCTCCCCAAGAAACCACCCATTCCCGCGGTGTGAGATGCACCTCCCCCATTACTCTGTGCTGTAATGAAAACAACCCAACAGAGAGCAGCACGCCAGGTCATGGCCCAGCAGAGGGACACCCCAGTGACAGCAGCCCCTTCACCCACAGGCTGTGTCCCCCAGCCCGTGGGGAGCCCCAGAGATAAGGTCACCCCCATGCTGGGCAAAGCGGGGACCCCTCCATAATGCCCACTGTAACAAGCACACCGTGGTTACATCACAGCTTCCCTCACCAACACTCCTCTGAGACCCCGGAGCCCCCCGCCCAGAAACGGGAGCCCTCAATTGCGTCACGCGGGCACCCCATGACGCCCCGGCCGAAGGGAACCCCCCGCGCCGCTGCCGTCACGCGTCCCCGCCGGAGGGAGTCCCCGGAGGGACGCTGGCCGCCTCGTGACGTGGGATGACGTCCCGTTCCCGGAGGGATGCCAGCCAATCCCGTGACGCGGGATGACGTCCTGCTCCGCCGGTGACGCGGGCCCGAACGGNCGGCCCCACGTGCGGGGGCATCGGTACCGGTACCGACACCGGCACTGACAGTGACACCGGCACCGACACTGACAGTGACACTGGCACAGACACTGACACCTATACCGGCACTGACAGTGATACCGGCATCGACACAGACACCGGTACCGACACTGACGCCGGCATCGGCACTGGCACCAGCACTGACCCTGCCACCGGTATTGACACCACCTGCCGCTGGTACCGGCACTGACACCGACACACCAGTATTGATACCGACATTGGCAACAACAGCGGCACCGGCACTGACGCTGATACCGGCAGCGGCACTGGCAGCTGGAGACCCGGGGCTCCACTGCCCTGGCATGGGCCACACTGCCACCCGAGCTGGGCAAATGAAGCAGCATTGCTGGCAGGTTTGCCGTGGCCCCCTCATGTCACAAACACCCGTGGGCACCCTGGTGCCCCACCACCTGTGTGCACACACACCCCTCCTGCTCACATGTGCCATGCTGTGTCCCTGGCTCCACACTTTGGCCAGGTGGCGCTGGCTCACCCAGTCCCGCCGGGCAGCCCTGGGGGCACTTTCACCCCCTGTGCAGCAGCACCCCGGGCACCGAGGGGGTGACCTGCAGCGACGCCCTGTCCCGGACAGGTGGTCACACAGGGCTGGGAACTGTCAAGGCAAGGTGTGAGGGCCTTCCCCTCGCTCACCACCAAGGCTCTGACCATGGCTGTGCACCCCTGCGTGCGTGTGCTGTGGCATGAGCCTGAGGGTGACATAGGGGTGCCACCCTCTAGGTACCGGGGATGGGGTGTCAGTGTAGTGTGCGTGTGTGCATCCACCTGTGCAGGTGCTGGTGCACTGGGGTGTGTGCTCGGGTACCGGAGCAGGGGGTGCTGCTGCGGCTCTGCACCATTTCTACCCGCTGCCGGCGCCAGTGACCGGTAACGTGCGGCGCTGGTGTGCCCCCCTGAGTGCTGAAGACAGGAGCCGGTCCTTGAATCACTGCGTGCGTGTGCCGATGCCCCTTGCAGGCTGCGGCGTGTGAGCCCGAGCTCTGCTGCCCGTGCTGCCCGGTGTGGGCGCCGGTCCGAGTGCCAGTGTCGGTGAGGGCGGCTGCGGGTGCCTTTGCGGCTCACCGTCCCGGTGTTTTTGCGGCTCTCTGCGGGTGCGAGTGGCGGTGCCGGTGCAGATACCAGTGCGGGTGCCGGTGCGGAGCTCCTCCCGTGCGCACGGCGGTCACCTTGGTGGCGGGGCCAGGCCGAGTGGAGCGGAGCGGTGCGACCGGGCTGGGCACCGGGGTCCCCGCTCCAGCCCCTCCCGNGGGGACAGGAGGGGGTCGGGGCACAGGAGAGCCCGGGGGCTGGAGAGCTCAAGGAGCTGGAAGGGCTGCGGGGGCTTCGGGAACCGGAGGGAGGGAGGGCGGGGGGGACTGGTGGGTTACGGGGGGCNTCACCGTCCCGGTGTTTTTGCGGCTCTCTGCGGGTGCGAGTGGCGGTGCCGGTGCAGATACCAGTGCGGGTGCCGGTGCGGAGCTCCTCCCGTGCGCACGGCGGTCACCTTGGTGGCGGGGCCAGGCCGAGTGGAGCGGAGCGGTGCGACCGGGCTGGGCACCGGGGTCCCCGCTCCAGCCCCTCCCGGGCCGCCGGCCTCCTTCGCCCCCGCCCGGTGCCTGCCGCCGGTCTCAGCCCCTGCTGCTCCATCCCTCCGGCGCGGCCCCATCTCTACCCAGCACCATCCCTGTCCGGCTCCGGTGCCGGTCTTGGAGGCAGCGCGGCGCCCGGTGCGGGCCATGGCGGCGGCGGAGGCAGGCGGCGCTGCGGCGGCGGCGGGGGCCCGGCNTGGTGGATTACGGGGGGCGGCGAGAGCCTATGGGATGCAGGGGCTGTGTGGTGCCGGGGCTAAGGGAACTGGGTGGCTAGAGGGTCCCTGTCCCCTATGGTGGAGGAAGAAGGACCCCTCCCAAATCCCTGCCTGGGGTCGGACAGAGAGAACTAGGGTGGTTCAGACGTGGCCCCACAAACCCTGCTCCACCGAGGCATGAAGCATACCTGGGGTACAGTAATGCTGCTCATAGGGTGACCCCCTAGACAGCATCTCTGGAAGGGGCAGGGGGCTCTATCCCCACGGGTCTCAGCCCTACAGAGGGGGTAGGAGGATCCCCAGAAACAGGCTCCTGCCTTGAGGATGCCACAGAAGATGCTGGAGAAGGGGTGCTGGCTATTGCTCAGGATGAGGACCACCCAGGAGGGGAAGGGAGCATGTTGATGGGAGCTGGGGTGGGGGGGGGGCCTGACTGGCCAAGCTCCTATAGGATGCTGAGCAATCTCTCATAATGCCAGCATCCTCCAGGAGCCCGACTCGGTGGGGGGCTCCTGCCAACTGTCAATCCCACCCTCCTGCTGCAGCCCTTGGCGATGCCCCCTCCCCATCCCAGCAGCGTGGCAGAGCTGAGCATGAGGCACTCTCTCTGTTTTCCCCCCTGCCCATCATCCGTCTCGCCCCAGCTCCTTCCTGGCCCGCAACACCAGCCCTGCAGGCAGCCCTGGGCATTCACTTTAGTCTGCAGCACAGACTGGAGGGTGAGCTGCAACCCACCCAGGCGTTAACTCTGAAGCCTAAGGATAGCTCCCAACCAGCAGCATTGCTGATTCTCTTCCACCAAAACCTCCAGCATTTTCTTCTGTCTTATCCCCCCACTCCAATGCTGCTGGCTCAACTCCACCATCTCCCTCTTGGCTGAGTCCTCAGCAGCCCTCACGGCTGGATCTGTGCAAGCTGCCTTGCGAGGCCAGGAGTAAGGGGGACCCTGCCCTGATGGCTGGTACACACGGTAGTGCCCCTTCTCCCCTCGCACACTCCGTCCTGCATCCTGGTCATCCCTGGAGCCAGGAGGGGGCTGGAAGCACTTCCAGATGTTTCAGACCAGTGCACATCTGCATGGAAAGTTCCAGTCTGGGGAGGAGGGGTGAGACAGCAGTACTAGGAAACGGTTGCTTGGTGACGGGGACGATGTCTCCGTGGCGATGTGTCACCTGTCGGCAGGGCTGATCCCACAGCTGTCATGACTACACAGAGGGATGCTCCGGTGACAGCCCCCAGGACCCTCATTAGCAGCTCTCCTTGTGTTCCCCAGGGCCACACAGGGCTGGGGACAACCTCTGGGGGAGACCCAGGCACACTGAGAGGGGTCAGGAGCTGCCTCAGCCCCACTGTGTACTCACTGAGCAGGCACTGGTCCCTGCCATAAGAGCCAGAGGGTGTGGCAGGGCGGGGAACAGCTACCCCCACGCTCCTCTTCCAGCCCGCTCCCTCCCGTAGCAGATGCCCAACTACAAGCGTGCCACGCTGCAGGACGAGGAGGGGCCGGAGCCAGCGGGAGATGGCAGCGCCTCTCCCGACAGCGTGGAGGTGAGGTCTGCCCCGGTTCCTCCATCCTTCCTCTCTCCATCCTCCCTAGACCCCCTCCTCACCCTCTGGGGCCTGCCTGCAACCAGTGGGCAGTGGGACCAGGGCTGGGAGCCAAGCCAGACCTGGCTGTCCCCAGGGATGCGCTGGGAGTCAGCCAAAATGCGGCACAGTGTGCCTGGACGATCGTCCTTCCTTGTGGCTCGGGCGGGGCTGCCAGCACCCGCCACCGGCTTGCCAGGGCTGGTGGGGAGGGATGCCCTGGTCCCCATCTCCTCATGCAGCCACGCCAGGCACCGGGCAGCAGCAGGGAGGGAGAGGCGGGCAGTGATGCTCGGTCCCCCATGGTGCGATGGCAGGTCCTGCTCCTGCCCAGGTGGGGTTTCGGAAGGGGCCGGGGACGCTGCTGAGCTGCCTGGCCTCGCGCAGCCAGCTGGAGCTGGTGCTCTGCGCCGTCGCCGTCTCCCTGGCCCTGCTGCTCAGCGTCGCCGTCGTCACTCTGGCCATTCAGTACCGCAGAGGTAGGGAGACTTGGCAGTGGCGGCCCCACACCCGGGAGGATACGGGAGGATGAGGAGTGCTGGGTCAGCCCAGGGTGCCTGCTCCAGGTGCTCTGCCCATCCTGGGGTACAGACAGGGCTTGGCCCCGCTCCGTGCCTCGGTTTCCCCCAGTACACTCGCCCAGCCCCAGGCATGCCTTCCCTGCCAGATCCCTCTCACAGCACGTGCCTGACGGATGCCTGTGTCCGGGTGGCCAGCAAGATCCTGGAGGCCCTGGATACAGAGATGGACCCATGCCAGGACTTCTACCAGTACTCATGTGGGGGCTGGATTAAGAGGAACCCGCTGCCCAACGGGCGCTCCAAGTGGAGCACCTTCAACAGCATCTGGGACCAGAACCAGGCCATCATGAAGCATCTCCTAGGTGGGCACCAAGGGGTCACAGATACTGAGGGGGTGACCCCTGTGTCACTAGGGCTGACCCACAGCCTTCCGCAGAAAACGCCACCTTCAACTCCAGCAGCGAGGCAGAGAGGAAGACCCAGCGGTACTACCTGTCCTGCCTCAAGGAGCAGAGGATAGAGGAGCTGGGCTCCCAGCCCCTTATGGAGCTCATCGACAAGGTGGGCAGTCACCCACATGTGAGCCGAGCTGTCAGGGCTCAGCCCAGCACACCTCCTGCTCAGCTCTTCACGTAACCGGGGAGGGAACAGCCCTTGGGGATGCATCCCATCCCTCCTTGAGGTGCCGGCTCTGTCTGCTGGCAGATTGGGGGATGGAACATCACTGGCTCCTGGAACCAAACCAGCTTCATGGAGGTGCTCAAGAGCGTGTCAGGCACATACCGGGCAACCCCCTTCTTCACGGTGTATGTGGGTGCAGACTCCAAGAGCTCCAACAGCAACATCATCCAGGTTGGCACCTGGGCACCCAGGGGTGGCAGACACTGGGAGACACCGGAATATCTATGCTGCCCCTCTCTCCCCTCAGGTGGACCAGTCAGGGCTTTTCCTCCCATCCCGAGATTACTATCTGAACAAGACTGCCAACGAGAAGGTGAGGCTGGGTGCTGGGCATACTACCAACAGCAATCAGGGAAATCCACAGCAATGGGGTGCGAGCAGCACAGGGACACACCTGGCATCTCCATCCTGCCTATTGGGTGCCCACCCCAGGGAGGTGGGATGAGCTGTTGGCACTGAGGCAAGGCCTGGGGTCCCACAGGTTCTGGCAGCGTACCTGGACTACATGGTAGAGCTGGGAACACTGCTGGGGGGCACCCCAGAGCCCACCCGCCTCCAGATGCAGCAGGTGCTGGACTTTGAAACCCAGCTGGCCAACATCACTGTGCCCCAGGCTGAGCGGAGGGATGACGAGAAGATCTACCACAAGATGAGCATCGCCGAGCTGCAGGTGGGCACGGCCCAGAGCAGCCTGAGGACACCCTTCTGGAACATATGGGGAGTTGTTCAGAGGGCACCGAGGGGTCTGTGCCTATTGCTGTCCCCACTCTGGGACACCCTGGGCAGCCCCACACTCTGTGGGACACGCACTGGGTGTTGAAGAGTAGTGTCCATCCCCCCAGTTGTTACCATCTGGGGGAAGCTGCCACCTCGCATTGTGGGGTCCAGGGGTCCCCTCCATGTCCTGCAGCATTAAGAGCAGCAGGAGGGGTGCTTGGGTGCAGAGAAGGATCTGGAGTGGTGAGGGACTTTGGGTCCTTCCCAGAAAACACAGTTCCTGCCCCAGGAGATCCCCTCCATGCTGAGCAGGATGCAGCAGAGCCATGCCAAGCCCCTGGTGGCACATCCCTGTGTCCCCTCCAGCTGCTGGCCCCTGCCATTGACTGGCTGGATTACCTGTCGTACGCCCTGGCCCCACTGGAGCTGGCAGACACGGAGCCTGTGGTGGTGTATGGGGACACCTACCTCCAGCAGGTCTCTGACCTCATCAATGACACTGACAGGAGGTGAGGCTCCTTCATATCCCTGGCTGTAGCCCCCACGGCAGGGGCATATTTTGGGCTTATCCGTGTCTCAGGGTCATAGACCATGGTGAGCTGCAGCATCTCTCTGCCCTCACAGCATCCTAAACAACTACCTGATTTGGAACCTGGTGCAGAAGACGGCCTCCAGCCTGGACCAGCGCTTTGAGACAGCCCAGGAGAGGCTGCTGGAGACACTCTATGGCACCAGAAAGGTAACAGAGGGCCCTGGGATCAGACCCCCAGGCCCTCAGCCTGGAAGCAGCCAGGACGTCCTCTGTCCTTCAGATGCCCTTGGGATGCTAAGACCTGGATACTTCAGAGGGAACCCAGGGATTATCTTTTGGGATGGGGGTTTTGCTGCTGCACATCTCCACTCTGATGAGGAGGCAGAGCCAGGCTGGGTAAAGGCAGGGGAGCAGGGGAGTGGGCTGGGGGTCTCACGGACCCTCATCTCACTCCCACAGTCCTGCACGCCCCGCTGGCAAACCTGCATCTCCAACACGGATGACACTCTGGGCTTTGCACTGGGCTCTCTCTTCGTCAAAGCCACCTTTGACCGGGACAGCAAGGCCATCGTGAGACTACTTCTGTCCCCATCCCCTCCCCATCACCATCCGCGGGAATCCCCAGGGCTGGAAGGCGGGAAACTGGGAAATGGGACCCCTAGCCCTGGGGAGGTTATATCCTGTCCACCCTGTCCCCTTCAAGGTGTTGTCGGGGATAGGGGGTCTTTATTCCCTCCCCTCCCCAGGCTGAGGAGATGATCAGCGAGATCCGTGCAGCCTTCGAGGTGTCCCTGGACCAACTGGACTGGATGGACGAGAAGACCAGGCAGGCTGCAAAGGAGAAGGTGACCCCAGGGAGGAAACTGGATGGGAAACCTCACCCTATCCAGGTAAGTCCCCCCATCTCACTGCTGGGGCCTCTCCCCATGCAGGCAGATGCCATCTACGACATGATTGGCTTCCCTGACTTCATTCTGGACAACAAGGAGCTGGACGATGTCTACGACGGGGTAGGGGGCACTTGGCTTGTGGGGAGAGGCTTGGTCATGCCAAGCTCTGGGGTCCCTATGGCAGAGCAATGTCCCTATTTGGGACGTTATGCAAAGCCACCCCAGTACTGAGTTCATCCTGGCCAGGGTGTGGGGAACCACCCCAGTGGACCTGTCCTCATCCCTCCTCTTCCTCACCAGTATGAGGTCTCTGAGGACTCCTTCTTCCAAAACATGCTCAACTTCTACAACTTCTCTGCCAAAGTGATGGCTGACCAGCTCCGGAAACCCCCCAACCGCGACCAGTAAGGGGTGGGCTTGGGGGTGGGGAGAAGGATGTGATCCTGGGTGCCTGGATGGCACTGGTTCAGTGGGGAGGACATCACCCTTGTGGGGTAGCACAGCACTGTATGCCACCTGTGGTAGCACAGGTCACCTGTGGTAGCTGCAGCTTGTCCCCAGGACAGGGTCCCTTGGTAACAGGATGGGGGCAAAAGTGACAGCCCTGGGCAGGGCCCTGTGGCGGGCAATGGCACAGGAGGGTGCTGGGGTTGGGGTGAGAGGGGACACACCCCTGCCTGTCCCCTGTCCCACCTCCCTGCCCCAGGTGGAGCATGACCCCACAGACTGTCAATGCCTATTACCTGCCCACCAAGAACGGGATCGTCTTTCCTGCTGGGATCCTCCAGGCTCCCTTCTACGCCCGCAATCACCCCAAGTGAGTCTGGCATGTGGGGCACCTCCTGGAAGCATGGGTTGGATCAGGGCCAGCATGCCACAGAGCCTCCCACACTCACAAAGAAAAGCCCTGGAGAGCCTGAGTGTCCCTCAAGGCTTTACATCCTGCAGTCAACACCACCTGCAAAGTCCTCTTAGGGCCACCAATGCGCCCAACAAGACTGATTGCCAGCTGGAGCAGAGTTTCATTGGGTGCTCAGACACAGATGGGGTGGGCTGCAATAGCATCATTAACACATCCCGTACTTATGTGGTTCTTTCCCATGGCCCCGCAGAGCCCTTAATTTTGGTGGCATCGGCGTGGTGATGGGGCATGAGCTGACCCACGCATTTGATGACCAAGGTGAGAGCCTACAGGCAGCATGGGCCCTGACCCCCATCACCTTCCTGTCCCCCCCCCAGCCCCTGCCCTTGGCGTGGGGAAGGGGTGCCCTGGGTGCACAGGGGTCTCGCTTTGCCATCCATTGCATCATGTGTGCTCGTGCCCCCCTGGCCACCCCCCTTCTATCGTCCTGTCTCCCCAGGTGGCACCTGCCGATACCTCCCCCCGGCTTCTCTGTGCAGCTTTCGCTCCATCCGCTTGGTGAGGACACAGTGTCTGCAGCCCCAGCCCCCTTCTCATCCTCCTCCCTCCAGGGCACGGGTTGGGTCCCTCTCACATCCACTCTGCTTTGCGCCTTCACCACAGCCCCGGAGCTGGCCTGGGGTCAATGAGGGAATTTGGGGTCATAGATCTGGGTTGGGATAGTGGGAATGCACTGGGGGATGGCTGGGGACTCAAGAGCATGGCTGAGCCCCAGGCAGAGCCTGCCCACAGCAGGGGCTGGGGGACGCCTTCCCCCCTGGGCGTGGACCCGAGATGCCAGGTCCCCCGGCATCCCCCGGTGCCCATTCCCCCACCACACCCCACTCTGCTTCGGGAACCCTTGCAGCAGTGGGGCTGCAGGGGGACGGCTTCCCCTGGTCCCACCCCAACCCGCGGCTCGGTCCTGCAGGACGGGAGTACGACAAAGAGGGAAACCTGAGGCCATGGTGGCAGAACTCCTCCCTGGAGGCCTTCAAGAACCGGACGGCGTGCATGACGGAGCAGTACGGCCGCTACACCGTCCACAGCGAGAAGGTCAACGGGCGGCAGACGCTGGGCGAGAACATCGCCGACAATGGCGGGCTCAAGGCAGCCTACAATGTGAGTGCCGCCATCCGGAGGGGACCCCCCTTCCTCTCTGTCCCTCCCCGGGGCTTCAGGTCAGCTCTCCCGCAGGCTTACAAGTCCTGGCTGCAGAAGAACGGGGAGGAGAAGCACCTTCCAGCCCTGGGGCTCACCAACCACCAGCTCTTCTTCGTGGGCTTTGCGCAGGTAGGGCGGAGCGAGAATATGGGCTTCCCATCTCTCCCTGGCTCCTTGGAGCCACCCCACAGCTCCCCATGCTGCACCGGGGGGTGCTCTGTCCCCATCCCTGAGGCTGCTGCCGCCCTGTCAGGTGTGGTGCTCCGTCCGGACGCCCGAGAGCTCCCACGAAGGGCTGGTGACCGACCCCCATAGCCCCGACAAGTACCGTGTCATCGGCACCCTCAGCAACTCCCGGGACTTTGTCGAGCACTTCGGCTGCCCCCTGGGCTCCCCCATGAACCCCGGCAAGCACTGTGAGGTGTGGTAGGAACGGGGAGGGTGCTGGGGACAGAGGGGATGATGCTCTGCTGTGCCCCTCGTCCCCAGACCTCAGTAGCTGCCGGAGCTGGCCATGGGCAGAGAGAAGTCCCCCTCCTGTGCTCACTCTGCACACCCCACTTCTGCACCCTCCCCGGCACACACGGCCCCACACCAGGCACCCACCGCAGCCCCATCCACAGCTTGGGGCTGAACACGGCCGGCAGAGAGGCTGTAGCACCCCCAAAACGCAGCTCTGCCCCCCAGCCCTGATGTGCTTGAGTCGGGCACAGCTCAGTGTCCCCTGCGCTGCGCCCCCCGCCTCAGGCGGGCAGGTCAAAGGGGTCCCAGGGAAAGCACCAGAGCCAAGATCAACCTGCTCCTGCCCCACAACCTGCCGGAGATGGAGGCTGGGGACCACCCGGCTCCGCGCTTCCCTTGTCCCCTCCCAGTCCAGCTTGGCTTCCCCATCCACCTCTGCTGGGACCAGCGGGCGGCAGCGGGGACTCTGGTGCCTTCAGCTGTGGGTGGCTGCCGCCGAGTTTATTTAACGATTAAAAGCAGTTTCCACTTACTCCAGCAGGTCCGGCTCCTTCGCGGTGTCGGGGCGGGGGGAGAGGTGGGATGTGGAGCTGTGGGAGTGGGGGTGATTCCAAGGCTGGGGACGCGTGGGAGGTGAGACATCCCGAGGGAGGAGAGCGGGGGATGAGATGTCTGGATGGATATTCCCTGAATGAGGGAAGCAGAGGCGTGGGGAAGAACACCAAGGCTGGTGGGGACGAGCCAGAGCCACGGGAGTCCCCGGTAAAGCCCAGCCCGGGGTTCCCGCTACCTCGAGCGGGTGACCCCAACCTGCCCCGGGCCTCCACTCCGAGCCCCCGGGGCCCGGTCCGGCCGGTCCCGCCCCGCACAGCGCGGCCGCAGCCGCACGCCGGGCTCTCCCGAACCCCCGGTACCGGGACCCCGCGGGACTCCGCAGCAACGGACAGAGGCGCTCACAACGGCTGCTGGGAGTCGTAGTCCTACCCGCGGACGGCGCAAGACGTGACGGGAGCTGTAGTTCGGTGTGAGGGATGCTGGGAGGGTAGTTCGGTCACGGAAGGCCCGCCGCCGCGCCGCAAGGAATGGACTACACTTCCCAGCAGGAAGCGCGGCAGGGCCAGAGTCCGGGCCTGGGCGCCTCGGGGGTACGGGGACATCGGGGCCGGGCGCGGCGGCGGGGCCGGGCCGGGACCGAGCCGGGGGCTGGGCCGGGAGAGATCGGTGGGCCGGACCTGGGTGGGAGTCTGGGCCAGGCCCCGGGATGGGTGACGGGTGCTGGGCCTTGGCCCGATCCCGGGTGCGGGACTGGGCCCCTGCTGGGGCGGGGGTGCGAGGTCGAGCCGGGTACCGCGCACCTGGGGTGCTGGAAGTGAACCACCCCCGCCGGGGCCGTGCACAGGCTCGGCCCTGGGGCAGCAGAGCCTGGGGACAGGGGCGGAGGAACATCCCTGCCTTGGGGTCCGGGGCAATGAGACAGCCGCGCCTTGCGGACAGGGATGCAGGGACACCCCTGCCTTCGGAACAAGGGCAGTGGGATGTCCCCGTCATCAGTGACACGGCCCCATTCCCCAGACAACATGCTCACCTTGCAGGCGTTGCCGCCCAAGCCTGGCACCATGGATAAACCCATCACTCCGGGGGAGCTGCTGTGTCTGGGCTCCAGCCTTGCCTTCTCTGGCCTCTTCTACTACTTGTACAGGAGGAAAGCCAGGGTCGTGGCACGCATACAGGTAGCCCTGTGTCTCAAATGCTCTTTCCTGCCCACTGTACCTTCCCCACTGCCCTCCACACTTTGATTTGGGTGCACGCACTGATGCCTGCAGCCTGCTCCATCCCCTGGTGGCTGCAGGCATCAGGGACATGCAGGACTGAGCAGGCCACATCCTGCCAGAGATCTCCACAGAGCCACTCTTGGCCCACTTGCTACCTGTCCCTGCCTGTGCTCACAGTCCATGCTCTTCCAGGAGGCCCCAAAACTCCAGGTCGATGATGATTTACCAGCCCTGGTGTCTGCAGCTGAGGGGAGGTGCCTGCCTTATGTTGCCCTGGAAGGTAAGGACACTCTGTGGCCCTGCAGGAGGGACAAGGGCCAGGATCTCCTCTTTTGGCCATGACACATCCCTTGTCCTTAGGCATAGTGCTGCCAGCCCAGGCTGCACTGACCAGCCACTACCATGAGGGGCTGCAGGGTGTGATCCAGAAACTGCTGCTGAAGGAGCATCGGCTGATCTGGAACAGCTTGGCCCGAAGCTGGTAAGTGATGGGAAGGGACTGCAGGAGTGGGCTTGCAGCAGTGAGTCCAGACCCCCATCCTCTGGGGCTACATGAGAGGCAGAAAATAACTTGGTTAAAGACTTTAGTCCCTATGCTTAGCTCAGCAGCGAGATCTCAGAGCTTCTCTGCGTTGTGGCCAGCAGGAACAGGGCAGTGATCATCCCCCTGTACTTGGCACTGATGAGGCCACACCTTCAGTCCTGTGCCCACTTCTGGGCCCTCAGCTCAGGAAGGACATTGAGCTGCTGGAGCAAGTCCAGAGAAGGGCAGCAGAACTGGTGAAGGGCTGGAGCACGTCTGATGAGGAGCAGCTGAGGGAGCTGGGGATGTTTAGCCTGGAGGAGACTCTGGAGTGGCATTATTGCTCTCTACAACCCCCTGAGAGGAGGTTGTAGACAGGTGGGGATCAGCCTCTTCTCCAAGGCAACCAGTGACAGGACAAGAGGAAATGGCCTCAAGCTGTGCCAGGAGAGGTTTAGGTTAGACATTAGGAAGAACTGCTTCACAGAAAAGATGATTAGACATTGGAATGAGCTGTCCAGAGAGCAGGAGGCTCCACCACCAGGGAGTTGATGGAGATGACATCCTTGGAGGTGTTTTAGGAAAGACTGGACATGGCATTTAGTGCCGTGGTTTAGTTGGCAAGCTGGACATGATGGACCTTTAGCTGGCAAGGTTGGACATGATCTCAGAGGTCAACCTGACTGATTCTGTAACTCTCCACACCCCAACCCTCTCCACTTGCAGGACCGAGAGTGAGCGGGTGCTCTCAGAGCAGATCTACACCGTCCCCTTCCTGCTGGCCTCGCCAGGTGCTGAGGCAGTGACACAGGTGAGCGTGGACAGCCCACTCCAAGCCGTCTGCCTGCCCCTGGAGATGGTGTACGAGCGGTTCCAGCAGCCAACCCACGGCTTTCGCGACCTGCTGGGCCAGTACCTGATTGGGGAGAAGCCCAAGGGCATCCTGGAGACGGAGGAGATGCTGCGGGTTGGGGCTGGGCTGACGGGCATCGGAGAGCTGTCCCTGCACCCCGACGGCTCCCTGCACCTCCAGCCACCGACCTGGGGAGGCGAGTTTTTCCTGTGCCTGGGGGACTGGCAGACGGTGCTGTCGGAGCTGGAGTCGGCCAGCGGGCTCTGGAAGGGGGCAGCGTTGCTGTGCGCGGCCGCGGGGCTGGCCGTCCTCCTGCACGCCCTATGCCGCGCCTACCGCCGCTCCCGCCCCAAGCGGCAACAGGACAAGGAGCTGGATGGGGAGGAGGTCGGGGACCGGGCACCCGAGGACTCCTGCGTGGTCTGCCTGTCACGGCCCCGCGAGTGCGTCCTCCTGAGCTGCGGCCACATCTGCTGCTGCTTCCGCTGCTTCCAGGCCTTGCCCACCCGTCTGTGCCCCATCTGCCGGGGGCCCATTGACCGCGTGGTGCCCCTCTACCAGGCCTGAGAGCACCCGGGGGTGCCCAGGGAGGGGCAGCGCGAAGCCAGCCGGGCCTGGAGCCCGCAGGAATCTCAGCTGTCTCCTCATGTGCAGCTGTTGAATTGCTATTGGGAGGGAGGGGTCTTGGTGTACCCTTCAGTCTGTTTTTTGGGGGGGGGGAGTTACAGCCTTCTCAGCCTCCCTTTGTCTGCCAGAAGGACCCCCCTAAACACAAAGGCTTGGGGGAAATCTACACAATGCCTGAGCTGAGGAGCTGAGACCCCAGCCCCACACTGGGGCACTACTTTGGCTGCCAGCTGTTGGACTTGTGTCCATTTTTGATCCATGACCTCCCAAAAGCCACAGAGGACTTCTCCCTTGTGGTTTTTTTCCAGTGTGTGGTTTTATGGGGAGGATTATGAGGGCAAGACCAGGGCTGGTGGGACATAGCAGGCACGGCAGAATGGCAGAGACCCAAACCTCCTGACCCTCTTCAGTGGCATACCTTGGTGCCACCGTTCCATGTGCCCACAGCCAATCCATGTGCCTACAGCCACTGCCCAGACCACACTGGGGCACCCAGGGGCTGGCAGTGATGAGTCCCTCTGCCAGCTGCTCTATCACCAAGAGGTATTTATGTCCCTCTGTCACTCTCTGTAAGGGGAACAGCTTTAGGGTGCCCCAGAGCCTGCCCTTGTGTCCAGCCCCACTGCACCTGGCTTTCCTGCTCACCTCCTGGACAGGACCAGGTGTGGGAATGACTTGCAGTGGTGTGGAGTGATAAAGCCAAGGAGCTGAGCTTGGCCTCGCCTCTTCTTTTGCACTGTTAAGCTGGGGGTTGGGTGGGTGCTGGGAACCACGGCTCACCCCTTGGAGGAGGTCTCCCCTCCTTCCTCACCCAAGGAGCTGGCCCAGGTTCACAATGGAGCCCAGGTGCATCTCCTCCAGATGCAGCCCTGGATGGGGGGTGGCAGGACACACAGGACTGTTGCCAAGGTGATTCTGCTCCTCGGGTCTCCATGGCAACTGCTCCCCTGGACTGCTCCCCATCACTGCCTGGCTGCAGTTGCCCAGGCAACCCACAGGCTCTTCTGGCTCCTGCAGCTTTGGGGCACCCAGGGTTTGGGGGTGGGGGCCAGTGCTGGCAGGCAACTGTCAGCCAGGCAGCATTGTTGGGATTGGAGGGGGATGATGTGCCACCATTGCTGCTGGGCTGGGGGTTTGTTTGGGGCATACCTTTGCAGGATGGCCCCCAGGACTCACAGCCAGACATGAGGCCCCAGAGGACCCAATAACGCCTCCTGTGACCCACATGCATTTTTGGGGTGGGGATGTGTGGAGGAGTTCTCTGCCTCCAGCCCCCTTTTTCTCAGCCCAGCCTCTTCCCTGGGCTGCAGAGTGAGCAGTGGGGCCCAGATCCCTCCCCACCCCCCCGGCACCGGGCAACCCCCCCGCAGCAGGAGGGATTTCGGGAAGGAGATAAATACCAGATGGGAGAGGGCCGGGCTGCCAGGAACACACTCCCTGCATGCCAAGAGCTGCTGGCGCGAGTGGGCGCGTGGGCCGGGGAGGGCGGGGGGTGCCCCTGCTCCCGGAGACTGCTCACCTCGTTCCCCTGGGCCCAGCAGCCAGCCAAGGATGGGACAGAGAGGGGCCTGCACCCCCCGTTTCCCTTTGCCCTCAGAGGTGCCCAGGGCAGGGAACACATCCCTTGTGCTGAGGGTACGGAGGGAGGCTGCCACCCCCCCGTGCTGGGGCACAGCCTTGCTCTAGCCCCACCCGGGTCCCTGCCACTCCCAGGAGGTCACCAGCCCGGCAGTGGCCTGGCTGCAGACCCCGCTGCCAGTCCTGCCTGGCATGGCTCCGGGCAGCAGCATGACTCACCCGCTCAGTTCAGCACCAGCCAGAGCTTGCCGTGCCAAACCCGCGGCATGGGCTGGCACAGGGGCTGCCCGGCGGTGCTGCAGTGCCTGCATCCCCAGACAAGCCTGCTGTGTGCCTCCCATGGGTATTTGGTCGGGAGCAGGACGGTGGGGAGCTCACAGTGCCTGGGCTGAGCACTGCCTAGCCTCCCTCCCCATCACACAGGCCACGCATCTTGACAGCTGCCACCTCTCACCCACAGGGTGCCAGCCCATGCCCATGGCCCCCGCCCGCTCCCCCCAGGGCTGCCAGCCCGCTCTGCCTGCCTCCCTGTCTGTTGTCATGGTGACCAGATATGTGGTGACAGGCGAGGATGGAGCCTCACACCCCAGCAGGGCTGTTTGCCCAGCAAGGTTGGCTACCCCCACCCTCCTGCTCTTCCCCTGTCACCCCTGGGTCTCAGGAGGGGACCCTCAGTGGAGCCCCTGCCCCAGGCAGTGTGCTGGGGGTGCTCCATCTGCTCAGATGCCAGGATCGCAGCTGTGTCCCAGGCAGCTCATGCAAGGAATTGGGACAGTGCCATCCTCCTTCCACCTGCCCTGACAGGGTACCCCCTTCTCAAAGCCAGGCTGTGCACAGAGACAGACAAACTCATCTCACTAATGACAGCCTGTCTTTCTTCCCTGGGAAAGGCAGCATCCCTCCAGGGACAGCCTCATCTTCCCACAGCAGCAGCTGCAGGAACAGCAGAAGATGAGGAGCATGCCACTCTTGCACACTTGCCCTGGGCTCACCCACAGGACAGCTGCCAAGCTGGATGCCTGTCCCTCAGCTTCTCTGCACTACGGTGACAATGTTCACCACAACCATCGTCTCACAAAGCCATCCCCATTGCCTGGACCCAGCCCAGTGCGTGTCTCTGCTCCCAAAAAACATTTGGACCGTGGCACAGGCAGTACACAAAGTAGCATCCCCACCTGGGCTTTGGCTACTGAGAGCCAGCAGCAACAGCCAGGGATGGGCACATCCCCAGCCTTACCAGTGTCATAGTCCCCAGTGCTGGGATGGGGACTCGGGGAAAGCACCAGTGCCAAGAGCAGGCGCTCAGTGAGGCCCCCCCCGGCTGTGGCTGCCACTGCTGTGAAACAGAAGTGCCATTTCACGTTTCTTGGCAGAGCTGGAAGCAACACAGATGGAGGCACCCGCACTGGCCTCCTGGCATGCCTTGGCAGCCCCCAGCCCTGTGGCACCAGCTGCAGGTGATAGGACTGCCTGCCAGACCTACAACAGAGAAAGCCCTACGTCCTGTGGCTGCTTCCTGCTTCCTTTCAGCTCCCTGACATCGTCACTGCTACTGACCCCACTCCTGCCAGGCGTTGGGGTGGATGGGAGTGCCTGGTGGTCCCCAACTCCAGCTGCCTGGGGTTCCTGCAGAGCATGGGCAAGATGTGTCCCACCACAAGCCATTTGCACACACACAGGGTGATTCTCCACCATAAAACCACTTAAACCATCAGTGAGTGCAAGAAAACCCCTCACCTCCATCACAGCACCTGGACTAGGCACCCTAATTCCCACCAAGGCTATGGGGCTCAGGAGGAGCATCCAGGTGTGGAGCTAGGGCATGGCAGGCACTAATGAGCTCTCAGAGTATCAGTGGAGTGTGGGCGATGCAGCACAACCTCTACTGCCAGTCCCACTGCAGCTGGGAGTCTGATGTTGTGCCTCCTACCCAGCCCCATATACACTGGGGCAGGGGCACGGCTGGCCCCCAGCCCTTGCATCATCCCCAAGGTGTCCTAGCTCAGGGGCTGCTGTGTAGGTTTAAGGAGCCAAGGCAGGAAGAACCACCTGCTTCCCACTCCCACAGCCCTTTCTTTCCGGTGGAGTTGGCTTTGTGTTGGACAAAAGGCTGCAAAGGAAGCAAGAAAGTAGATTACGTGTCTGCTAAAAGACGGATAAGGAAGGTGGGATGAGAGCCAGGGGAAGGAGGGTGCTCGTCTGGCTCACCAGGGGGAATGCTACATGAAATGGCAGGGGATGAGGGGGATCTCTTACTGGACCCACTGCCAACCCATTCACATTCAGGTCCTTGGTACCTTCCCTGCTACTCAGGGATGTGTGAGAAGCAGCAGCCTTGGGGAACCAGAGACTAGAGCTGTCCCAAAGAGCTGCAGAGCCCAGAGCCACAGCATTGCCCTGTCCCATCCATAGCCCAGCTGTGCTGGCACAAATCCAGCCCGTCTCCTGCCTGGATGGGCAGATGGTCCTTCCCACACCCCAAACCCCAGGCAGCC
Organism: Rhipidura dahli; assembly: GCA_013399225.1. Lineage (NCBI taxonomy): Eukaryota > Metazoa > Chordata > Aves > Passeriformes > Rhipiduridae > Rhipidura > Rhipidura dahli. The sequence continues at coordinate 1,138,725 of VXAC01004963.1, forward strand.
CCACAGAGCTCCCCCCACCCCATATCCAAGTCAAGTAGCTCCCCTGGGTGTGAGGCACTATACAGATACAGGTGTGGGACAAGCGGGGCCATTCCCAGGGTGACCCCTTTTCCAGCCTCTCCCCAGCAGCCTGCCAGGCTGGGAACCCTCCTGGGGTGCTGCACCAGTGCCACTCACATCCCACACAGCCCATCTGCTTCCCTTCTCTCTCACCCCCAGCCCCGCGCGTGCCACGGTCTGCCTGTCCCTGCCCACGGGCAGTGGCACGTGGGCTCAGCAACGGGAAAAGCAGGCCACATCTCAGCGTGGGCCTCTTGCCTATTTTCCCAGGCACTTTTCACAGGAGCAGAAGCTTTCACATGAAAAAGTTCAAGCTGGTTCCCCAGCAAAGACATGAATAAAGGCATTGCTGTGCCAGGAGAGCAGGCACTACTGTCCTGACCTGGCTCTGTTAGAGGACAGCAGGGACCAATATTCTGCAGATCCAGACACAAAGGTAAAACCATGGCTGAACCTTCCCAAAATAGAAGAACCTGCCTGCCCTCATGGACCAGGCCAGCTGATGTTCTTCTGCAGCACCTTTCAACAGATGTCTGACCATGGTGATCCTGGAATAGCAAGATGGAGCACAGGGCTGTCTATACAACTCCACTTTCATGCCCTTAAGATATTCTCACGGGGTTGATGGCTGGCATGAATGGAAGTGCCACTTCCATTCAGGGATCTGACATTGCAGCCCAGGACCCCCACATGAGCAGCGGGACCTGGATCTGAGGGAACAGCAGGAACTGGACTGCTCCAAGATAGGATGGTCCTCTCCAAACAGCCACAGCCACTGCTGCTGTCACCATCGTTCCCAGATCCCGGGGTCATGGCTGTACCCACAGTGCATTCAAGGAGCACCATCTTTAGCCTGAGCTTAAATAGCCCCCCAGCTGCCCCAGGTGACCTGAATGGGGGAGGTCCCTGGTGAGGCTGCTCAGAACCACCACTGCCAATTAATGCAATCACTGCCCTGGCAGTGAACAGTGTAGGAGGAAAGATCCAGGGTGGGTCTGGAGTAGAGGTGTGTAGATAAAAATGGGGCTCTGGAGGGGACACTGGGGTCACCCCTTGCTACCCCATACCAGGTCCCCACAGGGGACAGTTCTTCCCCTTTGCCACAGAGAGCCCCCAGGGAAGGGTCAGTGGAACAAGGGGCGTCCCAGGGCACAGCCCCCATGTGGCCATGCTTACAGACACCTGCAGAATCACACCTGTACACAACTGCATTCCTGCAAAGATACGGAATGGGGATGTGTACAAACACATGCACACATGGGGGCAAGAGGACTGGCAGGGGTTGAGGCAGGACTGGTGTGGCTCCAATGGGGAATCCCAACACTGAGAGGGGCTGCAATAGTGGGTGCCTGCATGGGTGTTGGGCAAGAGACACGAGCGAGGGGCTGAGGAAGACCCAAGGTGGGAGATGGCCTGGAATTCTGAGGGGTTGAGCTCTCTGGGCTCTGGAGTGCTTGGGGACTGGAGCAGGGTGTTGGGGGTCTGTTTGGCATCACCTCTGCATGCCAGGGGAGGGCCCAGCTGTGTCTGGTGGTCCTCAGCTGTCTGACCCGGGGCACCCGGCTGTGACAAGGGTTTCCCTCTCCATAGGGGCACCCCGTGGTTGGGGGCACCCCCAAGTCGAGGTGACCACCTCGGCAAGGCGGTGCCGGGGGGACCACCCCGCTCTGGGGCCGGGGCAGGGGCTGGGGCGGCGGTGTGGTAGGGTCCCTATCCCAAGC
>VXAC01004963.1:1151024-1174448 GCA_013399225.1 Rhipidura dahli
GGCGGGGCTGACAGCATGGCAGGGCGGCACAGGGTTAGGCTGGCGGGTTTGGAGGTGGGGAAGCCCCCACACCCCCTGCAGTGCCCTCCGGGCCCCAGTCGCCCCAGCTGACCCCGCCGTCCCGCAGACACCGAGATCGACTGGAAGGCCTACATGCAGGAGGTGGAGGGTTTCGCCAACGGCACCCTCGACTACACCCAGCTGAAGGGGGACACCGGGCCACTGGTGTGAGTGACAGGGACACCCAGCTCTCCGTGACCGGCGGCTCCCGGTGGGGCCGCAGGGCCCGGGCCCTCACTCCCGTCTCTCCGCAGCTACCCCGCCGGCTTCGTTTACATCTTCCTGGGGCTGTACTATGCCACGGGCCGCGGCTCCGACATCCGCCTGGCACAGTACCTCTTCGCCGGCCTCTACCTCCTCAACCTGCTCCTCGTCTTCCGCATCTACTGCCGAACCAACAAGGTACCCCGAGGCCAGGGTCCCTGCCGGCTGCCTCGGGACCTCCGCAGCTCTGCTGAGCCCTCACCTCGGTGAAACGGGAACAGGGTCAGGGCTGAGGTTTGGAGGAGCACAGTGGTAGCACAGAGTCCAGGGCAGGCTGCTGCTGACCCTTGTGTGTCTCTGTCCCCTGCAAGGTCCCTCCATATGTTTTCTTCTTCATGTGCTGCGCCTCATACCGCATCCACTCCATCTTTGTCCTGCGGCTCTTTAATGACCCCGTGGCCATGGCCATCCTCTTCCTCGCCATCAACCTCTTCCTGGAGGAGCGCTGGTCCTGGGGCTGCCTGCTCTTCAGGTGAGGGGCTGGGAGCTGCTCTCCATGGGGTGCTGGGTGTGTGAGCCAGCTCGGCCCCCGGCGGAGGCTGCGCTCGGCTCAGGGCTGCCCGGGCTCCTGTGTGGGGTCCACAGTGGTAATGCAGCTTCCTGCTCAGCCTGGCTGTGTCCGTGAAGATGAACATCCTGCTCTTTGCCCCTGGACTCCTCTTCCTCCTCCTGCAACGGTTTGGCCTCCTGGGTTGTATCCCCAAGCTCTGCATCTGTGCCCTGCTCCAGGTGGGTCCCTGTTTGCACTGGCTGCAGCAGCAGGGAATAATGGGCTGGCCTGCCAGGCTGGAGACAGTGGTACCAGCGTCTGTAGCCTCTCCCAGCAAGCTGGATGTTGATAAATAATCTAATTCACATGACTGTCATCTTTGGCTGACTGTCCCTGTCACCACACATGGCACTGGGGTTCTCAGGAGGTAGCTGGGGTGGCAGCAACCTGGTCTAGGGCTCTGTGATGGTGCTGGTGTGTCCCTGGCAGGTGGTTCTGGGCCTGCCCTTCCTGCTGGTGAACCCCGTGGGGTACCTGACCCGCTCCTTTGACCTGGGCCGCCAGTTCCAGTTCAAATGGACAGTTAACTGGCGCTTCCTCCCAGAAGAGGTTTTCCAGAATCGAGTTTTCCATGCTGCTCTGCTCCTGGCTCACCTGGCTGGCCTGGGGCTCTTTGCACTGCACCGGTGGCACAGGTGAGACCTGGGGTTCCCCATGGGTGCTGGTCCCTGCCTATCCCACATGCAGGATGCAGATCCATGACTCCCCTGCCCCTGCAGTGCTGCAGTCCTGGGATTGCAGGCATCAGCTGGAGGGCAGTTACTGTTCTGTTTTGGGGAATGTACTGCCCAGGCGTTGTGGCTCACAGGGGAATGTTGGGGTGGGAGAGACTTTCAGCATCTGAGATCAATGTTTGTGCTTCCCCTCAGTTCCAAAGAGAACATCCTGACTCTGTTGAAGGATCCTGGCAAAAGGAAACCCACATCCCCTCGCTTGACCGTCAACAATATCCTTTGGCAGGGTGGGCAGCAAGGAGAGGGGGAAAAGGCTGGGCAGGGCAGACCTTGGTTGGGTTCCAGGTCTTGCAGTGCTGTTGTACCAGCCTGCCCTGGGGAAAGGAGCTGTGCTGGACAGCTGGAGAGCTGTTGTGGGATCACACGTCCAGCCTCCTGCATTTGCCTCCTTAATGCCAGTGCATGGATTGTCTTCATCCTCTTCTCCTCCAACTTCCTGGGTGTCTGCTGCAGCCGCTCCCTGCACTACCAGTTCTACGTCTGGTATTTCCACACGCTGCCCTACCTACTCTGGTGCACCCCGACCACCAAGCTCGCCCATATGCCCAAGTACGTGCTGGCAGGGAGGGGGAGCAGCCATCTGCTGGGAGTCTGGGAGAGAAGATGGCTGGTGTGTCCCCCATGCTGACCCCCAGCTTTCCCCCCCTACAGGGTGCTGCTGCTGGGTGTGATTGAGCTCTGCTGGAACACCTACCCCTCCACAGTCTGCAGCTCACTCTCCCTCCACATCTGCCATGGACTCATCCTGCTCCAACTCTGGTACGGCACAGCCCCCACGCCAGTGTCACACACCCCTCCACCGAGCAGGAAACCCACAGCCACATCCAAGAAAGCCCAGTGAGAGTGGGGATGGCTGGCCAGTGGGGACTGGCTGCTGGAACTGCCCCATCTGCCTGCTCTGTTCCCACTCGACTTCCAGGCTGCCCAGAGCAATCCCACGAGGGCCATGACTCCTGGAACAGTGCAAAGGGGGCAGGTGTGGGGACCCCCAAAGGGCAGGACTTCCTGAATAAAAGGGGCTTTGTGTGCCCTTCCCCAAAATCCTTGTCCTCTGATGATGTCTGAACAGCTGTTCCTGGGTTTGCACCACCTGAGGGAAGACAGAGCAGCTTCCTAGGGCCATGGGCATTCTCCCTTCCCAGCCATGAGAGAGGGGTGCCCAGGGCTGGGCAGCAGCCTCTGGGGTGAGGTTAAAACAGAGGATCTGCAAAATTGCTTTGCCTCAAGGTTTCAATTGCTTTGATGGAGCCCAGCAATCCCTCTAGCACAGCTTTTCCTATTCCCCTGTCTGCTCCCTCCCACCAGAGGTGGCTGGGCAGGGGGTGACCCCCTCCTAGGATTCTGGTGAGCCCTGGCATGGCCTGAATGGAGCGGGCAGCTCTCTGCTCTTAACAGAGACACCAGTGCGGGTGGCTCAGAGCCAGGTGTCTTTATTGGCCCCTCGGGCGACCGTCAGACGTTGTTGGGGTTGTAGCACAGCATGTTCAGCTTGATGTTCTCATCCCAGTGACGCAGCAGCAGGAACAAGTGCCTGGCTGCCCCTTTGAGGCAGCCCACGTCCACCCCCTCGGGCAGGCGCTGTGCCTGCAGCCACGCATCTGCCTTGGCCGCCACCAGCTCCCACTCCTCAAAGAACCCAGCGCAGCGATGCTCCAGCCACGCCAAGGCCACTGCTGTGGCCCAGCTGGCACTCTCCAGATCCTCCAGCCCCGTGTCCTGACAGCTCACGCCGGCCTCAGAGGGGGCAGCTGAGTGGGGCCCGGTGTCGGACTCAGAGCCGTGCCCGCTGTCTGCCTGCGCCCACACGCCTGCACTGGGCACCTCGGAGCAAGTGCTCTGGGATGGGGGCGAGCTGGGCTGCAGGCCTGTGATGGGCTCCTCACCCTCCTCAGCCCCAGGTCCTGCCTCAGGGCTGGTCCTGGCCCCTGGGGACACGGGGCTGAGGCTGGCACGGTGGGAGGCATAGGGGGAGGCCCGGCGCAGGCGGTCCAGGGGGATCTGCACCACTTCAGAGAAGCTCTCGGTGAGCTGGAACGGCCCCCGGGCTTGCTGCAGCTGCACCTGCAAGGAGGGGGGCAGAGAAGTGGGGAGGACAGGCAGCGATGCAGACCCACCACAGCCCCAAACACTGGGAGCTGCAGGAGTGACCCTGGAGAACAGGGACAGTCTAATGACCCCCAAAAAGCCAGCCAAGATCCCCAGAGACATTTAAGGACACAGCAGGGCTGAACGGGCACCTACTGGGAGCATCTCCCTCTGCTCATGCTGCCAGGCATGACCTGGGTGGCTCAGCTGGCACCCAGCAGGGCAGGTCCCCCTGCCGGGATGGGGATGGAGATGGGGACAGGGAGCAGGCCCTCACCAGCGGGAGGTAGTCATGGCTCGCGTGGTTGCTGGAGCACTCGCTTTCCGGGCTGAGGCACTGCGGGCGCAGCACCAGGCTGGGACCTCTGCGCCTGCTCAGGCTAAACCTGTGGGGTGACAGGCAAGGTAACAGGACTGGGAGGAATTCCTGAAAGGCAACAGGACGCCGAACTGCTGCAGGGAAGGGGCTGGAGCACCAAACCCCCCACTTAGGCTGCAGGAGCTGGCAGGGGACATGGGACCAGCAGCTGCCAAGAAGTGGCACTGTCCCACTTTCCCCACAAGATGCCATTTTTTGGTCCCTTGCATCCCCCCATCCCACAGTGTCACCTGGAGCCTGCGATGCTCTCTGTGGATTTCTGTGAGCCCATGGAGGTGGTGGAGGGGCTGGATGGAGGCCCTGCAAGGGGGAAGCGTTAAGTGGGAACATGATGCACCCAGAGGTGTATCCTACTGCCCAGCACCTGGGAGGGCAGCTCAGCCCATGTGCCCAGGGTAGTGAGGGCACAGTGGATGCTCCAGCTGTGGCAGGGCATCGAGGGTACCCCCTCTCCCACCCTCATCCAGCCCTTGGCCCCCTGCAGCCTGGACATACCGTTTGGGTAGTTCTGCTTTTCCCAGCCAAAGGTAGGGGAGGAGATGCTGCCCGGAGACCTGGCAACCTCATCTCGCTCTGCAAAAGAGCAAAGTCTTGAGGGGCCCCGGTTTCCAGGGACCCTCACGGCTCACAGCTGCTGTCAGGGGCTGCTGTGCTGTCCTCCCACACCCCCTTCCCCACCATGGGGCAGATGCCTCTTTCCAGTTATGCACAGCACTCCAGGCAGGACCAGCCCCACACAGCCACCACCTGAGGGTCCCCAGAGACCCCAGTGCAGATCCCTGGGGAGCATAAGTTGACTTAAAGGTTTGAGTCAGTACCTGCAGTGCCAGGGGCCTCATCCTGCTCCTCTACATCCTGCTGCTGGCCCTGACCCGCTGAGGAGCTCCGGTGGTGCCAATTCCCTGCCGCAGCAGCTCGTGTCCGGCTGGCTGAGCCAGCTGCAAGGGATGATGCCACCTCAACCCTCTGTCCCCTTGCTGCCCCCTCCCTATCCCACCAGCCCCTTGTCCGTACCTATGCCCCACACCTCGGGGGCTGCGGGCAGGGCTGCCTGCGTGGCACCGTCCACGGGCACCAGGCGGGTGTAGAGGGAAGGCACGTTGCAGGCTTTGCTGGTTTGCACGGCTTTCAGGCGGAATCGGCGGGCAAAACCTGCCCGGAGCAAGGCGGTCAGAGCGGGGGGGGTGCCGGAGCCGCCGCGGGGGTTCGCACCAGCACCCACCTTGCTCCAGCTTGGCTTCCCGCTGCGCCACGCTCTCATTGTCCCGGACGACGGAGCGCGCTGCCAGGCGGTGCAGTGGCTTGTCCCAGGCTTTGGCCGCCCGCCGCGGCGGGTCCTCTCTGCCCGGCCCCTCCCGGGGCTGCAGCAGTGACTCCAGCGAGGCTGTCACTTCCCAGGACACCGGCTTGCCGGCTCGCAGCGCGTGGATCACCACCTGGCAGCGCAGGGGCAGGCTGGCATCACCCTGGCTGGGTTGCTCTGGCTCGGGCACTGGCGAGGCACTGAAGAGGTAGGAGGGCTCCACCAGCATGTCCCAGTCCAGGTGGGTGGGTGAGAGGAGGTTATCTGGGCAACAGCAAAGGGTGTGCTCAGCGAGGCACCTGGTTCCATCCCCACCACCCCCATCCCCACAGCCAGCACACACTTGACTCCACGGCACTGGGCTGCATTTGCCGTGGCTGGGGTCCCAGCTCATCCAGCCGCCCCTGCAGGGACTGGTTCCTCTTCTGCGACACCTTTTCCAGGGCCTGGCAGAGCCGATGGGCATCCAGCTCCCCGTGTGGCGTGGAAAAGCTGCGCCCAGCCAGGGCAGCACGCGCCAGCACCTTCTTCTGCCGCGCCAGCTCCTCCGAGCTCAGGGCCACTGTCACCTGCAGTGGGGACAAGGCTGTTGGCAAGCCCAGCACGGAGCCCAGACTGCAGTGAGCTGTGGTGAGGCACCTGCACCTCTCCGGCTGCTGGCTGGAGCCTTGGCTGTCGTCAGCCCCAGTGCTCTGCAGGCTGGCACCAGCTGCCTCCCAGGGATGCTCGCCTGGCACCACAGACATGGGAAGCACCCACACAGGAGTTTGCAAACATCCCTGGGGACTGACTCAGGCTGACGCTGGAGTTGCCAGGATTTGTGTGTGTGCAGGAGCGGGGTTAACTAGGATACTCAAGCTGGATGATGTTACAATGGGATGCGTTCCCCAGTGCAGGGTGATGTCCCTGCATTGAGATGCTTCCCCTAAAAGCCATGTCAGGGCAGTGGCACCCATGCCACCTCTCTCCCCGGCAGCAGGGAGCTGGGAGGATCATTTACTCTGCAGGGAAATCACTTACGCTTGACATTTCAGCAGCAAAGGTCACCAGCTGTGCTGCTGTGCAACAGGAGTGGGTTACCTAAGCCGTGCCATTGGCAAAGAGCGTGTCCTGGTGCTGGGTGACAGCTGGCCTTACCCAGCCTTGGGGCCATCGTCACCAGGGCAGCTGCCTCTCCCTATCCCAGGGACCCAGCTGAGTTTTAAACCCAGGTATGAAGCAGTAGGGATGTGGCCCATTGCTAATGAAGCATCTGTCAGCGTTGGCTGAGGGCGAAGGAGCCAGGCAGGGGCCCAGCCAGCCGGCCCTTCGTCTCCGGCTCGACAAATTTGTTACGTGATGCCAGCCCAGCTATTTTCATTTGGTTTCTGCAGCATCCAGGAGTCACTGAGCTGGCTCAGTGTCTGTTAGACACCCAGCTGACTGCTGGCCAGGGACACTGAGGGACCAGTTGCTTGGTCCCCAGGTAGGGCAAAACCACTCAAGGAACATCCTGATGGCATCCATTGCTGATCCTTGCTTAAAATCCAGGCTACAGCACTCCATTTCCCAGCCCAGTGGGCAGAAGCCTGGACACAACAGGGCAGCGAGACCCCAGCTAAACCATGAGCAACCCCTGCACCATGAGCTCCAGCACCCCATTGGCTTCCTTACCTTGGTGCTAGCTGGGGCAGAGGGCAGCGGGGCAGATTTGGTGGAGGACTCACAGAGGGACAGGCTCTTCTGGCCCTGCTGGGAGGTGACATCAGCACCAGGGGCCGAGGAGCCGCTCTCGGGGGCCACATCCCGGGAGCCAGTGGACTCGCTGCTGGTAGAGCTGCGGGAGAGCAGCCCCTGGCTGCGGTCGGTGCTGACGGAACAGTGTGTCAGGACATACTGCTCCTGGATGTAGGAGGGCTGGTAAATCCGCTTCCAGATATCTCCCCCAGAAACAGGATCAATACCTGCCCGGTGAGCACACACTCTGTCAGCCCAAGGCTCCCATGACTGCCCCCACCCCAGCTCTGGACCCCACTCACTCCGCTCTGACACCTCTGTACTTCCAGCAAAAAGCTCCAGGGAGGCATCCCCAGTTCCTGGGTTGCTCTGGGGTGGCTGGCAGCTCTCCCCAGGACTGGAAACTTCCTGCTGGGAGAGAAAGGCTGAGCCCCGGGAGCCCTGGCGAGCCCCTTCCTGGCCCTAGGAGAGAGAGGACACCACCATCAGCCCCCCAGCACTGGGGCTGCGCCGTCCTCCCCCGGCCAGTGCCGGCCGTACCAGTGGGCGCCTGTCACCAAAGCGGGCGATGCTGTAGAGGACACAGTAGCTGACGAGGCGGTCACCGGGGTAGAGGGCTGGGAGCTCGGTGGGCGAGAGCAGAGCCTCCATGCTGTCAGGGACGTACCAGTCGATGGTGATGTCGCTGACAGCCGGCTCAATCGCCTTCTTCAGGGACTTGATCAGCTGGGGTGGGAGGTGGAGGCAGTGTCAGACACGGTGCTGTCCCCAGTGCTACCCATGCCCCTGCCCAGGCATTACCTTGGGCTGCAACCTCTCAGCTGGACTCAGGAACTCAGCACGGCCCCGGCTCACTTTGGCCATGGCCTTCAGCAGCTGCCGGCACGCCCGTGGGCCCATGCCAAAGCTGAAGCACCTGCAGGAGAGCCAGGGCATGGAAAGCCATGGCTGGGCTGGGGCTGGGGGCTGGATAACCTAGTGATGAGCCCTTTAGTAGGGATGGGCAGAGGTGTCTGACAGCCAGAGTGCTGTCCTGGGCTGGGGCACTCCAGGAAGAGTGGAGCCATTGGGCTGAGGGATGTGAGGAGTGAAGAACACCCTTGGGGCAGGTGCAAGTGAGATTTGAGACTGCTTAAGGAGAAATCAGTGGGAACAGCGCAGGGGATTTGGAGAACACTGAGACCTGCTGCGTTCTGGTGCTGTACCTGATGGTGCTGGCCTGCCTGCGCAGCAGCCGGAGGACCCTGCTTGCGCTGCCCGCTGCCGCACCGGTGAAGAGGAACAGCTGGCGAGGGTAGCCGTGGTGGAGGGGCTGTGCCAGCGCCCAGCCCAGGGCTGCCAGCAGGTTGGTGCCGCCGGGGTCCGCCCGCAGTCCGCCGAGGTGTTCACAGGCACGCCGCAGAGTCTCCTGGCCACGTGAAGAGCCAGACTTGCAGCAGTCCCCCGGCTCACCAGCCCGGGTCCCCTGAGTCAAGGAGCTGGGAGGAGGACACAGAGGGGCAAGTGGATACCCAGCATTTGCCTGTGATACTCACATTGCTGCAGAGGCGACTGGATGGGAAGAGTGGCTTGATGTCAGCGCCGAAGCTGGCGACGTTGAGCAGTGTTCCTGACGGGAGGCTCTTCAGGGCCACCAGCAAAGCCTCCTGAGGTGACAGCAGGGACCAGGGACAGCTGCTAAGGACTGGCCACCCAGGGAGCACCCCTGGACCCATGGCCATGCCTCACCTTGACCTTGTCAAGGTCAGGGCCACTCATGGTGCTGCTGCGGTCAATGAGGAAGAGGATCTCGCGGGTGATGCTCTGCAGGTCCCCGGGGATGCCCTCCACAGCCGGGCAGAAGTTCAGCATCAGCACGGGGTTGGGGAAGATGTCTTTGTGGAAACGCTTCTGCACAAAAGCCACCTGCGAGCCAGGCAGGTCAGAGGCTTTCTTACACCCCCCGGGCCATGCCAAGGTCTTCCTCACCCACATCCCATCCCCTTTCCTCCTCCTCCTCCTCCTCCTGGCTGGGGCAGAAGTAGCCGTGCCCTGTCACCTGTCTCTCGCCACTGCTGTCCTTCCTGGCAATCCGCACGTAGTCCCGGCGGCTCCGGATGTGTGCCTCGTACTCGGGGTACGTCATGGTGCCATCCTCAATCACCAGGTGGGGGCTGTGGGGCTCTGGGGGGCACAGGAGAGTTTTGAGCTACCCTGTGCAGCGAGGGGCTGGGGGATGCTCTGGATGTCTTTGGGGTGATGTCTCAAGCCCCCCATAGGCACCATCTCCCCTCACCACAAGGGTAGAGGATGATCTCTAGGTCCCTGTCGTAGTGGTGGGGCTCAGCCAGGGTGACGCAGGTGGTGGTGGCAGAACTGGCCCAGGGGTCGGCGTCGGCTCTCAGGGCGTGTGATGGGCTCTCCAGCCCTGCAGAGAAGGGAAGGCAGCAGGGAAGTCTCTCACAAACCCGCTCCTCAGCCTCCCACCCACCAGGCCCCACAGCAGTGGCTTGTTCCTGACAGAACTAATGGGATTAACTGGGCCAGGAGCATGGCCCAACCAACCAACCATCTTCCCCTCCTCACCCATTCTCTCCCCAGGGAAGGAGGCTGCTGACCTAGAGCTGCCCAAAGGCACAGGCAGGGTGACTTTGAGGGGTCCCAGCCCCAGGGATGGAATGGGAAAAGGGCTTCTTCACCTGCAGGGAGTGCAAGAGGATGCCCGGGGACAGGACCTCACATCCTCCTAGAAGCACGGAGAGACCAGGGAACACCACCCACATTTTGAGGAGGTTTTACACAACCAACCGATAACACCCAAGCCACCCACCTGCCAGCAAGCAGGGGCCCTTGACCAGCAGCTCGAAGGCGAACTCGTAAGGAAAAGGGTTGTAGGGTCGTCCCCGAAAGATGTCCATGCTCTCCACAGGCGCCACAGCAGGTGACTGGCTCCGGGCACCTGGCCCCCCAAAACAGCTGGTGGGGCTGCAAGGGGAGAGGGGGTGATGGCTCCTGCCCCCGGCCCTGCTCGCTCAGCATTGGCATCGCCCCCCCTGGGATGGCAGAGACTGAGGAAGCCATGAAAATCACCATAGGGCCAACCTGTCGTCACACAAGCTTGCCGGCTCGCTCTCGGGGTCGGTGGGGACGTGGGGCGTGAGGATGGGGGGCAGAAGGAGGCGCAGGGCCCCGTCTGGCAGCGTGGGCAGCTCCTGCACTGTGTTCAGGGTGACAGCCAGGCTCTCTGAGGGGCACAGTGTGCCAGTGACGATGATGAAGGTGGAGCGCTCCACGTTCTCATCCAAGACAAGGTGGCCTGGACAGGAGAGGGATGAGAGATGGGGGAGGTCAGCGAGGCATGTGGGGCTGTGGAGAAAGTCATGAGTGGCCCTAATTGCTCCTAAAGGTGACAGCAGAGCACAGGCATCATGAAGGCCATGCAAATAACAGCAGACCCCTAGAAGAGGTGGAGGGAGGGGAAAGGAGACATGGAGACCTCCAGCCCCAGAGGCCCCCCAGGCACTGGGGTGGCCTGGCAGGGGCTCTCAGCCCCTCATATTTCCTCATACTTCACCCCCACCTGTTCTGAGCCTCCTGGCCAGGAGCACCCAACAGCATCACCCGTGCCACAGCACTTACCACTGGCACAGCGGCGCAGCCGGCCAGGGCTGGGGCTGCACTGGAGGCAGCAGTCCTGCACCCGGTGCCTGTTCTGGACCTGGAATGTCACCCTCCGGCTGCCCACTGCTGCCTCAAAGCCGGCCACCACCTCTGACTCCTCCAGAGGGTAGATGAAGATGCCTGCAGGCAGAGGAGAGCCCCGAGGCAGATCCCAGCATTGCTGTGGCACGGAACAGCCCATGGGAGCCCCGCTGAGAACCTGCCTGACTCGCAGCACGACTGAGATGCACGCGAGTGAGATATAGGAGCAAACCAGAGCCTCCTAACCCAGAGGGAGGATGAAATCCCCCTCTTCCTCAGTGATGGGAATCTGCTCAGTCTCACTCTCCTCCTGCCCACAGTGTGTGACAGTGGCCCCAACTCTGCTGGCCTCTGCATTTGCTCCCCAAACTGAGCAAGGTTTGGGGGCCAGGACATGGGTGGGCTGGAGACAGGATGCTCTCCAGCACAAGGGCTTTTAGGGGGCCATGCAGGCAGCCTGGGTCCCTGCTTGGCCTGACAGCCCTCCCTTACCTTCCACAGGCTCCTTGTGGGGGTTGGTGTACATGAGCTGAGCAGTGATGCTCAGGGAGTATCCATTGGCACAAGCCTTCACTGTGGAGCTCTTCAGGGGCAGAGACTCCCAGGACGAGAGGGTGTAGAGGCCTGGCATGGTCCCTCAGTGGGCAGCTGTGAGCAGAGGGAAGGCAGGCACTGTATGCTCAGGGACAGGGTCTCCTGGAAGGGGCTTCTGCCCACAAGCCATTTCCATCTGCCCAGCCTGCAAGGAGGAGCAGGTCTCCAGCCCTCCCACATGCCATGCTGCTCTTCAGCATCCACAGAACACATGGACCTGGACCCAGGTATCTCCTTGGACCCCAGCCCACCTGCAAACCAGGTCTGGAGCCACAGGAGCCCACAGAGAGGACAACAAAATTCCTGTGAGCAGTGGTTACGTGCAAGCCACAAGCCCTGGCAAACAAGCAGGGATGCCTGGACAGAATGGATAATGGCCAACCACATGCAGCCCATCTCTGAGCCACCCCAGAGCAGCTCCAGAGCCTCCCCAGGCCATCTCCTGCACTAGCTGGGAGAGGAGCGTCTGCTGCTCCCATCTCCATTCGTCCACAGAGGCTACCAGGGTAATTTGTTTAAAAAAAAAGCCAACCAGAAGGGCGAGAAGCCCACAGTGTAACTAGGACAAAGCAGCGAGCAGTGTTTGCTGGGGGTTTAATAATTAACAACAAGGTCAGTGCTGCACGGAAGAACAGCACAGAGGGGAATGCACTGCAGGGTGGAGCCCGACAAGTGGATGATCATCACTTTCTTTGCCCAGAAATTGATGTGTCTGGGGTCCCACCCTTTGGCAGGAAGAGAGGTGGCTGGGGATTCCTTCCTGCCAGGGCACCAACCCATTCCACACCTCTCTTCCCCTTGGGAAAAACACCCAGGAGCAGCATCAGAAATAATTGTCTGGAGTCAAGGCATCTCTCCAACATCAGCCCACCCTGTGCCATCAAATATTTGTGTAAAATACTCGTGTCAGCCTTAGCCCTGGCTGTGTGGATCTGGGGACAGTGTGCATGGGGTCTGCTCCGCATGCAGGGCTGCACCTCTGCTCTGTATCCCCTGCCTGCCCCAAGCACCCAGGACCCCGCAGCAGCGAGGCCCCCGCCCCACGCCCCGTGCTGATGCTCCAGCACACCATGTGCCCGGGGCAAGGACAAAGCCAGGTACAAGTGAGCCATCTGGTGCCCCCATCCAGTGGCCTTCATCCTGGGAGCAGCTCACAGGAGCATCAGTAATGGGAGGCCTGGGGTGCCCCCAGCATGTGGTCATAGAGTGCTTCTCACAGAGCATCCTTGAAAGCAGAGCAGGGCTCCATCCTTGGAGGCAGCACAGGTACCAAACTCCCAGCTGGCACAAAGCAGGGAGCCTTGGAGAAGCGCAGAAGTGCATTAGCAACGTGGCTGCATCCCAGGAAGATCAGCCCATTACAGCAGAGGAGAGCCATTTACCTGCTCAACTGGCATTGCAGGGTTATGCTGACAGATCCTGGCCACCCAACCACGCCCCACCATCCCCAACCCTCCCCGCTCTGTGCAGGATGCTGCACACACTGCTGAGGCCCCCCACACTGTGTTCCCAGCACGTGAGGTGGCACAGGGTCCCTGCACAACCTGCTGTTCCTCCACTCTTGCTGTTCCACAGTTGGGAACATCAACAGCTGATTCCTACCCTGACCACAGCACCCAGACAGGATCTGGAGACCAGGACGCCTCCAACCCAGCCACACTGAGCCATTAAAGACATATTTCTCCCCAAAGCTGCTTAATTTGTTCCCAAGGCACCCAGTTTAATGCTCAGCAACGTGCCCGCTATTTGCCATGCTGTCTGTCGGCCGGGTCACTGCCAGCTTGTTTACCAGGGACTTACTGGAGAAGCTGTCCCGGCTGCTTTTTATCACTTCTCTTTACATTTACCCTCACAGAGTAAACAGGCTCCATCTGGTCCTGCCACACTCTGTGCTGGCTGCTCTAAGCCCCGTGGTAATGAATAAAACCAGACCTGATGGTCCTCACCCCAGCCTCTTCATCCTCTTTCCCCGGGGCAGCAACTTGTCCCTAGATGTCAGCGTGGCATCACCAACAGGTCCCCAGCCCTCTCCCCATCCCCAGCATGATTTCCAGTGCCTTCACAGCCCTCTCTTCTTCCTCCCCTCCACCTACTGCCTGCAGAAGCTGGTTTAACCAGCAACAACCCCAGTAGAAAAGGGCTACAGCAGGCTGGGGGCAGCTCTCTGTGCCAGCAGCTAAAAACTGTCTGTGAAGGCGAGAAGGAGCTGACTCTTCCCTAGGTCAGAATAAATCAATGTTTCTCTTCTCGCCTGCGGGCAGGCTGAGTTTTCCAGCAAGGCTGCTACAAGCGAGGCAGGTGCCTGAGCCCAATGGACCCTGCTTAGCTGCCTGGGGAGTTGTCAGAGTTTCACCTGCTGCAGCAACAGCCGCCCAAGCCGGGGTTCAGCATGGTCCAGGGGAAGGAAGAGGCCAAACCCAACACAGGCAAACCCAGCACAAATTTCCATTGGTGACAGACACACAGGCAGGTTCAAGGGAAACGATGGAAGGAGAGGAGCCCAAGCCTCTGCAAGAGTGCCTGGAGTGAGGAGCCATTGCTGACCCTCCTGCTTCCCCCTGCGTCCCTCGCCTCCCCTCCCTGCGAGACATCCCATGGGGCACAAGGGCAGGAGAGCAGGATCCATCCCAACTCCTGGAGCACAGAGAAGGCCATGGAGCCAGGGGGTGATGGTTCTGTTGCCCTACACCCATGGGACACACGACTTCTTTGCTCCAAAGAGGAGCAAAGGGGAAAGGAATTGCTGGATGGAGCAAAGGATTATCTCCAGCCTGTGGTGCCTCCTGCTTTGTCTGCTGGGGAGTGGGAACAGAGAGCAGAGTCCACTGCACACGCGCGTGCAAGCTGGGACTCACACCCTTACTCCAACACCGCATCCAGGACCACCACCTCCAGCACTGCTGCTCTCGCCTCCCCAGAGCCATTAAAACCCCTGGAAAAACCCATCCTTGCGCCAGGGAACAGGAGCTACTTGCCCTCAATGCACCCTAACACTGGCACCCCCCCAAAAAAAAGTCTCAGCCCCATGGATTTCCCTTGACAATGGCAAATCCTGGCAGGGCAGCCCCACAGAAGGGTCCCGGTGTCCCCCACCATGGGACGGCTGTGCCATGGGCCAGGGACTGGTTGCTGATAACCTGGAGCATCTTCCCAGCAGTTACCGGAGCCAGCCCTGCCCGGTCCCTGCCGGATGGTGATTTCAGCACTTTTGTGGCCCTGCTGTCTCATCTCCACCTCTTACCCCTCCCATGACCCAGAGCTGCCCTTACAGCGGATGCACGACCCTGGGACACCGAGGAATTGCGGGACGCCGTGTGGCCACCGTGGTCCCTGCCCTGCCTGCCCCCCGGCCCTGGTCCTTACCTGGAGGAGGAGGATGAGGATGACACACAGGCTGCAGGCTCCTCTCAGCACCCGCTGGGTCCCTGCTTTCTGCAGAGCCCTCTTCCCTGGGGATGGGTTTCCCTGTCCCTCTGTCTGGGCGGCTGCGGTACCCGGGGGATGAGCGGTCCTTCCCCGCCTCTCCCTGCTGCAGGCTCCCTCTCTGGCACTGGCTCCTTCACCGCCCTCGCTCCATCCCTCACTCCCTGTGCCAGCAGCAGAGCTGCTCCAAGCCCAGCCTCATTAAAGAGACACACTCCCCAGTACCGGCACCCCGGGGGGGGCGGGGGGATGCTCTCACGGGGAGCGCTCGGGGTCTCGGGGGACAGCTGACACCCCCAGAGAGTGACAGGCACCAGTCAAGAGCAGAGCCCATGGCTGTGGGCTGCTCTGCAACCCACAGAATAGCAATGTCCAGGCAAACTAGGGTACTGGTGGGACCCCTGGTGATGCTGCAGCAAGGAAAACCATGAGGTTTGTCTGACTGGGACATGTAACCACCCCCTGTGTGCCCCCCAAACAAATCACGAGGCAAAATAGTCCCCATCAGCCAGCTGAACTCTCCAGTACAAATAATGTGGGCCACAAGTGTCACAACCAGCATCACTAGGAAAGGTCTCAGCTGCCCTGAGACCACCACAAAATTACTTGGAGGGGGTAGATGCTGAATATCCACCCCAAACCCAGATGCCCAGGGGTTCCACTGGGCTGTCCTCCTCAGCCTCCACATGCTGCAGTGAAATCACAGCCCTGAGGAGCTGGAAAGGGGGCGATTCGAGGACAGCCCAGCTTTTGGGTGAAAAATGTGACAACAAGCTCCCCTGGGGAAGGTGCAGACAGTCAGGAAATCCCAGCAAAGTCAGGACATGTCTGCTGGCAGGGAGATCTCACAGCCCGGGGTGCACTGGGAATCCCTCAGCCACTGACAGCCCCACATTCCCAAGCAGGGCCAGAGAAATCCATCAGATTTGGGCTAATCCCTGCCCTGCCTTTCCCAGGCAGCTCCCTGTGCTATAGATAGGACTGTGCTGCTGCAGCTCTTTTTATAGAGCATGCAGAGAGGAGTCCCCCCCACCTCCTGCACAGCAGAACCCACTGTCACAGCCACACCGAACCTGGAGCCAGTCCAGACACAAACAGGGGCAGAAAAATCCAGCAGCACCACGAGGGGAGCAGTCCCCAGTCCTCAGTAGGTATTTTTAGATCTCACCTCCGAGCTGACCCCATTACAGCTTCAGCTCCTTGACACAGGTTTCACAGGTGACAGCAACAGAGGGAAATCTTGGTGGAAGACGCCCTTTTACTGCACACAAGTAGCATGACACACACTCCTCCTTCCTAACCCCTCACCCTGGGCTTTAGTCAACAATCATCTGGCCAAGAGGCAGTCTGTGCATCCCTAGGGCTCTTGCTAGAGCACTCTGAGCTGTTCCCTCCCCCACGTGAGATGCCCCACGGCATTTCACTTCCCCTCCCTGTGCAGACAGGAGAGCTGAAGTGTACAGCTGCTCCTCTTCCCTCTCCTTCAAGACCACAGGAGAAGGATGCTAATCCATGTGTTAGCCCACCATGACAGCCGCCAGCTCTGGGAGCTGCTGGAGGCCCCAGACACCACAACAAATCCACACAGCCTGCGACGTGCATGGGACTCCCACTGTCACAGCAAGCGCCGCAGCCACTCCAGCCCCAGAAAAAAATCCACAAGCTTTGATTTTTCTCTGAGATATCATTTCTAGGCCAAGCTGAGGCAAAGGAAAAGCGTCCAAGTGTGAGCGCTGGTTCAGTGCCACCAGCCAGGGTGATGGAGCTTGGCCAGCCCAGAGCGTCAGACGTGGGCCCCGGCACGACAGCAGGTGAACAACAGCGGCACGCGCAGCGCTGGGGACACAGCTGAGTCTCCCCCAGCACACGGGCAACCTTCAGCAGGACACACAGAAGGGCTCCATCCCAATCTGCTCCCAGCAGCATCAGGCATCAGGTGTTTGTGTCCCTGCTCTGCACTGTCACAGCTTCCCCACAGCAGCTCATCACAGACACAAATAGACCTGGAGAGCTCGGCACTGCTTTTCAGCAGAGTGCTGAGCAAGCCTTAGCATGCGTTAAACCCTGCAAACAGAGGCCCAGCTCAGCCCAGTGGCTCCATTCAGCATCCTCACTCCCCAGTAACACCTCACCAGCAGCTGCAGCACAACCCAAGGGACCAATCAGGATCTGGGTATTTATCCTCAAATCACCTGTTCCTTGAGCTGAATTATCACCCAGTGACAGGGCTTGTCGGAGGGGGTAGAGACCACAGAGCTTTTACAGATGCCCTCAGGTCCCGAGTCACTGACAAGTCCTGTGAATTTAGTGTGAGTTTAGTTATTTGGGGAAATAACCCAAAACCCAGGCTGGTAGCAACTGCACTCAATTCAGCTGCAACTCCTGAGACCCCGCTGAAGATTGCACAGGCAGAGGGTTTGCCTGCAGAGAGAGGGGCAGGGGCATCCTGTTTAGCTGCTCCTTAATAAGCAAGAACTAAGCCAAATCCTGAGGATGGGTAGCCATGGAGGAGGAAGGTGCCAGTGGTGCTTCTGGTCAAAATCAGGCACACTTTGGCTTAACCTGTGTAATATTGGTCTTTACAGGGGGCCTGGAGGGAGGAAATGAAACAACACATGAGCACAGATAGAGATGGCTGGTGGAGACATCTGGGATCCTTGGGGAGAGGGGCTGGGAATGCCGCCAGCACTTCAGCCTGCCTGACTGAAATCCTCCCAGGATGCTGGCAGAAGTAGATGGGGGGCTGGAAGCCCCCGTGGGGCTGGCTCTGACACAGACCCAAGCCACACACTGGTGGCTGCTGGATTTGCTTTCGGCAGGAGAAAATAACAGCGACTCCCAGCCGTGGGGGATCTCGCAGCAGCCTCCCCGCTGGGGCTCGCTCGATGGCGCCAGGCTCGCTGGAGAAAACGAAACTGCCAGGATTTGAGGAACCCGAAAGTGCCGTGCCGATGACGCGCGTCTCTGCTTCCTCCACGGCGGCCGAGCCCTCTGCCAGGCTCGGCGGTGCGGCTCTCTCGGCGGTGCTGTGCCATCCCCGCGCCGGGACCCTCCTCACACGGCAGCACAGCCGCACAGCGGCTGCTCCAGGGTGGGTATCGCTGCTCCAGGGTGGGTATCGCTGCTCCAGATTCTTGCTGTCGCCCTTTTCCCGAGAGTCTGCTCGCGGGGGGACGTGGCGGTTCAGATCAGTTTGGGCCACCACCGGAGCTCGGGGGGGTCCCGTCAGGTCAGCCTGTCCCTTCACAGTGGTGCCCGAGAGGCTCAGCCCTCTGCCCACGGGCGGGGATGGGGTACGGGGTGCCCACGCTGCAGGGCTTGTCCCCAGCCTGGCCTGAAACGTTCGGGGGTGCCGGGGGCGGCGAGATGTGGGGGAAGGCGGAGGGGCGCCGGAGCGGAGCGGAGCGGGCATGCCCGGNGTGAAGGCGGGACGCGCTTCCGGAGCGGCGGCGGCGGCGGAGCGGTGAGAGCGGCGGCATCGGGCGGGGCGGCTGGGGCGGCTCCGCACCTCGGTCCCGGAGCACGCGTGGGATCCCCGGGGTGCTGCTGGGGGTTCCCTCTCTCACGCCTGTCCGGCAACCCGCTGGCCGAGCGGATGTGCCCGCGGGAAACCCGCCTGGTCCCCGGGCAAAAGTGGCTCCTGCGGGCATCGCTGCAGCGTCCCGGCGGAGGTGGCTCCGGGGGCCGCTGTGCCCCCGCCCTATCCTCGGGCTGGGCTGCGGGAAAGGGGGTGAGAAGGAGCACCCCAGCTGGGCCAGCTGCCATTCCACGTGACGCGTGAGCCGAGGGAAGGTGTGGGAGCGAGTAGCAGCTCTGGCAGGAACACCGTGCCCTGGAGCAGGCGCAGGGAGGGGCAAGGAAAGGGAAGGGTTTTGAAGATCTGCATTAAACTTTATTCCATGTCCACAGTGTAAGATCCTCTGACTTGTAGCAATGGGGAGACCCAGGAAGGAGTCTGCTGGCACATCATCCCCCCGACCCGCCACAACCGCCTCCCAAACTTCCCCTGCTGCGCCCCCGCCTTCCACTTCAGCCACCCGGGCCAAGGCCACAGCTGCAGGGAGCCAATCCCGAAGCACTCCGGCTGCCAAGGCTGCCACCCCCTCGCAGGGCCGGGGGACAAAGGCAGACTCTGCTCAGCCAAGATCCACAGCATCCCGCGGAGCCCGAGGAGATGCTGGGGGCAAAAGCAGTGCACCTACCAGGAGTTCTACAACCCAGAAGAAAGCACCTGATGCTAAGGGAGCTGCTGGTGCTGCCGGATCTGACCTGTGCCCACAGAAGAAGCAGCCTGGGGCTGACCCGAGCAAGGCCTGTGACCGGTTCCTGCCCCCTGTAAAGAGCCAGGACATCCCAAGGGTGGAGAAGGAGACCCGGGGCCAGCGGGAAAACCCCAAGTGGTACGAGTGGCGGGAGAACCGCATCACTGCCTCCGTGGCCCCCAAAATTGCCAACAGCAAGTTTGCCAACAGCAAGACAGACGAGGTGCCCCAGTCCTACCTAAAAGAGGTGGTGAGCTCTGGCTCCAAGGTGCAGACCCCAGCCATGTCGTGGGGGATCCGCAATGAGAAGGTGGCCGTGGAAGCCTACAAGCAGAAATCACAGAAGGGGGGCAAGCCAGTGCAAGTAGAAGATTGTGGCCTTTTCATTCACCCGGAGAAGAAGTGGCTTGCTGCCAGCCCTGATGGGATCATCAAGGACGCAGCCACAGGGAAGGACCTGGGGCTGCTGGAGGTGAAGTGTCCCTACAAGCACAGGAACAGGACGGTGCGCGAGGCCTGCAAGGACAAGGACTTCTGCCTGGAGGTGGATGGGGATTCCTACGCCCTGAAGAAGAATCATCCCTACTTCACCCAGGTCCAATGCCAGCTGGGAACCACTGGCTTCCAGCACGCTGACTTCGTGGTGCACACCAACAAGGAGACAGCTGTGGTCCCTGTGGAGTTTGATGGGGAATTCTGGGGGAAGACGGTGCCCAAGCTGGAGAAGTTTTACACGGAGGCGGTGATTCCCCACCTGGAGCAGAAGGCAGGCAGCTCTGCCTGGGCCAAAGAGGAATAGACCACTGCCTGCCTATCTCAGCTGGATACTTGCTTGGTTGCAAAACTCCAGCTTTGTCCCCTAGTATAGAAATTACACTCAGGTTAGTTGCTGTTCCTTGAACTGTTCATAACCTTGTACCAGCAGGACCCTGCTTGGTAAGGGTCCCCACAAACAGTGCCTTCTTGCTGCCCCAGCCAGGTCAGCACTCAACCCCCAGAGCCTTCTAGTCCTGTCACCCTCACTGCATCTCCCACCTGTCCCAACAGCATGCCTGATGGAAGCTGGCACACCTCTGGATCTGCAAATGAAGCCAGTGATGTCTCCGTGTTGGAATTAGAGGCTTATTTTGTGGAGAAAACTGGAATCTTTGGCACCTCAGTTGCTGTCAGGACTAATTTTTAACTGCACTCCAGAGTGGAGACAGAGACAAGGAAGGTTTGTCAGAGCCCAAGAGCAAAATTAATCTTTTGAGCCTACCAGTGATGTGCCTTAAGCATCAGAGCAAGGGCACATGGACACCTTTCCTCCCTGAGCCATCGGACCTGCTGCTTCTGCGGAACAACCCACCACATTCCCCGTGAGATGCCTGCAGGCTCTGGAACATGATTCTCACTGAAGAGGTTGGCCCCCAGGCCATGCACCTCCTGAGGACCTACCCATGGAGCATCCCTGTAAACTGCAGCAGTGTGGGGAGGTGGTCATTGCCAAATTAAATATAAATGCACTGGTCTGCTCATTTCCTGTTGTTTTTGCAGCTTGGGATTTATCTGGGGGAGTAGCAGGGCTGAGAGGTGTCCCTACACCAGGTCCCCTCCCAGCCACAGCAGAAGGGAAGCAGGGAAGCACTTGCCTCCCAGAGGGACATGAGAACCAAGGTCACTGACCTATGCCAAAGCCACCACTGTTATGGCAAAAGTATTTATTATATACATAAGACTCCAGTCACACTCCACAGGGCAAGGACCAGAATTCGCTATAATACAAATTAACTATAATACAAAGTAACTATAATACAAATTAACTATAATACAAAGTAACTATAAAAACATAAAGCACTTTTGGGGCCCAGGCTTTCCACAGGAGGAGAGAGGCACAGGGACGAGCCTGGGGGCTGCTGTGTGACAGGGGGCTGTCCCACACCCTGCCCCCAACTGTGGTCCCACAGTAACCAGATGTGCAAGTAGGAAAGAACCCAGTTAAGAATTATAGTCATGGGGACTGGCAGGTGGGGGCTGAGCTGAGTGTCACCAGGACAGGAGCGGGGCCTGCATCCCCCAGGGAAAGTGCAGAAGGCACATGGGCAGGGCTCTTTGGAGGGGCTGTGAGGAGGAGGTGGGATCCAACAGTTAGTGCATGTGGGGCCCCAGGAGATCACAAACACTAACACACCACCCACGGGGATGCGCATCTAGACCACCCTCCTATCCCCCGCACACTTCTGGGATAACCGAGCTCTATGGCCAATATGATAGGGCATATCATATTGCAGGGCAGCTTTCAGGGGCCAGAGGTGTGAGGGAGACAGTCTGGCCCTGTGTCCCAGCCCCTCCCCTGCCAGTGCATTGATTGTCTAAGTCTTCAGGTTAAAAAGGGACCCCCAGCCTTCCTGCTCTGCAGGAGCTTCAGTCAACGAGGCGCTTGCGGGGCACTGTCCGAGCTCGGTTTGAGCGGCGAATCTCCTGCTTGGCATCCCGGCACCGCTGGCAGATGAAAATGTCAGGCACGTTGGATTTGCGGATCTTGGCACAAGAGAGGTGGATCCAGGTAGCGCATTCGTTACATTCGATCATGGGCCTCCCTGCGAAGGGCTTCATGCAGAAGCAGGTGATCAGATCCCAGGCATCATCGTCTGCTCAGGGGGAGAGAGACACTGGTCAGACACCTTATCAGCTGCAGGGTTGGTTGTGGCCAGACCAGCCAGTTCCACTGGTGTTAAATGGGACAGCCCCCCACTCACCTTCTGCTTTGGTGTTGGGAACTTCTGAGAATTCAACTGCTGAAGTTGCAAAAGGGGGAAAAAAAGAAAAAAAAATGAAGACCGGAAGAGTAAGGTAGCCCTACACCCCACTTCAGACCTGTTTCAGGTCTGCACCACTTGCTCTGCAGAACAGAGCTGCCAAAGGGCAGGTCAGCTCCCTGCCCTCTGCTCTTCAGCCCCCCAGGTCCCAAAAGTACTCCTCTTGCTGGGAGAGGCTTGGGCTATCGACAGACCCTCCTTGTGGCCAGCAAGGATGGCTCCAGCTGAGGGAGGGGCAGTGTTTGGCACTGGCTGCAGCACAACAGGGCCCTCTGCAATCCCCCACACACTTACCACTGAGCTGGGAGGTCTCTCTGCTTGTATCTTCCCCTGTGCTTTGGTCCAAGGTGTTACAGGGACTAGGGCTTTTCCTCCCTCCAGAGAAGGGGTCATGCTCCTTAAGCGGAGGATCATCTGCTGGCTTCTCAGTTCCCTGTGCCCCGTAACTCAAGTCCTTCTCCTCCGTCATCGGCTCCTCCAGGAGGGAGTTGGGCTGGGGGTCCCCAGGCGGGTTGAGGGAAGGCTCTAATAGCTCCTCTTTCACAGGAGACAGCTGTCCTGCCAGTGCAGCCAGCTGCTTCACCCCATCCTGCTCTGCCCCAAAGTCCTTCCAAGCACTCAGTGGCACCCTCTTCTTCACCTCCTGCTCCAAAATGCGTTTCTTTGCTGGTGGTTTCTTCCGTTTGATTTGCTGGGGCCGGACGTTGTAGAAGGCAGTGGAAAAGGCAGGGTTGTTCATTAGCAGGCCATTGTCCACAGCCCCCCTGGCCACAGCATTCCTGCTCTTCCTATTGTCCATTGGGATGTGGCCATCGGAGGAGTGAGATGAGGTTGAGCTATCGCTGTCCTGAGTGCTTCCCGTGCTGTTCTGGGGGCTCATGCTGCCTCCGTGGGTCCAGGGCACATACTAGTGGCAAGAGGGGAAGATGAAGGATTAGCATGAGAGACCAGAGCACAGATATTCAGGGTAAGGAGAGAACGACTCTCCAGCAGTGCCCACCCAAACTTCAAGGCCAGGCTGGATGGGCCCTGAGCAACCTGATCTAGTGGGTGGCACCTCTGCCCGTGGTAGGGGAACTGAAACTAGATGATCTCTAAGGTACCTTCCAACCCAAACCTATCCATGATTCTTTAAGATTAGGAGCTGGATCTGTACATACCAGGGAGACCAGGAGAACCAGTGTCTTTGTAGAGGAACACTGTGCAAGCCTGCTTACCTCTTCAGGGTACGGGATGTAGCCTGCATAGGCCAGAACGAAGGTGCAGAACTGGTTGAAATCCTCCACAGTTCTCCGCCGTTTCTGAAGTGGCTGCAACAAACACCACGGGTGGATTAAACTCCCAGGATATCCCAACCAAGCCGATATCACAGCCGGCCCTGGCAGCAGCCCCGGACCACCCGGCAGTTTTATACAAGCATGGAATATCGAGGTCACCTAAACATCCATCCTTCCCGTAACTCTTCATCATCTGCCGAGGCAAATGCAGCCCTTCCCTTTAAACCCAGATCGCGGGCGGGGTGGTGGTGGGGCTGGGCGGAGGGGGGAGGGAGGGCCGGACACACGCGACGACACC
>VXAC01004963.1:1175479-1217162 GCA_013399225.1 Rhipidura dahli
CATGCCGGTGCCGGTGGCGGTGCCGGTAGCAGTCCCGGTGCCGGTAGCAGTCCCGGTGCGGTGCGGTGCGGTGCCCGCCGCCGGTGGGAGCGAGGCTCGAGCGCCGCCCCGGCCGCAGGGGCGGGACCACCTGGTGGCGGGGAAGGCGGGGGCGGGGACTCGCGCCGATCGTCCCGGTGCGGGGGGGGGTGCCGGTGAGCGTCCTCCCCTCCCGGTACCGAACACGGGAGCGCAGCCGGGCTGGACTCGCCCGGACCCGCCGCCGCCGCCAACGGCAACGCCGAGGCACCGCCCACCGCCCGCGCGGGGTCGCGGCTCAGGGAATGTTGGGGCTCGGGGGGAACACCGCGTTCGAACGGTCCCCGCGCGCCGGGGGCGGGGCGGCACCCACCTCACCGGGCTGCTCCGTCCGACCCGGCCTGGAACAACTCCACGGCTGGGGCATCCACGGCTGCTCTGGGCAACCTGTGCCTCGGCCTCTCCACACTCCCAGGGAAGAATTTCATCCTAATATTCAATGTGAGTGTCCCCTCTTTCAGTTTAAAGCCATTCCCCCTTCCCTCATCCCTATCCGCCCGTGTAAAAAGTCACTCTCCCTCTTTTTTAAATATGTCAACAGCAAAAGCCACCCCAGAAGTCTCATTTTCTCGTTACTGGATGAGGGTGGGCATCCCACAAGCAGGTACATAGACAAGGCAGAGATGTTTAATGTTTTCTTCACTTCAGCTTTCAACACCAGTGATGGGCTCTAGGGGTGCCTGAGATGGAGGACCATGGC
Source organism: Rhipidura dahli (assembly GCA_013399225.1). NCBI lineage: Eukaryota > Metazoa > Chordata > Aves > Passeriformes > Rhipiduridae > Rhipidura > Rhipidura dahli. The sequence continues at coordinate 1,176,258 of VXAC01004963.1, forward strand.
AATGAGAACCATAAACTCCAAGTCAATCCCAAACTTGTTCCAGCTGAATCCCTTTATGGGGATGGTGTATGAGGCCTTACGGAATTCATCCAAGAGTACTCAAAAAGCTGGTGGATGTCATAATGAGACCTCTCAATGAGTTTTGAACTACTACAGGAATCTGGAGAGGTCCCCGTTGACTGGAAACTGGCAAACACTTTCCCAGTTTTCTGAAAGGGCAAGAGGGATGATCTTGGGCACTATAGGCCTGTCAGTCACATTTCAGTGCCTGGTAAAATTATGGAGAAGATTATTCTGAGAGTTACGGAAAAATACCTGAAGGACAAGGCAGGCATCAGCCACAGCCAGCACAAGTTCATGAGAGGAAAGTCCTGCTTGAGAAACTTAATTTCCTTTAAGGACAAGGTGACTCAAGTAGTTGATCAAGGGAAGCCTTGATAGAAAATCTGGAATTCAGTAAAGCTTTATATATACTGTCTCTCCCAGGATTCTTCTGGACAGAATGCCCAGCACACAGATGGATAAACATGCCATGAAATGGGTGAGCAACTGGCTCACAGCTCGGGTTATAGTGAACGGGGTGACATCAGACTGGCAACCAGTCACTTAGTGGGGTTCTGCAGAGCTCAATTTTAAGGCCAATGCTCTTCAAATCTTCATAAACAACTTGAATGCAGGACTCAAAGACACACTGAGTTTGCCAACATATCTGAAGCAAGACAGCTGCATCAGCAGATCCCCCCAGCCAGGCAGCCTGTAGTAGACCCCATACACAGGGTGTCTTTTGCTGGTCCTGTCCTTGACTTTTACCCACAGGCTCTCAACCTGTTTATGGCTGTTACTCAAAGGCAGCTCTTCACTATCTGTCCCTTCCTAAGGAGAGTACAACACCCCTGCCCTCCTTCCCATCCTCTCTTCTGAAATCTTGTAGCCCTCCATTGCAGTGTTCCAGTTGTGTGATGCATCTCACTGTTTCTTTGATAGCAATTATGTCCTAGTTTTTTAATTGCATCATGGTTTCCAACTCCTCTTGTACCCATGCCGCATGCTTTGGTGTGATGACACTTCAGCTGGGCTATGGGCCTCTTCACCGTTTGGGAGGAGCTCTGCCAAATAATTCCTTTGAGACGATTTATGAGTATTACTCTGTTGCTTCCTAAGGTGTTGGTGTTTCCTAGCTCCTCTCAGACACTCAGAAATACATCCCCTTACCCTGCTCAATGTAATTTAAAGCTCTGCCCCCTTCCTCCTGCCCACCCTAAGCCTGTTTCCCCCCAAACCACAACCGAATTCGGTACTCTCCAGAGCTGACATCCAACCTCAGCCTCACAGCAGCTCCATGCCCCCAAAGGTGAGCCTGTAGCTCACTGCCCAGTGAGACATCAGCACACTCCATCCAGAGGGTCCCAGCCTCACCTGCACCACAGAGCTGCCATTTAATTCAGACAATCATCTGAGAAGCATCTCCCCCTCACCAGCCTTGTGTTTAGGGCAACAGCAGGACAACACCCTCCCCCAAAATCAAGGCCCACAGCCCCCCAAGGAAAGGAGAGCATTGCACCCACTGCGTCCTGGGTTTATTTACACCACAACCTCTGTGTGGGTGGGTAGGGAGGGATGCTGGGCAGCCCACCCCCAGGCCAGTTCAAAGGCAAGGCAGGCAGCGAGGCGGTACTGGCAGCAGCACAGGGAAAGGAGCAGGGAGCACACCCAGGAGAGCTGGGCTCTGGCTCCCTCGGCACTACAGACATAAGCAAGCCCCAGCATCAGGGGGCTGGGGAAGAGGCAGGGGTCACTTTTAGCAGCAAAGGCCTCGTTTCCCTCAAAGGCAGCAGGGAGGACAGTGGCATGTGATGGAGCCAGACTAGTGCTCAGGCAGTTAAACAAAAAAACAAAGAAAGAAAAAGGCAGAGGATGAAGCGAAGAAACACAGAGAACAGCTCTTCTGCCCTGCAGAGCATGGAGTTAAACCGAGGGTTGGGATGCTCTGCCTTCCCTCCTCTCAGCACAGCAGCAGCTCCAGGCACAGCCTTCCCAGTGTGGCCAGTGCCGGGCACAGCCCTGGCCAGCAGCAGAGCCCCTGGCGTGCCCCTGGCCACGCACACCAGACTCCTGCTCCGGCGCTGTTCTTCCACCCGGCCCCGGGAGGGGAGAGCAGTTCAGGTGGCAGTTTGATGGTATGGCTGACGGTCCGTGTGGGCAGCAGCGTCCTCGGCGCTGTGCCAGGCACAGTTGGGATGGATGCCGAGGTGGCCGAGCTTTGCCCTCCAGCCCCTGGCGCAGTCCGGCTCCCACCTCCCTTATAGGAAACCCTCCTTCCGGAACTGCTCCTTCAGGATGTCTCTGTACTGGTCAAAGCCACCCTCGATGCGTGTCACGGTGGCGTTCTCACACACCCACAGCTCCTGGCACACCAGGCGGATGAAGCGCTCATCGTGGGACACCAGGATGATACCACCCTGTCAAAACACAAGGGGGAAAATTGGCAACTCAGTGGAGCACAACCCAGGGCCCCAGGCTGGTGGCATGGAGATCTTGTGCCTCTGTCCAGCTTGTGCCCAGCACTTCAGGTTTCCATCCACTCCAGGGAACACTTAACAGTATTTTACTGGCAGGGAGCTCATCCCAGCCTTTACTTCCTTCAGGGGGACAGACAGATCACCTATGAAAGAGCCATGTGCAGCAGTGACACATTTAGTCTCCACTCTCAGAAAGGAAGTGCAAGGTTTGTTACTGGCTCTCCAGGTCTCCAACAACTTCAAGGATGGAGAATCCACACAAAGTCAGTAACAGGGAAAAGGTGTCTGGGTAAGGCCCTGAGCAACCTCAGCTAAGTTTTTCTTTCACAGGAAAACTGCCCCAACCTGAGCAACAACCAGTGAGATTCAGGTTGATCACAGTGGTATCTGGAGGCTGTCTTTGGAGATCAGACATAAAACATGCCTAAGGAAGATCTGAGCAGCCCCAAGGCAGGGCTGGGAGCTGCACACAGCACGTGAGAAGTCACAGAATGTAGGTGACCAGCGAGGATAGGACAAGGTGCTCTCTGGGCTGCTACTGCCTCTCTCAGCCACTCCTAGCCAAAGCCCACAAGCAAACAATCCACCAGGACGGATGGCTAAGGCAGAAATTTCATTTCTTTCAGTGATTCATTTCCCAAATTCTGTCCTAGACTTGAAATCACTCCTGGTATTTCGACATCCACCTCTGGCTGAGATACCAAGTAAATTGAGCTGGAGGCTGCAGGAAGTGTTAGAAAAACAGGAGATGTTGCTGGGAGAACCTTACCCGGAACTTATTCAGTGCCTTTGCCAGTGCCTCAATGGTCTCCATGTCCAGGTGATTTGTTGGCTCATCCAGAATGTAGAAGTTTGGACTGGAAGAGAAGACAGCTCTGAGGATGCACTGAAGCAGGCTCAGGCTGGGTCTGCACTCTGACTGCTGCTTTAGCTGCTTAGAGCCACAGCCACTGGCATGTGCCTGGCCCCAGGATTGGTGCTGCCTAGCCCCAGGGACACCTTTTATCCTTGTGAGCCCAAAGCAGTGGGAGAAAACCACCTGCCTCCTTCTATACAGTCTCCCCAGGGTGACAACCTCCCTCTCCATGAAAACCCCCCAAGGACAAGGCTTCTATGGGGTAGCAGAAAGTCCCTGGATGCCTGCCTTCCTCCCAGGCAAGCTCCAGGGATGAAGCCATGAAAAAATTGACAGCATTGGGGAGAAAATTACCAGGGCATGGTCATCTGGGCAAAGGCCACACGACTCTTCTGACCTCCAGACAGGCTGGCCACAGGACGCACGGCCAGCTCTCCAGAGACACCGTAGCTCCCCAGCTGATGCCGGTACTCCTCCTCCGTCTTCCCTGCAGGATCATGTCACAACACAGCTATGGCACACCTGCTGTGACACAGGGCTGCAGCTGGGTAGCCTGTGCCAGGCCAGCAAACGGGACGAGCTCAGCAGCACTTCCAGGCAATTCCCTCCCAAGCAGGGGGTTTGAAGGGAAACTGACTGACACAATCAGGACAAGGGCTGGTGACTGACACCAAGTGATGCTACTCCCAAGTCCCTGTCACCGGGTTAAGTAACGGAGAAGGGAACTAGAGGTTTTGGCAACTGGGAAAGGGGGATCCAGTGCTCATCCTATGAGTAGGAAAGCAGCTCATCTGCCTCCAACACTTGGCACCAGCCTGAGATGTGCAGACTCCCAGCTACCCCTGCTTCTTATGGCTGGTGACCTGAACTCAGCTGGACGAGGGGAGTTATCCCAGTGCTGGCTGTGACCCTTAAGCACTGAGAGGACAGAGCCTTCTGCCCAGGACCATGGACAAATCAATGCTCCTCCATGCACAGCAAAGGAGACCTCAACGGCTCAGACCTTCTGGGATGAACAAAAACTCACCTGGGAACTTTCTTGCCAGTAACTCTACAGCACTGATGTTCAAGTCTAGTTGATCCACATGGTGCTGGCTGAAATAACCGATCTTTAGGTTTCTGCAGAATGAGAAGAGGGACTGGGAGCTGGTACCAGGTCCTACAACCACAGCATTCATAGCTGCAGTGCCATAAGGGGACACGTGTGGGTGTGCTGGACCCGTCCTGGTTGCTCAAGCAGCCACGGCTCCAAAGCACAGCCCAGGAGCCCCCAACTGCACCATTCCTCCCAGTTCCCCAGCCCTTCCAACCAGGTACCTGTGAGCATGTCTGATCCCTCTGACTGGTGCCAGCTCCCCCATTAAGATCTTCAGCATGGTTGACTTGCCAGCTCCATTTTCCCCAACCTAGAGAAGAAGCAGCAGCATTGGAGAATGTGAAATCCATGAAGACGCTTCAGAGAGAGGGGCAGTGATGAGGGAATTTCAGTGTTTGCAGATGATGAGAGGGAGCAGGACAGAGCATAAACGGTGACTTCAGCTACCAGGAAGCTGCATTTCTATCACTGACAATTTGGCACTTGCATCAGTGCCAAATGTTCCCTCCCCAACCCTCAAGCCTAAGGATTACCTGGTCCCAACCTCATCTGCAAGCACACAGTGTCTGCTGTCCCATCCAATGTAGCAGGGCCCCCACTACATGCTGCTGTAACCTAACAGGAGCCACACATGGACCCAGTCTCTTCTCAGAGGCATCCATTGAAAGAATGAAATCACAAATTCTAACTGGTATTAGGAAAAATCTTCCAATGTTCCTCAAAATGAGGATGGTCAAATGCTGTGATAGGACCCAGCGGAATGGAAGTAGTCTTCCCTGGAAACATCCAGAATTCAACTGGACAAGGATGTGAGCAACCTGACCTATAATCAAAGCTATCTCTGCTTTGAGCAGGGTCCTCCCAAGGTCCCTCGCAGCCTCCATTATTCTGCAATCCCACATACCACACAGATGCGGGACTCCAGGTCAGCAGAGACAGAGAGGGAACGAAAGATGTAGTGACTTGGCTCATAATAGAAGTCTACTTCATCCAGCTGCAGGATTGGGGGGGAGAACTTCTCAAAGCCATCGGGGAACCTGAGAAAGCAGGAAGAGGTGAGAGATGGCCAGGAACTTCAGAGACTCCCAAACCCTCGAACAACCTCTGTAACCCCCAGGTGACAAGGAGGGCTCCATGCCATGCAGGTAGGACAATCACGAGAAGGCAACAAAGATCTGTAGCCTCGGCCCCAAGAGGGAACCTGGCCTGAACGAGGGGACCTGTCTGGGCTCCCTGTCAAGAGTGCAGCTGGCCCACACAAAGGGGTGGTTGTCCCTGCTGGGACAGGACCCTGGAGAAGCTCATGTCAGAAATGGAGCCAGGTACCCTCCAAACAATGGCTCAAGAGACACTTACCTGATGATCACCTCCGACTCCTTGTCCACAGGTTTCAGCACTGGCCTGCAAGAAGAGGAGACATATAACCAAGGTGCTCTGCACCTTGGGTCTGCTCCCACACCAGAAGCCCAGGTAGACTCTTTAGCTCTGTGACACCTCAACCTAACCAAAGCCTCTGGACCAGAGACAGGCACCCAAAAAGCCCAAACCACAACTGTATGTGCCAGGTACCCTGGGAACTTCCACTTCTTCCCATGAGCACTACTGCCCCTTTCCCACCTCCAGCGAGGAGCAGGATAGGCACTCACAGCTTCTCCAACAGCTTGAGCTTGCTCTGCACTTGGGATGCCCGGTTGGCGTTGTAGCGAAAGCGGTCAATGAAAACCTGCGAGAGAGAAAAGCGTCAGAGAGCCCCACGTCCCCTTCAGCACCAGCCTCCCTGCTCTACTGCCAAACCTACAGCAACACAACCACTAAGGCAGAGAGCAAGGGACAAGACTGGGAGAAGAATGCCCCAGCTCCGGTGGCTTCTCCCAGTACCTGGATGTGCTCACGGTACTGCTGCTGGGCTTCATACTCTCGCTGCTGGTTCTTCAGCCGCTCCTCCTTGATCTTCATGAAGTTCTCAAAGTCCCCACGGTACATGTCCAGCCGCTGCGAGTGCAGGTGGATGATGTCCGTGGCCACTGCGTTCAGGAAGTTCCTGTCGTGGGACACCACGAGGATGGTCGACTGCCAGGTCTGGAGGAGATAGCACCATCAAGCCAGAGCACAGGGGTTGGTCCCACCACCCAGGGAGGTGAGGACATCTCCATCCCCCACCTTTCTTTGTATCAAGGCCTCCTGCCTGCCCCTACCTGCAGGTAGGTCTCCAGCCACAAAATTGCCCTCACATCCAGCATGTTTGTTGGCTCTGAGGGAAGGGAAAAAGGCACTGAGGTCAGGAGGGATGGGGATGGCTGGATATTTTTCCTATAGGAAAGCCTAGTGATCTGCACTGGGGAGGAAGAGGGCCTGACTGGGGACCTTTCCCCCCAGCTCAAGGGACTCGTGTGTAGGGTGTGATGTGGTGTGCACACAGGGGCTGAGGCTCAGGCAGGGATGCTCCCCCCACTCCCTATCAGTACCCAGAGCCTGGTGCCCCACAGCAGCATCTCACCTAGAATCCCTACCCAAGGTGGGCATCCCCTGCAGTGAAGGGACTTCCCCCAGCCCAGACTGGCAGCCAGGGTGCATCCTGGGGACTGGTAAGGGAAAAAGAACAAAACTTGGGGCAGGATGACATGCAGACCACCTGGATGGGGCACAGGACAAGGCTCTGCTGAGCACAGTGAGAGCTGCTCTCCAGGCAGACTTCCCCATGCCACTGCTGTCAACCGTGCTGCCAGGCCAGCCCATCAGACAGGGCTATTTTGAGCAGGCAGATAAAGGCCATGGCATGTTCCCAACCCCAGGAAGGGCACAGGTGGGCCCAGCAGTGTCAGAGGGGGACTCACAGTATCAACTTACCATCCAGCAGAAGGAGATCTGGCCTAGGGAAAACAAGACATGGGTATCAGAAGCAGAAAGAGCACAGGGTCAGTGCAGAGTGTCTCACCACACACACAGAGCTGCAGTGCCTCCAGTGCCTCCCACCCCCAGAGCCTGGGTTGAGAGGACCCCCAGGCAGCACCCCTGCACCTTGCAGCATGGACAGCAAGGGGTTTGACCCCATAGCATGAAGGCCTGGACACCAACCTGGCAAACAGGGCTCTGGCTAAGGCCAGTCTCATTCTCCAGCCTCCAGAAAACTCTCTGAGGACAGAAGATGCAGAGAGGGGTTACTGTTCAACACAAAACCACTCTGTTTGCCTGCCTGCAGGATCCCTGCTCCACCATGGCTCTTTTGGCTCTGCTGTCACCCAGAGGCAGCTTGTCCCTGCAGTGATTTCAGGCACAGCACAAGACCTGTGGTCCAACAGGAAGGTGGTTTGGCACCTCCAGGGCAGGAGACCACATTGGGTGGGCAGGAATAGAGCCCTGCTCTTCCTTACAGCCACAGCAGTGCCTGGGGGCTCACTTAGAACATCTCCCCAGCCCCATCACTGCCTCAGTGCCCAAAGTTTGGAAACTTACTTGGTTGCCTGTTGTTGCATCTTTGCATTAAAGCCCAGCCCAGCAAGAATGACGGATGCCCTGGGGAAAAGGGGAGAGAAACGGAATCCAGCTACAGCATCCAACGGCAGAGCACAGAAAGAGGCCTCAGACCCACAACCACAAGAGAACTCTGCTACATATTTTAAAGCCATTCGGGTGCAGGAAAACTTCCCTGCACACCCAAGAGAAGCATTTGGCTGGGAAATGCAGCCCATCAGGGCACAGAATCCACATTAAGTCCCAAGAGACTTGCAAGGAGTTTTCATCTCTTTGGCCAGGAAGAGTCACACCACCACCACCATCCCAAAAACGCTCTCCAGGCACCAGGAACCTAGGGAGGTCGGAGAAAAGCTGCAGCAACAATGCAAGCCATTTGGGGCAAAAAAAGTCCCTCCAGCTTCAGTGGAAAGCTTAACTATTTCTAAACCAGCAGAGCTGTGACAGAGAAGAGACAAGAAGAAGAGCAGGGAAAACCCCATCCCCACACGCTGGATCCCAGGGCCACAGCATCACCCTTCCATACCCCAAACCACTGCTCATCTCTGGCCGTGCCAACACAGTGGTGCTCACAGGGTTGTCTCACCTTGCTGGGGCCTTATCTGCCTCAATTTCCTCCAGCTTAGCGTAGATCTCTGATAGTCTAGCACCTTCTGTCCCTTCTCCCCTAGGGCAGAAAAAAGAGGAGTGTGAGGGACTCACCAAGTCAGGGTTTGAGTGCTGGGGGAGGCTGATCTCCCCAGGTAGGACTAAAGTAGGCAGGATGCAGCCCAGCCCTGCCAGAGCCTTTCTTTGGAAGGCAGAGACCTCAGAACAAGACCTCGTGGTCAAGAGGCCACAGAAGGGCTGGAAATCCAGGGGACCACCTCACCTGCCAGCACTGATCTTGGCTGTCAGGTCCCTCTCCTCCCGCAGCAGGCTCTCCCGAGTGGTGTCACACTCCAGCACACTCTGCAGGGCTGGTGTCTCATCCCCTGCCACCTCCTGCTCCACGTGCAGGATGCTGATGTGCGAGGGGATGCGCAGGCTCTGGCTGGCAATCATCTTCAGCAGTGTGGTCTTCCCCAGCCCGTTCCTGCCCACCAGTCCGTAGCGCCGTCCGAAAGCCAGGTTGAGGTCTGCTCCTGTCAGCAGGACACTGAAGCAAGGGAACAGGCAGGTCCCTGGTCAGACTGTCCCATGGAGAGAGGATAACCAGCAGCCACCTGCCCCTGGTATATTTCAGGCAGTGCTGGAGCCAAGCAACCACCACAGGCTTCTCTCGCCCAAAGCCGACAGGGTCAGTGCCCACCTTGCTTCCTGATCTTTGCCACACCCTCTGTAATTTTTCAACTGTTCTCTAATCCAGTCTCAAACACCCATGGTCCAAAACCCCAGCCAGGGTCTGTCCCATGCCCCAAGAGCACTCACCGCTCACCGAAGGACACATCAAAGTTCTCGATGCGCACATCATACGACTTGTTCTTGCCTGATGACTCCATGCGAGTCTCCTTCTTGCTGGAAGCTTGGCTGGCAGACGCCTCCTCAAGGACTCTGCAGACAGGCAGAATACAGAGAGGGGTCTCAACAGGAAAGCTCTGGTACAGCCAGATCCCAGCCATGCTCAGCAGAGCGGGATGGGGATGTTCAAAGTGCCCTCCATACTCACGGAGGGCCCGATGACTTCAGGGAATCCCGCTCCAGCCTCTTGTCCTGCTTGGCTTTCAGCCTGGCTTCCGCCTTCTCCAGTTTCTTGGCATTCACCATCTGGGACACAGAACAGAGAGTTTGAAGAAGAGAGAGCATCTTCAGCAAAACCCCCAAAAGCCCAGCTCTGGGAGAAAAAAGATCAATCAACCTCTCAAGCCTGGAAGAAAGGGATGAAGGAAGGCAGGGAAACTGGGACAGATTCAAGAGTATTTTGAGGAGTCTAATCAGGCCAGGAAGCTACCTCAGGAATGAAGCCCTAAATCAATAGCTCATACACAAGTTTTGCCTCAGCAAGGCAGAGGTTTTGGCTGACCCTATTGTACAGTCAGTTCTGTAGTTCTGAGGACCTGGATCAGCCAAGTCACTCCAACAGCAGCAACCTGCTATCCCAGTGCCTCTTCCGGTATACCCTGCACCCACCCTTGAAGTGCACCATGAGGTATTTCCCTTCCAACACATTAAATGTTAGCCAGTTTGGAACAAACTCTTCTTGAGCAGTGGATCAGAGACAAAAAGCATTTAATTAACCCTGAAGGCAAGAAGGCGCCAAGAGTTTTAACCTAGCTTCTGGTCTTGGCCAGGCTTTCAGCCCACTCCAGCTTATTCCTGCATCGAGTCAAATATTTGTGGCTGACCAAGAACACTCCTAGATATTTCTAGGCAACTCTGCAGGCACCAGAGCACGTTACAGACCTGCATGCCAGACTGAAGAGCGTCTTGTTACTAGAGCTGTGACCCCACACCTACAGACAGATTGACTCACTCTGTAAACTATACAGAGTTCTGAATCTCCCAGTAAGACATGTCCTCCCCAGCTTGACAGGCCTCCCGAGGCGTTCTCTGAATCGTCTCCAATTTTTCTGAAGATCCTTTTTTGAGCTGCAGACACGAGAGCTGGAAAGTGAACCCAGCCGCAACAACTCTGGTGCCAAAACCAGCCACAGCTGCCAGTTTTTGCTTAAGACTCCCGTTCAGACACGTGGGAATTGTGTTAGGTCTCAGCTTCCAAGTGAAGGGTTCTCATCCTCAACATATTAACCCATGAAAAGGGAGCTCTGTGGGGGAGCAGCCTGGCAAAGACACTGCCCACGCTGTACAGCTACTGCCGTCCTTGCTTGGTGGATGTACAACTGCACCTCACCCGTGATCAGATTTTGGCACGTCCAACACAGATGGCAAACCAGGCTGTTCCTGAGCAGCTACACATTTCATCAATACAGATGTCCCAATCTCCTCAGGTCATGGAATGGAACTACTTCCAAACTTCTCTGCTCCTGATCTTATTTCCCAAACCACAACAATCTACAGCTGTCTCTAGAGCTGGGCTTACAACCTCCCCACAGCAGCTCTCCGCTAACTCCCCACCTGTAACATGTCCACATCCTGCTATTACCCAGGACTTTACCCCTCACTGAATATTCAAGAAGTCATCCACGGACATCCTATTTTCTCAATCAAAGGCCTTGCTGTAGAAGGCAAAGGTCCTCGCAAAAGTCAGAGTTCACTAAGAAATTACAGCAAAACACATCTTGTCAAATTAATAAGCTGTTAACTCATGTTGAGCCTCTTCACCAGACCAAGGTCAAGAGTTTCCCAAATGACAGAGAACCTGACAAGGAGGAACAGTGCCCCTGAAGCTGTACTCCTAACCAGGACGCTGCCTGCCTCGGCCGCTCTCCAAGGGCGAGGTGACTGGAGCAGGGCAGGCCACCTGCAGCCCCACGTGCCAGCTGCTCCCACAAGGAAGGGCACAGCCCTCACTTACCGAGGTCTGGCCTCTCTTCAGCAACAGCCCCGGCAGCAGGTCTGCGCTGGCGTCACCTGCAAGAAGACGGTGGGGTTGGTGAGCACGTGTGGCAGGGAGGCTCCGCAGAGCGCTGCCTTAATGACCACCCATGCCCAGACATGACTGATGCCTCTCCCGACAGGATGAGGGGACCAAAGGGCATCTCTCTACCTCCACCTTCACCCCAGTTTACCCTGCGGGTGCTGCTGCCCACAGCTCAGCAGCAGAATGAGAAAGAGATATGTGCCTGCGACAGAGAGCCCGAGGCTCCCCTCCCCAAGGTCAGGGAGCACACACAACGCCTCGAGCCCTTCAGAGCTCCAGCACCCCGATGGGAGGACGTGAGCCTCGGGCATCACTCACCATACCCATCAGTGATCTGGGAAAGCTGGATGGGGGCATCCAGCAACACCTGGCTGCAGCGCTGGGCTTGGCCCTCGTCCCTGCGGAGAGGAGGCAGAGGGTGAGGTGCGTGAGTGGGGTGAGGGGGTGCGAGGGGGACGCCGGGTGCCCTTACAGCTGCAGGGTGTTGAAGAGGCGCTGGCAGATCTCCCTGATGGCGCCGTCGTCCTTGGTGTCCTGCGACACCTCGCGCAGCAGTTCGCCCACCGCCTCCTCCAGCTCGTCCACCGACTCGAAGTCCGCCCCGCTGCCGTGCAGGATCCCTGCGGGCACACGGCGCCGGCGCTGCACACCCCGCCGCTGTCGCGACAGGTGGCACCGTCCCGCTCCCCCTCCCCACCCCTCCCCGGCCGCCTGTCGCGATTCGGGCGCTGCCGCCTGTCGCCACAGCGGGAAGGTGTCGCGACATGCGGCGCGACGGGAGGCCGAGCCACAGCGGGCAGGCGGGAGCCGCTCACCCGTCACGTAAGCGAAGAGCTCGCCGTCCAAGTCGGGGAACTCGGAGCGGAGGATGTCGGCGCAGGACGCCATGGCGGGGCGGGCCCGCCCCGCGGAGCCGCCGCCGCCGCTCGAAGCCGGAAGGGACGGCGGGCGCTGCCGGGAAGGAGGCGAGAGGCCGCCATGGCGCGGCGACCGCCGGGAGATGTAGTCCGGGCTCGACTGCGCCTGTGCGTTACGAGGCCGGGAGTGGCGATGCCGGCGCCACGTGCCGGGACGGCGGCGCCGGGGGCGATCGGAGCGGCCGGGACGGGCACAAAGCCCGCTCAGCCCCTGCTTGTCCTGTCGCCCAGGGAAAGAGGCTTTGGGAGGATTTGGGGTTTTTATCCTCCCTCTTTTAAAAACAGAGTTTCTGCTTTTAAACCACAGTCAAGAGAGTGCAGGTTGGGGTTTGGGTTTGATTTTTTTCATCCACCGATGGGGAATGACCATTTGGACACCCTCATCTGCTCACAGACTGAAGGCAGAGGGGCTGAGCCACGGGCCAGGTCCAGTTGCTCAGCAGTTGCTGGTTCCTTCAGCTGCTAAACCGCACAGCGCCCACCTTGGTCCCCACCACCAAAAACCAAGTTAAAAGCAGAAATGGCTTTTGAGGTTTTTTTCAGGTGTGCACAAGGAAAGGTCACCAAGCTTCTCTTAAGCCTCCTCAGGCACAGGAGCCTGACTTACAGGGGGCTGACATACTCCACCAAGAGTTCAGTTCATCCCAGCTGCAGCCCCAAGAAAAGCCCAGAACATCCTCCTTTCCTCGGGGAGCTGCAGCACTGGCCCAGCTGGAAACAAAAGCATCTCTCTTCCTTTTCACCTACTAGACCCCGAGCAGCCCCAGGGAAGCAGCACAAGCAAGCCCCAAGACATTGTGGCACAGGCTCAGGGCACAGCCCATGCTCTTGCAGCACCAGTCCCAAACAGCAGCACAGGCAGCCTTCTCCATTCTACATACTTTATTAGATTCAGAGCTGGACAAATCACAAAGTGTACAAAATGGAGACCACACTACCAGAAGCAGGATTGTGGGTTGCAGCAGCATTCCTATGGCCCAGAAGCATTTGGTAGAAGAGTGGAGAGGGCAGGCTGGGTCAAGGAGCTCTTACTGCCAACTGCATTTGAGATTCCCCGAGGACAGACCCTGTTCACATCCTGACAGAGCTCAGCCGACCCACACTCCCTGGGACAGTGGGGCCATGTCTCCAATTTGTTTGGAAAGGACAGACTGGCTCAAGCCAGCAGTGAGTAGGGGTAAATGCTCCAAGGACCTGAAATGCTGTGCCACCCACATACACACCAGCAAGAGCCTAAACCCTCATCTTTTTTGGTCACAAACCTTCCCACGGCAGGACTCTATACTGACAACTTTGCAGGAAATAAGGTGGTGGTGAGATCTGGTGAGCCCACCATCTGCTGCGGTGGGAGCCCGACAAACTCACCACCCCAGACATCTCAGACTGGCCAGCAACATCTACCACAACAGCAATAGCTAGTACAGAAGCCAGGGTAACTTCAACTCAGATTTGTCCAGTCTATGTTTAGGTCTATTCTACGAGTACATATGCACAAGAACTTCAAAAATACTAGGATATGATGCAAGTAGTGAGACACCAACAGAAGAGGAGTTTAATGGTGGACGTTCCCTAGAAAGATCACAAGAGGATGGGAGTTAGACTAGCCCTTGCCCACCCTGGGACGGGGAGCAGGAGGCTGACTGCACCCCTGCACACGACTGGGTTCTGAACTTCATCTGCAGCGTGGGTGGTAACTGAACACAGGCAGGCAAGTCCGCTCCCGGGGTGAGCCACAGGGTCTTTCAATCTGCGTCGAGGGGCCAGGCAGACATCTCTGAATGTAGCTGAAGACCGAGGAGAGGCAGAGCATGGCTTGGAGAAGAGGGAGCCTGCCAGCCTGCTGGGGCTAGCATCTGGTCTCATAGATCCCACTCCTGCCGATGTACCTCACCCATTTTATCACATCATGGTCACTGTAGTTCAGCTTTGGCTCAAAGACTTTCAGGTAGCGCACCTTCAGCCCAGAGGGTGCAAACGGGACCTATTGAGAGAAGGAAAGGCAAGAGAGAGCATTAGAATGGGGGTAAGATGCTCTCTGTACACAAATGCCAGAGGACCCCCAGGCAATGCATCTAGAAATGGACATCAAGAGCCACTGTTCCTTTCCCTACTCCCTGCATGCATGGCATCAGACTCCTGTGGCTTTAAGGGCAATTTTCTTCCATTGGCTTTGCCATCTCGCTGACCTCACCTGTCAGCTTGTGACAGGGAATGCTCAAACCTGCATAACTCCCAAGAGGGACTTACAAAGTTTCTTTATCCTGAAAGGCAGACAGGCACTCACCTCAAAGTTCATGGAGATGGGAGGCCGAGCCCACTTCTTCTTGTCATTGGTGGGCAGCAGTTCAATCTCCGCGCTGATCTGGGATTCCTTCATTCCAGCCATACGTTTTATCCTATCGGAGAAAGCCCAGAAGTGTCAAGGTGCCAGAGTTTATTCTCCCCTTCACTACATAATCTCAGGGCAGACAGGAGCACTAAACAGACCCTGCCTCCCCAAGGCCTGCCCCTGCAGCACCTCAGCCCCAACATGCTCACTTACTTCCAGACAATGGCATTCTCACTGGCCTTGTACTTCGCCTTCCCTTTCATGCAGATGACTTGCACTCCACTGGTATTGAGGGGCGTTGGGATCCGGACCTGGAAGGCACAGTCTGGTGAGCAGGGGCAAGGACACTGCAGTCTGGGCACTCTGGGCAGTCTCAGATGGTCTGTCCTGGACCCCTTGGGCCTTCTCTTCTCTCTCTCTCTCCCAGCTCAGGGCCCAGAGAACATCAGCTATCACAAGGCATCCTAAGCTAGCTTTCCAGTTTCTTGCTTTGAAGTAAAGGTTCAAACACAGTTCCATAATCCACAACACTCAATAAGGAACAGGGGAGAGATCTCCATGCTGCAGGAAACCTGGCAAATGTTGGGAAGATCACCTCAGGAAGGATGCCAGGATGGCCATGACGCTGCAGCAGGCTCTGGACAGCCCAGCCTTGCAGCAGTAAGCCTTCTAAGATGGGGACTAAGCTGCAAAGCCATCCCTAGGCTGTCTCATACTGCTCACAACCTGCTGCCTGTCTGACATACCATCAGATCATGCAGACAGAAGAACATGAAATTTTCACAGTGGCTGAGAAATTAAGTGGACAGTTGCTGCAGGGATGGAACAAGGCCCCTGCCAAGATGGCTGTGCAAATGAAAACAGCTTCCACCTCCCTATTCTACAGCAGCACCACACATCTGAGGGATACTCAGTTCACTTTTCTAGCTCTGTTGAAGCTTGAAGACTCATCTGTGAGGACTCCACTGCAGGGGACATAAACTAGAGGCGTGATTTCAAGGCACAAGATACCACAGGTTTTTTTTCTCTTACCTCTATCTTCTGGGCCAGCAAGGAAGGTTTGAAATTTGATTTGATCACCACCTTGACTTCTAGCTTGGTCCGACCCACCTCCCGCACCAGTGGGATCACACGGAAGGGAAGGATAATGTCCTTAGTGGTTCGGTATCTGCAGGGGTAGAAGCTACAGTGAACTCTGAGGAGGACTTAACTCCCTTATGGCCTCAAACTGCATCACCCTCCTAAAGACACAGCCTCTGAATACAGAAAACAGCTTAGAACCATCAGCCAGAAAGGGAAACATCCCAAAAGGAAACAGCAGTTAAGATCTATGCTGCTGTAGGGTAGCAATGGTTTCTTGAGTCTCAAGTTTTAAATCTGGTTCCTGCCAACAGCCCTGTTCAAGGACACCAGTTTTAATCACTAAAAACAACAGATACAGCAAGCTCAAAAGTAAGAAAACCCACATCCAACACTATGGTTGTGGCAAAGAAAACTAACTATGCAGCTGGGCTTCTACATTTGTAACAGACAGATTTGTGGGACACCCTACATATTCCACTCTATAAAGGTGGTGGTAAGTGTGTATTTCTTAAGTACTCAAGGGCTGCAAGTCTGCCTGGGAGCAGCAGCACTACTGTAGCAGCAAGCAGATGCCAACACCAGCCTGTTCACCCCCCATTCACAGTACCTCATGAGCTCAAATTCTCCATCTGGTGGAATGAAGCTGATGCTCCTCTCAGAATCAAACTTGCTGAGCCTCACACACTGGTGGAAAGTGCAGTCATCAATGGCAATTGACTGTTTGCCACTAAAAACACAAAACACAGTTAGAGAAGTACAAGCTGCAGCTCTGGTATCTTGGTGCAGTCCAAGTCTGTCCAGGCAGAAACTACTCTACAGAGCATGTTGCCATCGCAGGTGTCCAGGAAATGGGGAGGCAGGGAGAGATTCAGGGGACAGCAGCCTCTTGGCTCAGACTTTCCTTGTTTCACCACCACAAACATCGTATTTCAGGAAGCTTGTTTGAAAGAATTTTCTCCCTCCTCTCCCCAAAGAGGAGAGATCTTAAAAGAGCACCCTTCTGTCATAGCCAGCAACACAATGCTTGGGTCTGCCTGCCAGCAGCACTCAGTACTGCAAGGGCAATTCTGCCAACCCAAGTCTTCTCATAGCACAGTTCAAAGGAGAGAAAACACTTTCCTGTCCACAAAGCTATCCCACTGCCACACAGCCAGGAAATGCCAGGTTCAGAGCCTTCCTGTTCAGAAATCTCTTCACAGCTATTCATTTCCACACTGCCAGCAGGTGGTCTGATTCTGAACCAAACTGCCAAAACTACATTATTGTGACATACAAATCTGTATCTCTCCTTAAAACCTACAGAGCTACCACCTGCCCATGTAGGCACACCAGCCTAACCTGCCAGCACTGAACTTGTGCCAGGTAGTTATTCCTGAGAATACAGGTCCTAGATCAGCCAAAACCCCCCAGCTACTGAGAGGGATCAGAATTCAGGAGCTACAGAAGAGGCAGCAGCGTAGAGAAGGTGCAGCAGTGTATCACTATGGTATCTAGGCTGTCTGAACTGCTGGAAGCAACAGTACAACCATGCCAAGATGCCAAGACAGTGTGAACACTACAGCAGGTTCAGCTGTCCTAGAACCACCATTACCTACACAAAGGGGATGCTGACTGACCCCAGGCTGACTGGCTGTCTAGTTACACAACCACCAATGATGTGGGCTGTGCTTCAAAAGGAGGAGTTAGTCTTTCCTAATCTGCTGCCCAGATGACAACCAGTGTTAGCCAACTAATTCCTGTTTCTTTGGAAAACAGCTGGGAAAACCCTCTGCCTAGGGCCCTCCAGGTCTCAAGCAGCATTACTCAGGGTTGGCCTTGCCACATTCTAGATCCCAAAAAGCAACTGGCAGCAGCTGTCCATTTTGTCCACCTAATAACTAAATGCTTCTGGAGAGTAACATTTCCAAGCTGGAGATGGCCCAGTGGATAATCACAGCTGGAGAGAACCACCTACCAAGAATCCCTGTTCATCTTACTTCTGTAACAAAAAAATAGCATATTTACTGGCAAAGGCAGTTGGAACAGGAGCTTTGGGACAGTGTACTGACTCTTCAGCCTGTGTAGCTGACATTTTCACTAGAGTAAATCCTCATCCACCTCAGGCTCATCCATTTTACTAGCTCAATTCAGGTGCAGGAAAGATGGCTTAAAGGTGACAGTGAAGCAATAGCTCTTGGCTTGGTTCTGAGAGAAAAGGCAAATAGCTCAGCTCCGTTTACAGGAACCGACATGGAAAGTGTCTGAGATCCAAGTTACATGCACAAGTCACACAAAGCAAGAGACAGGGGGAGAGCAGAGTGCACACACAGCTGAAGCAGATTATCTACCTTCCCAATTCACTGGGGGTCAGCAAAAAAAAAACAAACAACCAAGAGAAATACAGATGAGTTGCAAATGGTTAGTGAGAGGAAAGTGGCAGTCCCTTTGCTTTTATCTCTTCACCCCAAGCAGGAAAGCTGGAGAAGGTGTAAGAGCTGTTTTCAGCTTCAATGTGGGTACTGACTGAGGTGCCGCTGGGAGGGAGGGTAGCTGGACTCTTGGAAAGGATTTGCCTGCAACTCACATTGCCACTGATCACCTGTAATCAACAGGAGGGGCTTCCCAAGTTTCTGTCAGCTGTTCTACTTTGTGGGAACAGTCCAGGTTAAGCAAGCAGAGGGATTCTTTCACTATTTCTTGGGAGCACTGCACCTGCTTTTATGATTAACAACCTCTGCACTGAGGAGAACTGCTAGAGATACAGGTTCTGGGAAAATCCATCTTGGGGAAGTGTTTCCAGGTGCAAGAATGCTACATGTAAAACTCTGTTTGAATCTTAATACTTAAAGAGCTGTAAAGAAGCCCTCTGTATGGAGGACCTCAGACTGGTAGCTTGCACGGCAACTGATCTACCCAAATTTAGAAGTACCATCTGAAGAAAAAAATGCAGCTTTTTGTCTGTCAGATCAGAAAAGCTATTGAGGGCTGCCCTTTCATAGGAGTCCCTGGTGGCAAGTGGTCACCAGGTCCAAGACCTCTTACCTTTTCCCCGTTTCATCCGCAGTCCCTTTGCCCTGTTTTTCAATGACAATCTTGTCATTCATGCCAAACTTGCACTCTGGCATTCCACTCAGATAACTCTTCATCACCACTCTGCCAGAGACATGGGCACTCAAAACCTGACCTAGTTAGAGAAGATCACAGTTCAGAACACTTACAAGAGTCACCACTCACAAACCCTGAGTGAGAGAAAAATGCCAGCTCAACACCTCCGACTTACCCTGTGGGGACATTAAGAGATTCACACTCTCCAGCACATCAAGAAAGAGTTCATTGCGACGGTATTTGATTCCTTCACGTCTCCATCCGATCTGTCCAGTCACCTGGCTGGTGATCTGGGACTGCTCTTCCTTAGTCTGAAGGGAAGAAATGACATCTTAGACATAAATAAATTCCTCTAAATAAATTCAAAGACTAAGAAAGCTTGATCTAAATCTAAGAGCAAACACTTGCCATCTATTACACATACATGCTTTTGTCACTTAGATACAGGCGCTGTCACACCTTGCATGATTTGGTCATTCCCTCCTCAGAACATCAAATTCTATGCCTTAACCAAGAATTGGCCATACCAACAGCAGGGAAAGTTCCTCTGCTTCGTTAGCAAGTCCATTAGGTTACATCTTAGTGCAGGGAGGCATGGGCTCTACCAGTGGCATTCAAATCACATCTCAGACTGTCACATTAACCCATATTAAGCACAGAAGCTTAACACGTATTGATGTAGCAGTTCACACCCTTATCCAACATGAAACCTCAGGGCCACAGGAGAGCTAATCCCCAAGGCCTGTTTCTTAATAACTGCAGTCATTAGAGTTACATACCAACACTAACCTAATATGCATCTGACAGCAGCCAGGCTCTAAGCCTCCAAAAAGCACCAAGGGTTGTGTTGAGAGGCACAGAGAGGTTTCCTACCTGATGCTACAGGTGGGGTCCAGTCACACGCAGAAAGTCAAGAAGCAGGTGTATAGTAGCAAGTGCAGTGTAGACAGGGTTAACAGACAAGCAGGTCAATAGCAAGAAAAGGGAGGAAGGGAGAAAGAGGCACATTAGGCTTAAGGCTACCTGAGGACAGGAAAAAAGCAGGTCAGCTCCTTGTTAATTAGGTAGCTAATTAGCACAAACAAGATGAGAGGTTTTGACCTTTCGCTCCCCTGCAGGAAACCCAGCGCTCCAAGCAATTAAACAGATTTTCAGACTCGGCCCATTATGGACAATCCAAATACAAGGCGGAACAGAGGGAGAGACAGGCAAAATACCACAATAACGTTTCTATGCAGAGCAAACTCATGCTGGTGCTCCTAATGCAAGTCCTAGATGTGTACCACGTCACAGATGCCCACACTATGGGAAATACCAAGCACTTTGGGTCCTGTATAAAGTCATATCCTTGTTAAGTCTGCTCTTCCACCACAACAACTGCACAACACACGAGCGGGTACTCCCACAGCAGCCTTGCAGTGGGCCCACACGGTGGCAGTACATGATCTCAGCTTCACACATGCTCTTGCCACAGACATGGTCACTTCTTGAGCAAGCACAGCCATTGTCATATCATCGAAGGGACAGTTTTCTATTCCCCTGAGAACTGCCTAGGTAAGTGCTCCATACAGTATGCAAAGTACCTCTCTTGTCTGTCCCACAAAAAAAGCACTGCCTTATCTGCCTTGTTCAATGCTTTGTTCAGGCTTTAAAGAACACGTAGATTTAATACCCCATGCTCTGGCTTCCAAAAGAACATTGAACATGTGATGACACTGTCATCCTTCTGCAACAGCACCAGCACCATGAACCTACACTTACTCTGCAAAGTGACTGGATGGATCTGGAAGCAGCTGCTGAAATTGAGACCACCCAGAAGCATGAGCATTCCCTAAGGAAGGCACTGAAGGCACCTGGGTCTGGAATTTTTCAGGAGCAGGGGCTTCCCAGAGCTGGACAAGTCAGCTAAAATGGTCCAAGAATACCCACCTTGTGCTGAGTTGCCAGCAGGTTGACTAGGTTAAAGACAGCCAGCTACCAGCAGGTTTCCTGGGATCTTCCAGCTGGTGGCAGCCCTCTGCCCACTTTAAAAAGTAACACCAGCATTTTAGCGCTAAAGATCATCTATGGTTTGGGGAAACACTGTAACTAAGGGTTGACCAACTCACACGCCCAAAAATCACTTGGAAGGGAGGAAAATTACAGTGTACATCTAGTTAATGAAGTCTGGACAAATGCAGATAGGATCTTAAGAGTGAGAACAGTACATGAAGCACAGCTACCTCGAGCTGTAAGAGAAAGGTTTAGCCTCTGTTGGAGGAAGATATCCAAGCCAATGGCTTCATAATTTCTGCTACAGGACATCAGCACAGCCTGCAGTCCTGCCATTTGAGTAGTGGGTTACTTTAAGTGTAGAGAGACTAGAAGTAAAACTACGTTGCATACCAACACCTTTTAAAACCTGTGTGGCATATCAATCCACTCCCAGAGCACACAGCTATTTCCTTGGCAAGCAGTGCAGCAATTTTGTACACACTTTCAAAGAGAATAAAGCACATCTTGTATTACAAGATCACCTGCCCTGTAAAGACCACTGTAGCCATATAGGGAGGGCATTCAGAGCACAGCAGCTCAGTACACCTCAAACTGAGAACAAAGAAAAAAGTCAAGTTTGGAAAGTCTGCCATAAGTGGATTTTGCTCCTTAAATTCCACAGGACACTAGCCCAAGGAAAACATCAGCAGGAACTAAGCAAAGATAGGGAACACAGATGACAGACCATTCAGAGCC
Organism: Rhipidura dahli; assembly: GCA_013399225.1. Lineage (NCBI taxonomy): Eukaryota > Metazoa > Chordata > Aves > Passeriformes > Rhipiduridae > Rhipidura > Rhipidura dahli. The sequence continues at coordinate 1,197,863 of VXAC01004963.1, forward strand.
AGATTTTGGTCCTGGGTACCTATGTGAACTAGCTCTAAGTCAATGAGGAGCTGAAGGCTGTTAAGTACCAGAGTAGGGAGCAGACAAGGAAATATGGCAGGTACTGTTGCCAGTGGTGTCATTGCCATCCTGTGCCTGCAATGGATTACTTCTGCTTTTTGAACTGGGCTGCACAAAATTCCAATACTGAACAGAAGAACTGCTTACTTGTGTAAAGGTGAAAGCCAAGCTCCTCTTTTTCAGCAAAGGATTAAACTTGCTGTTGAATTAAGTATGATGCTGTGACAGTTACTTGTACACAAACAGCATAAGAGTTTGTTAAAACCAACAAAAGCAAAAAAAGAGCAAGGGAAGGAAGTGAGGGCGGTGGTTAGTTTTGAGTTTTTCTAGGAACAGGAGCTGACTCAGCTATCTGCAGTGCTGACTGTCCAAACTGTCAGACTGCAGAAGGCTGGAGATTTACACTAGGACTCGTGATGGGGACTGAGACCGGATGAACTCACATCTGGCCCTGTTGCAAAACAGTCTGCTGTTCTAGCAGGAAGTACGTTGCTCAGGGGCAGCTCCTCTCTCACCTCCTCTTGAAATGCAGTTAGTCTTGCTACTAGATTAAAAGTTTAAAAAGGAATTCTCAGGAAATCAGTGCTGATGAAGTGAGTTGAAACAGAGCCTCCAGAGACTCTGACCTCTGCTAACCTAAACAACAAGAACAGTCACCATGTAGGCTCTTGTTAAGCCCTTTGCTTCTGTTTGTACCTGAGGCTGAAGCTTTTCTCTGCCACACACTGCTTCAGTACAGACTCACAGCTTTTTTTTCATTGCTATGCCAGGGAGAGGACTGACTTTTAGGCTAAGTCCTCACTACTGACTTGCACAGCTGTGTCAGATGAAGAAGGTGGACAATATTCCTTGGGGACATGAGAAACAGATTATGAGTTTCCCTTGAATTCAGAGGTTGTGCATTATGTTATTATACAGGAAGCCTAGTTTTCAGGGCGGTACCTGGAGTAGGATTAGAACTAGTTTAAACACATTCCCCAAACCAGTCCAACTAACCATTTTTTTCCCAACACGACCCTTATCTTCTAACTCCATGTAAATTTTGTTGCAAGGGTTGATACTATGCTAAAAGCACAGCAGAGATTCTCATCTCTAACATAAGAAAGCTCAGGCTGTACTGACGCTGACCTGCAAGGATGTTACAGGCAGAGACAGAGCAACATGACCTTCCTGACTAACAGCAAAATTCACACAGTGGAAGAATACTTCATTACAAGGGAGGCATGAAATCCTGACAGCTCAAAGCACCAAAGACTGGTGGAGAACAGACCTGCTCAGTGAGATTCACACACAAAAGAGCTACTTCTGGTTCAGCAGGTAGATTTGTTTATCCCCTGAGATGCTGAGACAGAGCAGAGCCTGAAGCCAACAATCATTTACATGCAAGGGACTTATCCCAGCTCTGGGCTCTTCCTCCTGCATTTTATCATGTGCCAGGGAACATGAGGCAAACCAGAACAGGGACACCTAAAGCAAGGTGCCACTTTATCTGATATACACCCCTGCCAGGGTGTTCTCAATCTATTCAGGCACCCTCCCTCCATACAGGTCAAATGGCTAAACAGTAATTAAGATCATAGTCTCTTGAAGGGGCTTAGAGAAAATTAACCAGCAGAGCAAATTCCTTCCTTTGTACCCCAAATTCCTCTGATTACCTGACTCTTGATGCCTTGCTGAGTGATGAAAGTCTTCAGGGCCCCTGTTTCAGAGTTCTGAGGATAGCCAAAGTCCAGGATTTCTACAGAAGGATACAAGGTTAGTTCAGAGCTACAAGGTATAAACACATCAACTGTGTTCACCATTCCTATAAGGAGAGAGGCAGCTAGTGCATAGATACTGCTTATATATTGAATTTCTGGATAAGTTGCTGTAGCATTCCTTATCAAGAGGAAAAAAAAAAACCCACTCCTGCTACACTGAGTTCCCAGAGCAATACTTCGGAGTCGATGGGAATACTTCGGAGGGGTGATGGAAAACTGTCCAAGTGATAAATTGGCCAGTTTTTAAACACAACCACACCTCAGGACTAAATATCAACTAACCTAGCCATGTGCACAGGGCACACTGAGGAGTTCTTCCAAAAACATCCAAGGGACAATAGAGGGTTTATCCAACACGACAGCAATTTTGTCTTTGGAGTTTTTTTTTTTTAAGTTTTGTTCTTATGAAGATGTAATAAAACCCCAAACCTAAAACAACAGCCGAGTAGTGACACTGCAGGATGAGCGTGGGAGGGAAACAGATCTTAACTACACACAGTGCACTCAACACCTACTCCTCTCAAAGAGGAAGGGAACAACCCACAAGAGATTTAGAAGGGAAAGAAGACCACTAACATGATACTGAGCAACACCACACTGGGAGGTTTGATCTCAGTGTGTCTGCTAGGAGACAGCACTGACTGACCAAAGCAGAGAATGGGCAGTCTCTTGGTCTGCCCTGAGGGAACAGGGAAAACATCAGTCACTGTGACCCTTGGCTAAGAATCCCAGGACACACATGTGTGGTGCCTTGCCTGGAAAACAAATTGAAACATAACTAATACAAAGTACTCATGATATGTGAAACAGGGGCAGCTCAAGGCCAACGCCCACAAGCAGGCTGATATCACAAGCAGCTGAAGGGACACTTATTAATCTGTGGTGAAATTTGGAGCTGTATCAGTGGGGAAGGTAGGGCTGGGACAGAGAACATTGTGTTTTACTGATTTCCTTCTATTCAGAACTGAGCCCAAAAGGCAACTTGCTAGGGGCAATCAACTTCAACCTAGGGTAAGTGCTACCATACACTGCTAGAGCCACCTGAGCACTAGCTGGCCTTAGAGGTGCTACTGACAGTCCTGTTTATACACCTCAGGGTAAGGAAAACCTGACATCTACACAGGATCCCCTCAGAAGCTGAGCTCCAGTACCAGCTGTCTCAGTTGTACAAGTGCACAGCTCTCAACATTTCAGAGAAGTGAATCGGCACAAGGCTATGGGCTTGAGGTACCATCCACATTTGCAATACAGGCGGCATTAGAAAGCTGAACAAGTAATTCTGAACTCTGCCACGTGTTAAAAATACTTCAAGGATTATTACTACATCATACTAAGCTAAGGATTTCAGAATGACCAAGTGCAATATGCCACAGTAGATACGGGAGACGTCTCACCATCCAGCAGCTCATAGATGAGCACGAAGTTGTTCTTTATGTTCTCCTCACTGATCTTCCCGAAGTAGGCAGTCATCACGTCACACATCTTGTAGAGAAACTCGAACACCATGGCAGCGTTGACATTCTGCTTGGTGACAGCAGCCAGCCAGATGTTGGAGCGCTTGACATGGAAGAAACTTGTGCGGGCGATGTTGGTGACAGGCGAGCGCACCTGCTGCCGTGCGTGGATGACATTGACGCGGAAGGCGTCCACGGCATTGCGCCTACGGAAGCACCACCAGAGACAAATCAGCACAGCGAACGTGAAACCAGCTGGCTGCACAGTTCTGCTTATGCCATTACAGTCAGACACTGAACTACACACACCAAGCTCACCTAGAAGGGTGCCTGGGGATGTCTCTAAGAGGGACAAGTGAAGGCTCTGAGCAGAGCTAGACACTAAATTCTTCACAAGCTCAACGAGAGAGAGTGCTACTGGTCTCTAGGGAGCTTTGGACTACAGTGTAACTGTAGTCAGAAGGAGAAGCAAACCTCCATCTGGAGTAAGATGGAAAAGAAACTCTCCCTTCGATTAATTTTGACAGCATTCCCAATTGATTGCCATAGTTAGAAACAAGCACATCAGCAACTTATGGCTCGAAGAGTCCAGTTTTGACCAAATACCTAATTATTGTCTATTCTGCATGCCCAGGCCTTCATAGTCTTGCCCCAAAGCAAGCTGTAGTCTCTCAAGATACATGTCAATGGCAGTTGCTCCCAGACATACAACCAAGGAAAAAACAGCAAAACTTGCCTGGGTCACCCAAGAGACGTCAGTGCCCAGGAACACTCCAGAACGGAGCTTTAGTTCTCAGATCCACCTCACCTCCATACCCCACACACCTTGGAGGGCAGGCTCAAAGCAGCAGGAGGATTAGGACCAACGTTGGCTTTCCAGTTACACGTCACCTCAAGACTGCTCTGCTTCAGAACAGGTGTCTTGCATCCAGACTCAGAGTCCCCACAGTGCAACGTGCCAGCAGTACTGCATGGTCCGGGACCACTTACAGTCAAGGGTTCTGCCCAGTGCTGAAAAAGTGCTGTGCAAGCTGCCCACAGGTGCTGCCATCTTTGATCCAAACTGTCTATACACTAGGAACAGGGAAAAAAACCCTCCTTGCTAAACAGGGATTATGAGTGACATTCTGGATGCCAGCTCTTGAACACTGGTCTCCTTATCATGTAACTACAAGTCAGAATAAACTTCCCAAATTAAATCCACCAATCCTGAGAATACAGGAAGGAAGCCCAAGTGCTTTATATGACAAGACCAAAACTTAAAGCAACAGTCTACACACAAAGTCAAGACTCATTTAGTTGTGCTTTATATTACTCAAACTCTCAGACACTCTGCAGAACAGGGGGTCTGACTGCAGCATCAAGGCCATGGTACTGATTATGCAGAAACAGGTTTGAGAGCAGACAGTAATATCATCCTTGCAAGCAAGGATACAGGCATACAAATGCTTGTAAGCACTGAGGGTTGTCAACAATCCAACACGCAGTTCCAAGTTAGAAAACAAAGGATATTCAAAGGAACATATGCTAGCACAGCAGGTGTTTGCTCCTTCAAGGTCTGAGGATGTATGTAGAAGTTTCATCAGTAAACATGCTTCTCCCATAAGCAGAATTCTGGCTTTCAAATACTTCTCAGGTTTTATTGCTCCAGAAGGTTTGCAAGTTGGGAGTTAAATTACTATTTCATTTCTACTTTAGTTTTTCCATAAGAAAGTAATTTAATCTACTATAAAATAACAATATCTAAAAGCCCCAGTCCTCCCCTCCAGTAAGCCTTGCAAGGAAAATTCAGCTTGTTCTGGAGCATTAGCCCTCCCAGCCTCAAGTTCTAACCCCCTAGAAGTAGCACCAGAACCAGTCACCAGACTGGTGCACACCAGAGGAGAAGCCTCAGGTCAGGGAGGCTTTGCTAGCACACGAGGTGCCCACTGTGCAGTGCCAGTCGTGGCCTACCACGCGCCTCTTACCTATTGCTACAGCAGCCAATGAGATGGGATGGACAGAAATGGCGCCAGCGGAGAAAGGAGGAGTGACAGCAACAAGAGAAAGGGTTAGAAACACACACACAAGGCACAATGAATCCAAAGAGATAAGAAGAGACCAAACAGCACCCCCTCCCCCTGCTTCTTGGCACAAAAGGCCAAGATAGTATTGGATGGACAGTAACAAGCTACAGCAGCAATGAAGCCCTCGCAAGGTACAACACTGACATGCCATGGTCAGGCTGTCAGCATGGACAGACTTGTGTTTGGCTGAACTTTAGGGCTAACTGGGCATTTAGTCCAGCTGAGCTGAACCTGTATCACATCAGTGATACCCAGTCTGCTCTGCTAATATTGGTAGCAGGCCTCGGGGTGGAAAAACCCCAAAGCCTCAATTAGAGGCATCACCTGGGGACTGCAAAGTATCAGGTATCTTCTTCCCAGTCTGCCTCAGGACAGGGCTACAAGTCTGGGTGGGAATTTCTACGACAGTACTTCTCATTTGAAGGTGTTTGGGTCGATGCTTTCTGGTTTGGTCCAGCCAACAGGAAATACAGCAAGTTTGATAGAGCTGGAGCACATCTGGAGAGATAGGGCACATCCTGCAGATTCAGACACTGCTCTATCCAGCTTGCACTTTTTCCTTAAAAATCAAGAGCCATGAAGCTGACGTGATGTATTAGAAGCTCAGAAACCAAACACCTATTACATTTAACGTGCATGCAGTTTGCCATGTAAGCTGCTCAGTTTCAAATAGCTTAAGTTTTATTAAATAACTGCGTTCTTAAATGCAGGTAAGTTCCCCAACAACCAAGTAACTGAAGAACAAGGCACTCAAGAATTACAGCAGAGCCCTCGATGGTATCCTGAATTAAATGCATGGTGTTTTGCCTTTTTATTTTTCATAAGACTGCTTATACATGCAGCTAGCTGCTGTATGAACAGATGCGCTACATGCACCAAAGCCATTCTAAGTTGCAAGCAAAGAATGTTCAAGTTTTGTGGTACTTCTGCCTTTAACAAAGTCAAAAGAAGGATATCGTCATTGTTTGTCACTTTGGTTATTACATCTGAGCTAGTGTGTGCTTTTTTAGGCCCTTAAATTGTGCAAGGAGAAGTATTTTCATAACCACAGATGATCTTTAATATCTCCCAACTCAGAAATTGAGGCTTCAGAATGACAAAGGCAATGGCCAAGACCAAGGAGTCTTACAGGTCAATCACTCATGAAGACAGGGAGCAGTTATGATCATTTCCTATTCAATTACTTCCTAACAAGCAGGGTGGGTTCAGGCCTCAGCACTTCAGATCTACTGCTGAGAAACTTAGAACTGTGTAGTATGCTAGAAGTCTATTATGCGGTTGTTTGGTTAGAGACAGACTCCTACAGAGTTGAGTACAAGCTACAGTATTATGGCTATTCCTTTCCCTACCTCCCACTGAGGGTTATGATATTAAAAGCTTTTAAGCAGACCTGACATTAATGCTAATGTTCATATTTGGAAATTGAAACACTCTCAGTTTCTTGATTACACCACAAGACCAGACACAGCCACTTTGTAACAATTTTTTCTGTGAGGCTACATGTTTAAAAAAATTCAAAACCAGCACTGAAGGCCTGTTTGAGAAAAAATCCAGCACCTTGGGGAGCAAGCTCGGTTAACAGCCAACACCAGCTCCACGTAAGTCACAAGACTGACACTTTCACAAGAACTGAACGGATGATTTCACTCAAGGGAACACCGATTCCTCAAGTCCTAGAGAAAACACTGGAATATTTTTGTCACTCTGCCAAGTGAAAAAGTTAAGATAGGATCAAGCAGGAAATCCCATTTTCTAGCTTTGTCTGGCCAGCCAGCAGGAAGTACTTTATCACGTACTGAACATAAGGCGCTCACTTTGTAAGAGAAATGAGCCAAGATAAAAAGCAATAGAAGATCACATTAAAAATACCTACTTTGTTCCCCAGTTTGCATCTCCACAGCCATAATGCCACTAAAATTAAAAGGCCTTCTTGAATAAACATCAGTTTGAGAACAATCTTGTGTTTCAAGTTTGCAAACAACAAAAAAATATTTTTGCCAGAAACTGCAGTGAAAGTGTCCCTAGTCCCCACTTGAAACATTCTTCCAAGTTACCTATAATCAGACTGGCTTGGCTCAGTCACTGTGATAGCAGCTTCACAAAGTCAGTCCTGTCATAAGAATTGCTGAGAAGAGTTTCAGCTAACAAATACTGAAGACTGATGAGAGTTTGTACAGTAGAAAAGAGGAAAAACATCATAACCACTGGCTTTCTGCATGAGAAATACAATGCTTCCTTGGCTCAGCTATGTGTGGAAGTCCTGGAATAACTAAGTCAATCTTAGAACAGGTACTTTGCCTTAGCTGACCTAGAACAAGCCAAGAGACTTAAAAGCTCATTAGGTGAAGCCTCATTACAGACACTGTGTTGACTACTCCCTTGATGGAACAGTACAAGCCTTGACTAGCTACTAGTTCTACCTCAACTTTTAACCTCCACTAGACAATCCATAACCAGAAGGGACATACTCTTCAGAGCAGAGCAGTCTGAAAGCAGACTGGCTTGACAGTTTTTTGTAATTTATGGCAACAAGTTATTTTACAGCACATCCTACCACTAGTCATTGTGAAGACCTGGTACAAACTACTTTTTCCTAAACTGGCCTCCTAAAGGCTCTCTCTCACCGACCTTTGATTTAGCACCTACCCCAGCTCTGCTTCTGTTAGTTCTGTCTTAACTCTGCCAACTTAATTACTAGCTTCCACCTAATGCCTGGCACTAATGAAAACCCACTAGGAAGAATACCATTGTGCACAAAACCCTTAAATTTAAGGTTTTCACCCCAAGCAGCACCATCACTTATGGTTCTCTACAGCACTATCCACTGCCTACAAGACACTATATTTTTAGTAAGATACCTTCTGGGAAGTAGCAGCCTAAGGATTGCACAGATCCAGTCTAAGTGAGTATCATAACACTTGGGGGAAGTGCAATAAGACACCTACAACCTACTGAAGGTTTTCAGGGCTTCCCACAACTTTACCCAATGGATGTAAGCTTTTCACACACAAGGCTGCCATACAAAGCTGGGGGACAGAAAGCCAGCTATAGGAGTACAGCCATGGTTGCTATGAGACTGCTTACAGATAAAACTTTCCAAGACCATACTCTCCTGCTTGCCTGTACTTGATGTTAGACGTCAGTGCCTGAAACTAATTCAGAGCCCTGGCTACAGTGTGTGGCAGACAGTTCTCACATTACTGCTCCTGAAAAGTTTAGTGATTACAGTGAGGTAGGCTCCCACACTGGAGGTCCATGTTGCTGAAGCATTTGGAATAATGGCCAGATATCCACCATCCAAAAGAAAATCCCAGGTTTGGCTGCAGGCCATCCTTCACTGTAGGTGACCAGGGCTTAAATTTCTTTTTTCTAAGCTAAGCCTAGAGCAGCAAGTTGAGTTGCGGTCTTACATGCATGCACAGCTAATGCAGAACAAAGCAGCTCTGGGTTGTTTACTGCAACCAAAATGAGACAAAAATGCAAAGACCAGGGATGCAACAGAAGCACTTACCCGATGTCATCCCGGTAGACACGAGAGATTAAAACCTCTCCTTTGTGATTATAGATGAACAAGCCTCCGATCATGATGGAACTTTAGTCTTCACTTCCCATGTTGCTTAACACCTGAAGCAAGGAAGAGCATATATTAGTAGGCTGCACAGAAACAATTTGTAGCCAGGACTAAAGCTTAAAATTGGGACTGAAATAGAGGCTGTCTTACGTCTCATTCCAAAAATCAGCATGGATAGTCTGTCCTCAAAGACAAGTATCCAAAACATACCCTTTGAATGAAAGAAAAAACACAAGCCTGGAACTACAAGCAAATCAATGACCCCTTACTTCTATTATAAAGTGTCTGTCTCCTTAATGACTGAGATACAAATCAGATGCAATTCCTAAGTCTTCCTCCATGCAGTTCACACAAACATCTGAGATGTCACCAAGCCTATCATCACATGACAGGGGGTTCCTAGCAGGAAGCACATCTCTGTTTGTTACCACTTTTACATAGTTTTTACACATCAGTGTAAGAGCCTTTGCTAATCCCCAGCAGCAATACTGAGACACTACAGAATTCAAACTGAGAGCCATTTGGCCATGAAGTACCATTGGAGTGGGAGGTCACAATCATGACCCACTTGAACTGGGAAATAGTCCCTCAGAAGTTACCCTCTTAAACTGCTAATTTTCTCTTTCTTCAAAGGAAGATTGATTTGGAGAGAGTTACAAAGCCGGTAGACATTAATGATACAGAAGACTTTTTAAAATGTACAGCTACTTCACCAGATCCCATTCCTGGAGTCGTATGCACTCCTGTTCACTTAGGTCAAAGTCATAATACTCACAGCAGCAACTGCTTGGTTGGCTTAGCCCCAGGAAGAGAACTGCAACTGTAACAGTGGGGTGATCACACAGGCACTGCTTAGCTTGGGCACTGCAGAGCATTAGATAACAACCATCTCCACACTACTGGTTGGGTGGGTTAGCCTACACCCACTGATATGGGCTGGGTGAAAAGGATAGGGAGAGGCTGACCTAGAGACAGATGCTGACAGCGAACTGATATGTGTCTGCTCAAGAACACTGCAATAACAAAGTTAAAGTGACCAACACTTGGATCATCTCAAAGGTCAGGAAAGAAAGAGAATACAAAAACAATACACACATCAGAGGGACTAAAGGACTTCTGGATTATCAAGAGTAATGTGTACTCAACAAGTTACATCCAATAAACTACAGTAGCTGCCCATTTCCAGGAACTACTGCAGACATGAGTTCTGTGCTAAACCAAGGTTTATAGTACAGCCACTAATTTTACTTTCAGCAAGACAAAAAAGAAATTTTAGATTTCCTAAGCCTTTACACCACCATTTTTAGCTACATCTAGTGAGTCCTCAAAGCATAACACTACTCATACTTCTCTGCTATAGGTCTTCAGCTTCCAGATGGTTGCTTCTGGTTATTAAAAGGGAGAAAAAAGAGCCAAAAAGTTAGTTGTTAAATCAAAATAGAAAGAGACAAGCAGTTTTCCCAAAGCTCAGTAGTGAGCTTTCTAGCTTTTACTCCCATTCTACTGGTCAAGTAGGTCTGGCTACTATCAGGCTGCCTTCTGCCACTTGCCAGTGGTTTCCTGTGGCACTGTCACCAACATTTTTTCACGTCTGAGACTCCATCTAGCACAGAAGAGCTTTTCAAATATGTTTTTCTTCCATTCCCACATGTAACACTTTATAATTCTGGAATACAAGTATTGAATTTATTTCCAGGATAAGTCTCTAGTAGTTAAGAGTGGGAAAAGCCTTTTGTGGCTGCTCAGTGTCTCATGACCAAGGCTACAAACTGTAGTGGCAGCAATATCAGCATCCCCACAGCAGAAGACAATCCCACTGGTCAACTGAACAAACCCAATTGCTCAGATTTAAGAAGTGGTTGTAGCACAGACTCACAACGACTTACACAAAGCACACATAGCCCTAATAGGCATGAAAAGGCCACAGAGAGGTGGCAGAGCTGGAACCCAAAACATGGAGAATTGACAGCCCGCAAGACAGGCAGATGCTGAAACATTTAAAAGGTCATTCACACAGGCCAAACAACGAAAAAAAAGAGAAACATTATGACAGTGAAAGCAACTCGTTACCCATTCTAGAAAACACTTTCCTATTTACTAGTTTTTGCATTCCAGATAAGAAACAAGCATATGTTTTCAGACTGCTACAGTGCTGGCTTCCACATTCAGATACGGACTACTGCAATCAAAGGTGAAGAAGAGCTCCCACATTCTCTTTTAAGACTTGCATTGTATAGAGCAGCTTCCTGAAACTTATGCAACTGGGCAAAGCTGGATCATAGGAATCCTACAAACCCTTTCCAGAAGAATCCTAGAAAGCACATCCTTAAAAAAAAATAATCTCCCCTCTTGGGTTTTAATGCTGCTTAAGTTATTTGTTTCACTATTTTTAGTATGAAGGAAATGTCTGCTTTGATGAGCAACAGGATCAGACATGCAGCATATACAAGAAAAAGCCTCCTGCCAGCAGGACAAGCCAATCACTTTTTGAAAAAGCCTTGATTTGAATATTTACTAGATTACTATAAAGCATGTAGAAGATTGCTGATCAAGCTTTGCATTGGAAATTAGAAGCCTTCTCCTAGGAAGATCTATAAACTTTAAATGTTGACTGAAATAACACTGCCATGCTTTCTCATATGTTAGGTTAGAATATATTCTGTAACAGCTTTGCTGAAGTTATAGATGAAAAAAATAAGCATTTTTAATTGCATCACAGTACCAAGCAGCAGGGTCAACTGCTTCCTCATCTTACATGTTAGTAGAAGCATGTTAGATGGAGAGTAGACCATGATGCAAAGGCTTTCAGTCTTTAAAAAAATTCCTTATCAATGCAGTGAAATGCTAGGCTTCTTCCTTATATAAAATAAACCATGAGATGAATTCAAGCTTCAGACTTCCCATGCAAAGTTAGCTCCTGGTTCCACCTTCACTGGCACATTTAAGAGCTGCACTGGTTCACACTGCAGAGCTATTGCTCAGTGTCTTGTCTCCAGTGTTGCCAAAAAAGGGACAGTCAGGTAACAGAACAGGTCAAATAAACACAAAAAACACTCTCCAGGAGATCGTCCTGCAATACTTTATTTATTTTAGAGCTCTCAATGGATCTCTTAAAAAGTATTTGCCCAGCTTCCTCTCATCAGCACCATTCCAGAGCAAAAACAAACAAATAAACCACACTGCAATTTTTAACAACAACTGTACAAAACACCATCCTTTTTGTTTTAAGCCTTCTTTTTATTCTTCTCCCAGCTTTGTCTAGTGGCCTCCAGTTCAAGTAGGAAGGAGCAGTTAAGAACTAGCCCCCATACTCTATCTCCTGGCCACTCAGAATTTTTCAAATCTCCACTCCATCACACCTTTTCCAGAAGTAGATGTTCCCACCTTATTCAGTTGCTCTTCAAAGGAAAACTGCTTTATGCTTTCATCATTCTCAGTGCCTTCCTCTAAACACTTTGCTTCTGGAAATGAGCACAAAACTGCACAAGTTGTTCAAAATGTAAGCAAAGCACAATACAGACAATATGATAATCATACATAGCCCACTTTTATCTTTTCCAAGTGATTCTCAATATTTCACACTTTCAAACTACCACTCAGCAAGAAGCTATTTCATCATCTGTCCTACCTTCAGGATCACACTGAAAACACATGCAGTATAAACCCCTTGATGCACTCCCATCTAATGGCATCAGAGAACAAGGAAGTCTCAACTACACAAGGCATTTAACACAATTATAAGCAGATCTCCCTTGTCTGATCAACTTCTGCAGTTCAGCATCTTGAAGAGTTGCAAGCATCACAAGCATAGACAGCACAATGGCATCTACACAATTTACAGCATGTTCAGTTTGGTGCAGGGCTGCTCTCTGTCAGCCTTCACCAAGTTTGCCCACTAGGGGAGTTTAGGGAATATGGACAACATTTCAGTCTTTTGCTCAAACCTTGTATTACATCCCTTCAAGACATGAGATCAGAGTGACTACATTCCCTCTCTACAACAGAATTACTTCCATCAGCTAATGGAAGCATGTCCACACAGCTGGAAACTCAAGAGGTGGAATAAGTAGCCCAGAGAGCTATGAACAGAGAGGAAAACTACACAAAGGGCAGAATGCAGAAGAAAGTTGCTTAAAGCTCAGCAAGAAGAATGGCTCTTTAAGATGACAATGGCTACCCTTGAAGTGTCTGCAGTGAAAATAAGCCATGCATTGTTTTGATCCTCCTTTGTGTTTCAAGTTCCACAGATACTCCTTTCAACTATTTCAAGGTTATATTGTAACTAGAATGAGGATTTCAGTGGAACAGTTTAGACATAGACAATCTTCCACATATTTAAAAATAATAAATAGTTTTCTTTACAGATCAGCTTTGAAAATGAAGGATCCTGTGCTTGCAGTGGTTAAGAACTGCAGTGAAGAGGGCTGAAATTAATTTGAGACTGACATCCAGTGACTCATGGCTGCTGGAATCAGAAGGCCTCAGAATAAAAAATCCAGCACAGAAGATGGGTTCATCTGCTCCCTGTGCATTAGAGACATGACTCAGAAAGCATTGCTCAACCAGCTTTCAATGACTCATTCTGCTCCTCTCCAGTCAGCCTTTTCTAGGGAGCTTGCTCTACACTAATTCTGAGTTTCCTCATCCTATTATCTCTCATTGTCAGACACAGCATAAGACCAAATCCCATCACTTCTTCAACTGTTTACCACCAAGTGCCTGGAAACCAAGACGACTCTAGCTGAAACCTTTGGGTTAATGATGCATCAACTGCATTTTCAGAGCTTTGCAGCTCCTCTCCTTCTGTTTCACTAGCTTGAACATATGGCAACCTGCTCCACACTGGTAGCTACAGCCCTGTTTTCTACTTACAGTATGGATGGATTTATTCTAGTTAAGGTACAGGGATGAATCCACACGTATGTTGAATTCACACCAGTTGGTGAGTAATCACTTTAATTTAGGAACAACAGCCCTCTCCCAACACACTCTGCTTTCTTCAAGCAGCTACTGGGGTAGGTTCAACATCTGAATGCAGCTCCTACACGTACCTAAGGCTAGAAGGCTTCCTACCCTTCTGCCAAGTGCTCACATTCCCATATACTTCCATTTCAAGCCATAAATAGAAAAGGAGCATGAAGGGCATCACAGACAGACCACGTACTTACATACATGCTTATAAACCCACCAGGAGTCAAAATTACATGGAAATTACTTTTCAGAATGCCTTTTTACTCAAGTGAAGATGAGAACATTAAAATATACCTTCAGAGCAACTGGCAAAGTTACAGCATTAAGACAGACAGCTACAAAAAAAAAAAAAAAGAAAAGTACATGTATAAAAACAAAGGCTGGGGTTAAGATTTTAATGCATTTCAGTAGTTACATAACAGAAAAGCAGCAGGATTAGCTGGGCCTACAATGACTGACATGTTAACATGCATTTTCCTAGGAATCACGCGTACTTGCCTCAAATGATGTCTCAGGGCTCCCACTGTGCAGGGGATGTGCATTAAGCATCTTTCTCTCAAACCACCAGGACATGCTGGATGAAGCCCCAGAAGTCAGTCTGCAGCAGATGAGCTGCAGACCATAACCAAGGGACTCCAGAGAAAGATAAAGACACAATAAAGCATAGTATCTGAAAACCTGCTTTTGTCCACTGATTCTATCATAGATGGAAAATGCCCTGTTTATTAGGTCTGACCTAAAACCAGATATTTCTCCAAAAGTCAGACTTCATCCTTTCAGGTCTACATTGTGCCACCCACTTGGAATGCACGGGTGAAGTCAGGAGCACAAGCTCAGGCAGCAGGATCCTGTTGCTGGACTGTCAGTTTCACATATTGTGGGATGCAACAAGTGGCTGGACTGGGAGCTACCTAGTGAGATGACGCACTAAAACCTGCATTTTCAAGTGGAGATATAGCAGCTCCCTCGTGCAACATGTGAGAGCCCAGCCTTCCTCTTCCATTTCCTCTTCATCAACTCTGACTTAGAATAGCTGTTGAAAAATGAACAACATACAGCATGGAACTTTCTTAGACTAAACAAGGTACACTAAGGAATTGACTAACCAGCACAGTTTGTTCCTTCTGCAGCTGTCTGTATCTGCAGCAACTCTTTCAGAACCACCACAGCACACATTACAGTACTAATGCTGTAGTTCTGTCCAGTGCATTAGCCTCCCATGGTCTCTCTAGTAGAGAAGCCACAGCATCACACCAGCAGTAAGACACAACTGCAGTATCAGTCATCTGTTCATTAGGGTATGAAAGACTAAGCTGAATTCTAGTCTAAATCCCAGATACACAGATATTCAAATGAGTGATTTTCTCCAGTACCTTTATCCCATAACCTGAGGTCTTTCAGATGACACCACACAGGCCATTAACCCTTCCCTGCACCAGGAGAGAGTGGTAGCTTCAACCTACACCACAAACTTTGGAACACAGTTCTCTACCTTTTGTAACTGTATTTGCACAAGTGAAAACAAACTAACAAGCTGATCTGGTGAAATTTGTTGCTTAGGAAAAACAGTGACTTTTTAGTCAGTTTTCTGCAGTGGTAAAAGGAACATGGCTGCAGTAACTCCAGTTTCACATCCAAGGCAAAGATACTTGTTCTAGCTCCGAAAGAATGAGGAATTGTGTAGAAGAAACGTGTCACTAGCTACATAAGGTGCCTACAGCCTAATGGTACTGAAGTCACCATAAATTTTGCGTGTATATTGGTATTTCTGCCTCAGGAAAGCACAAATACACTTCTTTGTATCCCTCCATGCCAGCTTCTCTAAGTCCAGCATAGGCAGAAGCCTATTTGCTCTCGCAGCATCTGCTCAGCAAATCCTCTGTGTCCTCTCTTCAGAGGTGCAGTGGTGACACAGCAGCTCAAGAATAACTGCTCAGGAGCAATGTGACTGCAGTAGTTCTTAGGCTGCCCCTAACAACATAACTACAGTTTCACATTTTCATCCCAACAGCACCAGGATTTGACGAGCACCAGTAGCATCACCAAGGAGCACACTTGTCCATTCATTTCAGGGCACAACTTCTGGGATCAGCTGTATTTTCCCAAGGCAGTTGTGCAGGTCATATTCTTACCACAGAGACACCTGTCCTGGCACTACAGGTGCAGAAAATAAGCCTTCAACCAGCCATTGACAGAGCAAGCCACTGAGGCTGGATGAGCAGAGCTCAGGGATTGCTGCTCACCTGCAGAACCCTTTTGGCCACAGCCCCACTGTGAGACAGGCTGTGAGCTTCATCGAGTTTCCTGTACCATCAAGTACAGGGTACAATTAAACACCAGTTGATCAGTAGTGAGCCCAAGACCCAGCTACTCGGACTTTGTCACTCCCATTAAGGGGCTGGAAGTTTCCTACAGCACAGACATCACTTAGCTTGAATGCCAACAGGAATGCTGATTTCTGTAATCTACAGAGCACATCCAGAAAACAGCAATCACAAGTCAGTTCATAAGCTGGTGTAAAGCAAGCAACCCCTTCAGTAGTCTATTAAAAGACAGTTTGGGTTCTGACTTAACAGTAAGTAAGACTTCTGTGCATTAATGAGCTTATCTAACTAAGCAGTTCAAGGTACATTAGCTGCTGAGTTCTCATCCAGGAAGAAACCAGGAGAGGTATTGAAGCTCTTGAGGGCAAATCACCAACTGTAACTATTTCTGCATTCCAGAAATCAGTATGATCTTGGACAAGTGACAGTAGCTGAAGCAGGAGGGGGATTAGTCAGGCTGCTCTGGCAAACTGGAGTTGAAGGGAAAACCTATCCTTCCAGGCTAGCGCCAGCCATTACCAACCCAGAAGACTTAAGGCTCAAAACAATGCCATCACCCCACCAGCTAATCTAAGCACCTAAGCTTTGCTTAGAGGGCTGCATTAGCCACTTTCCAGGAGGCCATGGGCTGCACTTGGTTTTAAACAAGAGTAGCTGCAATCACTTCATCCAGGGGAAGACAGGCTGCATAATTTACTTAATGGGCATACCCTGAGCTAAAGAGCTCCTGAGATAAACCCATCAGTTTCAGAGAAACTGTTCCTATTTTAAACCAAATCCCATAAATCCGCATAACCAGTGGGCAGAAAGAGAAGCACGTTCCCTTACCAGGCTCTCCTCCTACAGCTCACTTCTGCATGCCATACTGCACGCAGCCAGTCTGAAGAGTAACAAGAGATTAATACTGACAGGCAAACACAAGAAGCTCCCTTACTCCAGTAAAATATCACAGGTACTGCATTAAACACACCTCTCCAGCACATCTTGAGCCCAGCCTTATGTGAACAGCCCCAATGCCTTCTTCGATTTCTACCAGTTCTACCAAAGCATTTCTAAGGTCAGTTTGAACTACTTGCTTTTTACTCTTGAGCTAAAAGAAATCTGAACAGTGATTTGCTTCCTATGAGTCTTCTACCAAAAGAAGTTAGAGGCACAGAGTGGAGTTTGAGTAAGAGCTTGAATTCTGCAGACCACTAATGGTCTAGGTGCCCTGACGTGTCAGCTTTTCTCTCTCTACTCTTACTGGAGAGCAGATAACTGCATTTCACATTCTGTGCCTCTGCCTGCAAGCTTTTAGCTGAGCTGCTGACCTCCTGCCAAGATCAAAATAATACATGACTTGCCGGTAACTTTTGACTCAGTAGGTCACTCACTAAAGGAGAGAAGCAAAGTCTGTCTTAGAAACCAATTATATTTTGGCACCGTAGGCTGTACTTCTGTCCATCCTTCAGTTAGCCCCAAGAACAGCCTTTAAATACTCTAATGGTCTTCAGTAGAATAAGCTTAGAAAACCAGTTCAAGACATTGTGCCTCAAAAGGTCTTGGCTTTACCTCTTCTTGATGCAGGGATGAGGCAAGAAAAGTTTAACTAGGGTCACAGGAAGTTTCTTTATAAAGCCTGTTTTGTTTAGTGACTGTTCCTGCTCCATCAAAAAAAAAAAAGAAAAAAAGAAAAGAGATAGTATCAAACTAGAATGCATTTCCAGTCCCCCGTGTTTTAAAGAACTCAAGATGTAACCCTTCACAGCCTCAAGATTCAACTCTCCAAAAGCCGGGACTGTGCTCTTTCGGGAGGAGGAAGCAGCCGGCCATGATACCCTTCAAAGACATCCCAGTGCTCTCCCTGGAACATGGCCACTCTGCGGCCCAAGGAACACCAGGTATCTTTGTCACTAGATGTCAGTAACATGGCATTTCTTACAGAAGAGGAGTGATGCCTCCCTTCTGACAGGAAAAATATGGAAGTAGACAGTTTGGCAGAATCTCTCCAGATTTGAGACTGTCCCCCCAAGCAAAACTCACAGGGACACACATAGCTTTTACTATAGGAAAAAATAGTAGCTACAGCTCTGACAGCATTCAAGCAAATGTTGCCCAACCAAACACCGCATGAGCCCATATACAGTTAGAAGCCTGCAATACCTAGACTTCCGAGCCACAGAAGCCATCTAGACTCACCTATCTGGGCAAGTTCCAGGCTCAGATTTTGGCAGCCTGAGGCTAAAACTTGATAGCAGCTTTGTCATACTAAAGCAAGCAGAAAACAGATCATGGACTCACACAGCTTATGGAGAGAACACTAGATCAAAGGCAAGTCATTTCCCAGTGGGGAGAGAAGTCAACTGCACTGGTCGATAAACACAGGCTGCGCTTCCCGCAGTTTTACTGAATCCAAAAACCTAGTCCTGGGAAGAATTGATGTGGAAATGCATCCAGAAGAGCCGCTGGATAGGAGCCTACTTTAATCCTCAGAATAAGCAGTTCAGCATCGGCAGCGCTGCGTTCTGCCTCAGCAGGTTTTCCAAGGGAGGAAGCAGAGTGCAAGCCATGACCCAGCTAATTCACGTTTGGATCAGTAGTACAGGCAAACAAACAGTTCTCGGAGAAGTTCCAGCCCGATCCGACTGCAAAAAACCTTTGCTCAGGCTGACCTGACGCATCGGTGCCGGCCTTTCTGTGCCACACACAACCCGACCCTGTCCCCACCCTCCCTCGGTGCAGCACCGCAGGGCTGCCACACAAGTATTCCAGACAGAGAGCTAATTAATAGCTGCTAATAAACCCCCTGAGCCCCAAGCAATGTACGAGCGAATGATGGGGTCGCCCAGCACCCCCTCAGAGGAAGCTGAGAAAAAGCCCTCCCGGGCGGCCCCGCTTCCCTCCCTCCCTCCCGGCTCCGGGGTCACTCCCGCGCCCCTCCCAAGGGCAGCCGGCGGGACACCTCGCCCTGCAGCCGCCTCCTCACCCCCGGGCCTGCGGACCCCAACCCCCAACCAGCGTCCAGGGAGCCACCACCCGCAGAAGCTCGGCCACCGCCCGGGCGCGGCCGCAGAGCAAGCCCGGCCGCAGGAAGCCGCCCGGAGGAGGGACGGGG
>VXAC01004964.1:1897-56827 GCA_013399225.1 Rhipidura dahli
TTTTTTTTTTTTATTTTTTTTTTTAATCTGTTAGTCGCAGCCCGGCCCCGCCGACCCCCGCGCCGTGCCGCGCTCGGCGGAGCGGCCCCGGCGCCGGCCGTCGCAGGGGCGCGGAGGGGCAGCCCACCTTGCCGGCCTCGGGAGGGAGGCGGACAGCTCCGCACATGGGGCCGGGGATCAGTGAAAGGGATTTCCTCCTAATACCCCCACCCCAGCCCGTGTAATCCAGCCCTAGTCCTTAAAACACACTAACCCCGGCTTCTTTGGGAGCCTTCTCTGTGTAAACTTTCCCTGCTGATAGCTCCCTTTATCTCGCGAGCTCTGATACCCTGTCTCTGGGCTTTCGGTTTATTCTCCGCTTTTATGTTGGTAGGCAAACCAAATAAAGTTAGAGGCGACAGTTTAGGCCACTCCGGATAGTTTGCTGACATGCATAACATCAACGACTTCTGTGGAGCAGGTATTCGTTAGAAACGGGCACGACCCTTAAGGAAAAGAACACTGAAACGCCAGATCAATGCTTTTTGGTATTAGACGATTGTACTTTTCTGTCCATCATTTGGCGAGATGTGTACACGACACTCCTCGCAATGATTGCCCGCTTCACAATTAACAAACTTGTTTACTGTCTATAAATTCTAGTGTATCTTCTTCCCGTGCACCCGTCTTTGCTGAAAGTTTGGTTGCACTAAGAGTGTTTCGTTCAAAATACCTGGAGACAATGGTGATGGTTGAAATATGATGCAATTTTCTAATATGAAGTGAGAGGGGACGAGCCCATTAATTGGGGATGTTTTTCTTCCGCCAGAAGTAGGGATTTATTGCACCCGGCTCACACGAATAACACGCTGTGCATGTGTATGTATGTGCTGCGTTAGACTGAAGGCAGAGTGCAGGTGAACGCGAGCGTCTGCGGGCGTTCAAGTAACCCTCAGCTCCGCAGCCGTGAGTGGGGACCTGGAGTTAGGGCTTCCCCTTCAAAAACAGAGAGGGACATTTTTTCCGACTTTTTATTTTAGGTGAAGAGGCTTAGCTACTACACTATGTGGCTGAGATATTTGCCCGGAATGAGTGAGGACGCACTTTCCCCTCACCCAGCATTTTCCCCCACAATTGCTGTTGTAGAAATGTGTCAATTTTCATCCACTCATCTTTTGAAAAGATTTGTTGCTGTTGCTGAGGCAACATTCCTTTCCCCCCGCCTCCCCCCCAACTCCCNCTAGAAGAACATTTTAAAAGTGAGATGTGAGGGGGGAAAATAAAAAGGCAGCTCATTGGCAGCGTTAAAAACCCAAAACTTTGTCCTTCGTAAAATTAAAATGATTGAAAATTAATATGATTTTGCGGAACGTGAGAGAATCTTTAAGTGGAAAATTAAATAATCCCGTCTTTAATGTTTAATGAACAGTGGAGAACACAACAGGCAAGAAAGGCATAATTACCAGATTTGTATCTCCTGACATTAACATATTCTAGGGTTACAAGTGATACATTTTATGGTTTTCTTTTCCCTTATGCCGCTCGCCGTCCCACATTTTCTCTGGGAGAAAGAGCCGGCCGCGCTGCGCGGGGGTCGCGGAGCTGGGTACCGGGCGGTGCGGAGCGGGGCGGTCGCTGCCCCCCGCCGGGGAAGAGCTGCGGCCGCCCTGGCTCCGTCAGGCACCGCCCGGACGCACCGCCGGCGACGGCGCACATCGCCGGGGAAAAGTTTCTACCCGATCTGCGTGGAAAACCCTGTCAGTGTAGCGGGCTCCGGAGGCGAGTGGAAAGTTGTGAAGTGATACTCATCTCCTCCGACCCCTTCCTCCTCCCTCGCTCCCCATTACACCGCAAAGTTTTCCACGGACTTTTTAATTAATCTTCTTGAGTCGAGGGCGAAAAAAGGGAAAAATTATAATGATGCGTTCGCTGAAGCTGGGCTGCGAAAAAACACGGCCACTGCAGTCGGGGAAGGGGGTGGGGAGGGGGATGGGATCGCTTAGCCGCGTAAATCTCTGCGCACCCACACAGGTAGGGGAGCGCAGGCGAGCGGGGAGCGCGGTTGCGGGGCTGGCAGTCACGCGTGTTCCGGCTCAAACAGCGCCCGCTCGCTTCCCCCCCGCCGTGACTGGGGGAGGGTCCACCAAAATACTCTACTAATGATGGGAAGCAAAAGTGTTTTTTTTTTTTCTCCGTAATTAAATCTAATTTGTTAATTGTCTTCTTCTTCTTTTGCGATGTTGCTTTCATTGTCATAAGCGACACGTTATTACTCTGCCTGCTTAATAATGTTATTTACCAACCAGTACATTATTTTTTACATTAATGCGACCCCTAGTTATGCGTTTGCTTTAATTTTTATCCTTATTCGGAGTTCATAAAAACATCAGTAACCTTATCTACAAGATTGACTCTACAAAGAGCATATAAGTAGTTCTGTCTACACTTATGCTTTATACAAGGTTCTTAAACCCATCAAAGTTACCAACGTGCGGATAAGATGGATCTGACGTTTTGTGCAATCCATCTACCGTCTTTTAAAGTTATTATTTTGCTCAGCAACTTTATTCGAAGGGGCATGCAATTATTTGGGCTTTATTTTCTGTCATCTCCTACTCTTCCTGGCAGGCTGAAGTATCGTCTTCCCACCTCCTTTCCGCACCACAAGTTTTGTTTGAGGACCCTGGGGTTAAATCCAGCGCGATTTTTTTTTCCTGTTTAAAGCTGCAACAACTGACCGCTAATTCGTTCTCACGTGGGCAAAGATATTACCATACTAATATTATTATTGGTAAGAAGAGGTAATTGATAACACCACCTGCCACTCTGCAGCAATCACGATGATAAATGTTTCCATCAGAGGGAAATCTGTGCTTGGTCTACCACAGCCTAACCCAAACAGCATGTCAAATGTCAATTATAAAGATGTTTCTTTTCTATTACAATTTTTTTTTTTTTTGTGGAAAACATCTAGCCCCACCACGAGATTTATAGAAACAATCTACAGCACAACTATGCCTTAAACGTTTTGCCTTAAACATTAAAGTTACTTTTCCTTTTATTTAATACCATGCCATCCTTGGGTCTAAATAAACATTGATTCATATACACAAAAGCTTGTGTTCACACGTAGCAAACTCCAATTATCATCTACTTCCATTCCTTAAACTAACAGCTGATACACTAATTTAACCAGGAATTTTAAATACTTTGTGGAATATCTGTAATACACATCATTGTGGGGATATTATCAAGACAACACACGTTAAAGCTCATACAGACGTCATTCACACATATGGATGCATAGGTGCCTTATGTATTAAACCCTTGTATTTGTATTGCAACACGTCTGCCAGTACATACTCCAGGAAGTGCATGTAGGAATGCAGCGTGCATGTAAAATCAGTGGGCTTAGCCCCTTTGCAAAACCTGTATGCTTCTGAAAAAGACGAGATGAATATTTATAGATATATATATATACGCACACTGCAGGCACACACACACAAATAAACGATGTTACATTGTCCGCTAACTCCAGCTATATAAATAGTGTCGGCAAGTATAAAAACTTTCATTGCCTTGGCTACAGATATGCTCAGAAGATTATTATTAGTTTGTATTAATAGATGCAGGCCTCAAAAGACGAAATCAGCTATTGATAATTGTAAGAAGTATACAGCAGCTACTGTATCGATCGGCTTGTCCCTTATTCCCCTGGTATAGGAGAGATAAGAAGACACACTCTTTAGTGCAATATAATTTCTTTTGACCTATCTGCTTGCTACAGACTTATGATGAATAGCCAGAGTGGTTAAAGTCCTTTATCACGAAAGTTACCCCTTGATATAATATTGATTCTTTATAACTAGCTCCAAACACAAAAATCAAACTGTCCACTTGACCATCATCATCATCAATATCATCACAAAGGCTCCGGAATAAAGATCAGCACAGGACTGAAAACGCTTTCTATAATCTGCCCACCTAATCTTTATTTGCTGATGATGAAAAGAAAAGGGGTGTGAGTGTATGTGTGTGTGCGCGCCCGCCGCGGGGCCGGGGGCGAGCGGAGCAGGGAATGTCATCTGAACAAATAATAATTAAAAAAAGCCCTCTTAGCTTAAGAAAAAGACCTTTCAGCCGCCTTCAAAAGAAAGCAGGTGATGATCACCGAAGTTAATGATCACGCTTCGAAGCCCCACTCTGCTGAAGGAGGGGATTCAAGTGCGGAGAAGGCCCGACGTGATATTATATGGGGCCCCCCCCCTCCGCCCCCGAGCGAAGCGGTCTGCGGTGAATACAGAGAGTTATGTAAGGGGCAATCACGGCAGGAGTGGGATCAGGCACCATTCTGCTTGGTTAGAGTCAGGACTAACAAGTCGTCTTCTCACTTTCTCTCCTTTCGCTGGTCCACGAAGCGATCCATCATTTCTTTTCAGATCACCTTGTGATCCGGTAAAGAAAAAAAAAAAAAAGCCCCACGGGGGAAAAAAATGGAGCTTTGGAAACGAGCCGCTGATGTTTGGGTTGCTGCTTAACGAGCATCTATAGGATAGTGTAAAGAAGGAAAAAAAAAAACATAATCCACACGTACATTGCCCTAAATTAACGGTATTTTCTTCGCCTTCCCTCTCCATAGCACCAGCATGCTTTTGCTCAGGGTTGCATTAGCACAATCACCAGTAATTACAAGCGTGTGTACACTGGGAGAATGAAGACTGGGAAGGTGGGAGGTAGGACGTGATTCCCCTTTGGAGCAATCAGGACTGGGAAAGGTTTCAATCCATGCAAACGGTACGTTGATCATATTTAATGGGCTGGTTAGGCTGGCGCACGAGCCGAGGTGCCATTTCAGCGCAAGTTTGCTCTTTTCAGGCGAGAAGGGGAGGCGGGGGTAGGGAAGGAAGGACAGCGATGGAAGCGGCCACGGCAGCTGAAGTTGCATTCGCTCCGTCCAGTGCCCCAAGGGAGCACAGCTCCGGGGAGAAGGCGCTCCCTACCACGGACACCCTTTGTGGGGAGCGGGCCGGGCGGGGGGCAGTGCCGGGCACACCCCAGCAAGAGGCGGCCGCGCCGAGGGACGAGCGGGGCCGGNACACGGAGCAGCGGAGCCCGGCCGCACGCTCCGCCGGGGCTGCCGGCTCGCTGACACCCGCGCTGCGCCGCCGCCAACTTCTCCAGAGCGAGCCGATTGCTGCCTGTCTTCCCGTGCCCTCTCCAGCAGCCGCGGCCCCGGCAGCCGCGGGGCCGCCGCTCCCCCACCAGCCTTCCCCCGGGGGAAGGTTCCCACCGGGAGTTTCCACCCACGGCTGGGGCCCGGGGAGGGTCGCGGAGGTGGCAGCCGTGACAGCAGGCGGCTTCAACACTGGGAGCCGCGGCCAGGCTCCTGCCGTTCCCAGCTCCCCCCTCCCCGGGCGGGGATCGGGGACAGAGCCCCCCACCCGTGGGAGCAACAGCGGCAACAATTACTGTCATCGTTCTCCCAAACACTCCACACAGGAGGCTCCCTATGCTCCATGAGCGGCTCATAATTACGGGTTTTAAAACTTTCCTCCTTCCCACTAAGTCCTCAGCACCCCTTCTCTCTGTTCCTCTTCCCCACTGAAATAATCAACAACGCAGGGCAGGAGAGGGATAGGAGAAATACCGAGATCCGCTGAAACCTCCGTTGCTGCTCCTCATTAGGGCACACAGGCTCAGAGCCCTCTTGACGAGTTCCCCAGCCCTAGCAGATATCTCAGAATTGTTCACTGACCTTTGCAGTAGATATTGTTAGACAGTGAAATCAGTCAATCAAAATTTAAAAACCCATCTTTTGTCCAGGTTATGTCGCGTAGCTTGAGATTAATTATAAAATGGGCATCACAAGTACACACAGGTGAATGAATGGAGGGTGTTTTTAAGATTTCAGTGCCTTTTGAGACAGCAAGAGGTAAGGTTTCTCAGAAGATGCATTCTAATCTACGGTGGTGTCTTCCTAAAACCAGATGATGACAGAACGACAAAAATGAAGAAGTGGAAATGGGCAAATGCATCATGACAGTGGCTGGTGGGAGAGGGGCAGAAGGGTGCTTTCAGCCTTGCACAACTGGTACATAGAAAAAGTTGATCAAAAGATGATGGAACAAACTGGTTTGTTTGTGTGGTGGTTTGGTTTTTTTTTTTTTTTTTTCAACCATGCATATCTTTGCTATGACCTAATGATATGTGTGCTATTGAACTTCACAAAATGCATTCATGCTTCCCTTGGCAGGTCTAGGTGTAAGAGTTGATGACTAACAAAAGTAATATAGATTAGAATCAATTCCCCTTATCTGGTGACAAAAAATAACATCGTGTCAGCACTGTGTACATCCTAGCGTCAAATGACACAATATAATTTGATTAGTTGAATAAATAATCAGCTATGTCCAGACATATAGGTCACCTACTTGTAAATTAGATTACCCTGCTTGGGCACAGGCAGCACCTGATTAGGAAACAGCTTCTATCTGTGTCACTCTAGCTTCCCTTTAGAAAGAACGTCTGATATTTTCAAATGCAAGGGCTTTAAAAAATGCTTTTGTATTCCACAAAATCCTGTATGTGTTTTCATGTTTGCATGTAACATTTATGCACTTTGTGCTAGAGATACCACCTTTACTACCAAAGCTAGCTGAATTGTCCCTGTTCGTCTGAGTATTTGCAAGTTTTAAATGATAGCCCATGTGCTGTGATCTGAAATAAGGATAGCTGAAATACAATCTTTTTGAAAACTAGGCAGCATACATTTCCATAAATGATTTTGGCTAGACCACTCAGACTGCACACCCATATGAATAACAGGAATGTGAGAAAGAATAAAGTGTTAGATAAGGGAGCATGGAAACATTTAAATTCTGAAGTCCACTCTGACTAAGATCATCAAATCTCAAGATAAGTGTGTTGGCTTTTCAATGCAAACCATTATGTCACACTGCAGAAACTGGAGAAAGCTCTGAGTCTCTGTGAAGGCTTTTTAAGGGTTGGCATTTCTGCTGGGTTTGAATCTTTTTGTAATACACTATTGGACTCTATTTTCACAGAGAGATCCATGAAAAACTTTCTGACATTTTAGTTTATCCATAACTTCTGAATGACTCTTCACAAGTTAAGTAAGCAGCATGCTGGAATATGGTTTCCTTTCAGACCGTATGTGTTAGTTCATACAGTGTAGCCTGGGTTAGAATCATTCAGAGATGTGTAGAGACCAGAAGGAGGAACAAAAAGCGCAGCCTATAATGAATACTTGGTAAAGAAGCACTATTAAAAAGGAAGAAAAAGAGGAGTTTGATAAAACAGGGAGGAGACTGAGCCACTTGAGTAGTAAGAAAATGGTGGTAAGGGCAAAAAGGTGAAACAGAGATGATGGGAAGGGAGATTACATGGACAGAGAGAGAAGAGGACAGTGTGTGGCTGTGGAGAAAATAAGTGTTTTGGAAATGAGTTCCCAGAAATAAGCAAATGAAAAATTACAACCTGTATTTTACATAAAGGGTTATGCAAGTTAGGATTCTTACAAAAAGCTCAAGACTCTGAGTAAAAGGACAAGATTCTGAGGATTTTGGTATATCAGACCTGTGGATCCTGTTTAAAACTGCTCTTCTTTGAATGTAGAACAAAACATAAGTTTGTTTGAGAAGTTTCTAGGCATAAACAAGCACAAATGCTAATTTCTGATATAGCAGTGTTGCTCTCTTTGGATGTGCCATTAATAAAATGAAAGAAAAAATATAATTCTTCCCTGCTTTCCTTTCTAAGAACTCCAGCAGTTGATAGTGTCCCATTATTGTATATGTTACACATGTATTTTATACATAAAAGGCACACCTTTTAGTTTAAAGTGCTCATAATGTGGCCATAAAATAGCATACATTTTCAAGTATGTGCATTTGTCTCCTTTACTAATGTCACCTGACAGCCCTTTCACTTAAGGTAAACCAAAATGGCAGCAGTAGTATTGACTTGCTGGTTTTGTTGTTTTGGTTTGTGTTTCTTTTTTCACCACTGAAAGGTATAAAATGGTGGGATGGTGATAGGGGGAGTGACTCAGATAAAATTTATAAATCATCACCTTTGAGTTGTGAAGATTTACATAAGGAGTGCAGTAATGCTCCCACCTCATGATTTTATACCATTATAGCAAAATCTCTACCATTGCTGTGATCAAAATCAATTGATCAGTCAATCACCCTGCTTGCCCCTGCCTGCAGGAATGATACTGCAGCATCTATTCTTGCCCCTCTTGGTGAGAACAAAGGAAGAGTTTTGCTTCCCAGTTTGGAATCTGTTTCTGGAATGAATGCACCAGCTTTTGTATGTGTGCATGTACACCTATGTGTGTGTATAGAAACAGAATAATTTAGTTTTTAAAAGTCCTTTAAGGTCATTGAGCCAGGTATGTACATTTCATAGTCAGATACAGAACTGTGCAGATATATCCATGTAGATCTGAAAACTGTGTTTGTACACCTCTATTCTCTCCCTGAACACAGGGCTTGATTTTAAAGTAACATCCAGCCATGCATTCCTCTTTTCAAAAATGATTATCTTAACAATTTGTGCAGCTGATTGCAGTATCTATCCATGACAGTAGTTGTGCTGTGTTTTCCCTGTCAGGTACAGAGAAATGTTTCTGGTTGAAAGATCCATCTTTTCCTATAGTGGGAGATTTCTTGCTCTAGTATATATCTATATTTTGTGAGCTTTCCATGCAAAAAAAAAAAAAAAGCGTCTATATCGTGCTACAAGCACATTTTCCAAATGTAGAATCTGACTCTCTGAGACACTGTATTAAATTAATTAGAACAATTCATTCACTCCATTAGGTAAGTTTCTCATAATTTTACAAATACTTAATATATTAGCTTTGCATTTAAACTGGAAAGGAACAGCACATACACATCAGAGGGGAGGTGAACCAGAGGATGGAGACCAATCACTGATATCTTATGGTTAGAAAAAAATTTCCATGATGGACAGGTAATTTTAGCATCAATATCACCATGGTTTCTGACATTCCTCTAAAGTACCTGGTATAGGTCAATGCCACAGACTGATAACAAGTAAGCCAGACAACTTTCCTGTGCTGGCACGACAATTTGTATGTCCTGTTCTCTGGCAAGGGTGCATTACATCTGCACATCTCTAGTGCTTCCTCTCATCTGCTTCCCTGTCTCTGCTTCCATGAGAGAGTCATACCAGCTGTACATAACCCAGTGCAAGTTGCTCTCTTTGAAATAACCTTCATTTTATTTAGTTGTGGAGGAGACTCCAAAAGGGAGAGGGAAGGTGCACAGGGGTAGGAGGGACAATGCTGTGATGACAAAGCTGATTGTCCTGCAGGTCCATCTTTCTGTGTATCAAATCCTGACTGCATCACAAGTCTTATTACTAAAGTGCAACTCCCAGATCATGGAATGGGGTAACACTCTCTTACGTTACAGGTACTGGACATTGATTCCTGCTCCAAGGTGGACATTGCATGGGCATGGACAGTGCCATGCTGTGAAGCCAGGCACTCCTGTCAGGAAAGGAAGAGCTCGACTGCTTTCCTCTCCTGCATGTAGCTGTAGCAGCAGTCCTCTCAGTTTGTCACCAAAGAGCTGATTTATGCCAAGGGTTTGCTTTTGAGGAAAAAAAACCCTTCTTTTAAGCCTTGCTGCAAGACATTGACATGCAGGTGAGTCAGGTAGTCTTGTTGTGTTATTTTCATGTACTTGAAATCCATATAATTTATTTTAACGGTCAAAAATAGGGTAGGCGAGGTGGTGCCACATACGTGTCCTTTATTGCCTGTTTCATTAGCTGAGTTGTTTGGACCCTGCTGTTTTCAGAGAAAGATTTTGTATTTGACACATCATGCTAATATCAATCATTAGGTACAACTGCCTGTGATTGGTGCTCTGTAAATACCTATGCACAAGTGGTCTGTGATTGTTGCTGTGTGAATTCCTACCAGAGATAGCCCTGCACTGGCCAGGAAATGAATGAGATTGTCCTACAAGAAACACATAGAAGTAGATAGCTAGAGAAAACTCCTCTAAGCTCCTTTGCAGAGGTAATGAAGATGGTTTCAGGGACAGGTGGCCTCACTGAGGGACCATGCAGGTGCTGCTCCTAGTGTCAAAGACTCCTGCAGCTTTGCCTAGCTTCCAGGTAGTGTGGCATCAATCCACAGTGTGTTTTCTCCACCAGCTTTTCCTGCCTCAGGGGACCAGACGGGGAAAGACAGCCTTGAAAGCTTGGTGTTGTGTGGCTGAAATAACTACTCACGGGGCTTCTGCTGTGGCTGACCACTGAAGTGTGGAGTCTGCCCATCCTCAGCCCCGTCACTCATTCTGCTGTCACTGTTTGACAGTTTGTGCCATACACTCTAAGTGTCTTTCAAAAATACCTTCAAACTGCATGCAAAGCCTTTACACACAGACTGAGTCGCCTGTGTTGGGGGATGCTTACAGTGCAGGTCCAAATTGTCTTTGTGGTAGGATTTTTCCTTTTTGCATCAAGAATACAAGTTAAAACCACTCACAGTGTTGATTCTTTCTGTAATTTGAGAGAGAGATACATTCTTCACCTTAACTCAGGAACCATGGATCATATGTCCAGATGAATGAAGGTAAGAAAAAAAAATAGTGAGAAAAAGGTTTTCACTTTGTTGGTACGACTTTGCTGAGTGAACTTTCAGTCCAGGCCATGTGGAGACAGGAGCTCAGCCTTAGGCTTGTTGGGTAGTTAAGACAAGCTCTGAGGGGCTCCTACATAAACAAACTGGGCCTTCAGTGCTGGTGTGTTAGTCCAGCTGGGAAACTGTTCTAGGGTTGGCTACTCAGGCGGTAGGGAAAGCTGTCTTGAATTCAGTTGCCAGAAGCAAAATTTAGTCTTTAGAGAGATTTTGGAGCTTAGGAAGTCCAGGCATTTCAGATGTGTGAAGAACAGCAACATCTTAAACATTGGTAAAGGAACTGCAAGTTGTAAAGAAAACTATGACCATGGTAAGGTAAAACATACCAATGCCCCTGTAATCTGCATTTGCACAGGACCAAATATATTCCTTCTTACAGAAGTCAGTAGTCTGATATCCCAAATTATGTGGAGCTGCTGATTTCAATGGGAATTGCATCCTGATATAGTATAGAATCAAATTTGGCTGTTACATCAGACTGGTGTAAGTTACAGTAATTTTGAACATCTGTTGAATCACAATTAAGTATGATTATGTACTTCACCCCCTATAGTAATTTCCTTACCTAATTACATCCAACCACTTTGCATGCCACTACTGAATTTGCCCAGGTATATTTCTGAGTCAGTACTCCTGTAGCTCTGCAAATGTGATGATGTTCAGATAAGAAAGTACTTTTTTAAATTAAGAGCAATTTACAATATGTTACACTTTCAACATGAAATTAAATAATAAAGATATGAGAATAAAATCCTTTTGCAACTCCAGGGAGCCACTGATGGAATAATCTGCAAATAAGATTAAAAGATTTCAGTACAAGTAAGATTGCGTCTCATGACCTTAAATGTCATCCACATCAGATTTAATTCCAAACACTGAATTTTTCCTTTTTCATTAGTCAGTCCAGGAGAGAGATGATAATGCTTTATCATGACGTACAAGATGGGTATTAGTATGTGAATAATAATTTATTTTCTAGGAATACATACTGCTCAATTTATATTTCTATTTCAACAGTAAAACCTTTGCTGTATAATATATGTAAAGCTCCCACCTGCAAGCATGATTATTCTGTGCTGTTGACATCACATTATTATGCAATCAATACTTTGGCATGACTTGCATATTTTTTAGTTCCTCTGGAAATTTGCTACTTTATAATTCTGCTTCAATAAAGAAATCTTTCCTACTTTAATACTATCCAAGTGCATTTTTGATTAGTAATTACACATTTCCACATGAACAGCAAATCAGATGAAAGAACTATCACTCTCTCCCCCATATATCACCAAGATGATTTGGCCTAAGTGAAATTTCAACAGTGTATGAGAGGTTCTGAGGGGGGAACAAAGAGGAAGAATTATTTTTTCACTGGGGATTCAAACAACTGTTTAATATGAATTAATTTCATAGACAACCTAATTTTGGGCTGTGCATTGCAGAGCATATTATCTGAAGCAGTTTAACAAATTCTCCTGGAGTATTATCTGAGTTCAGGCTGAAGGGCTGGTACCAGAGTTTTCAGGTGGACCACTTGATGAAATTGTATTAGAAGATAACTGTGAACCATAAGAAGGTTTAATCAGATTCTTTTCAGGAAAAGATTCAGAATTCCATTAGACTCACTAGCAAAACCAATTGCCTTGAGTGGGGTATGGGTTTGTATTCTTTCATGTTCTACAAAACCAGTCAAGCTTAGTCCAGCATTGTGTATTTCCTGCTTGTTTAGGGAAGCTGGCAGCATCAAACCACCCAACTGAAAAAGCAGCAAGTTTCAGAATTCCCCTGCAAGATATCAGTTAGAGACCTCCATTTCTAGTAGGAGGCTAGTGAGGCAAAGATATGAAAGGACTTCAGAAATCCCATCCCTGCTCTTGGGAGCCTGGGTCACTTGTATTTCTAATGGGATGTCTCCTCACAGGCAACTCTCCATCAGAGCCACACCTGTGATTTATTGAGGATGTATCAAGCAGAAGGATTTTCACAAAAGTGATTTTGCTTTGATAAATGGGGGTTTTCTGATAAGGCTTGGTTCTGTCAGAGCATTATTTACCTGTGTTGGTGACCTCAGTTCTCGTACCCCTGTTACAAGGAGCTGTGATAAGTTATATTCAGATACTACAGCTTTCAATTCCAAGCATCTAGAAAGCTGCTTGCCTATGTTGGATAACAAATATAGACACAGCATTTCTGTCTGAAGTTCATGCACCAGCCAGATGCCTAAGAGTTCCAAAATGCAGTAACTGGCATGAAATTTTGCAGATAAGGCACTGATGAAGTCTGAGTTAGGACTTGGGTTTTCTATCTGTCTCCTGCAAATAGTCTCTAATGCTTGCACCTATGTTTATGTACTACAACTTTATAGATACCTTCTTTGATAGATCATAACACTCTACTGACACTGTGATGCTCCTAAATCTCACAAACTAATATTCAAGCAAGAACCATTTAGAGGTAGACTGACCTGATTTGTTTAAATCAAGATATGTAATTCTGCCTCAGCATTCAAAGACAGCTCCTTGGCTGGTGACAATCTATGAATGATACGTGTTTGCAAACATTACTTACTGAACTGAACTTCTGGACAACTTTATGAAATACTTCAGCATTGTTCTTCCCGTGGCATTTTAGATGAGACTGAGGCCAGATGATAAGATTGCTTTTTTTCCAGTGAGAGCTGGTGAGCACAATCCATGGGACGTGTTTCCAGAGGTACCAAGGACACAGACCTGTTCCTTGTTCTGTAAGGCAGGCAACATTAGGAGTTGTGTCACCTGAAGTTCAGCCTGAATTGTCACCAAAAGACCACTCTATTGACACTGACCTGCTCCATTTGTCTCTGCCCAGAAGGACCATCCAGAAGCAAAAGACACACAAGGATGTTTAACACCATCTACTAACAACACTGCTAAAATAGCAGATTAAGTAACTTTGTGCCCTCTGTTACTTTCACATGCAGTTCCAGAAGTCCTTAATGACTTGTAAATCCTTGTGTTTTGGAGCCTCCCTTTGCCTTACTCTCTTTGGTATGGGGTACTCACTCCAGAAGCTGAAGTTCTATGGGAAGTGTTATCTGAATGGAGAAACCAGAGATTTTCTGCAGAGGACATCCTGCTGTGAACATTTTAGAAGTTGTTTTCATCAGAATATGTTGATTTCTTCCTCTTTTTCTTCAGTATAGGTAAAGCAGAAATATGTGACTGGTTTTCAGTTACACACTGCTCACGCTGTGATATATGAACTTTTAAAAAAGTTATCAGCAGTTCACTTGTAAGAGCAGGAGATCAGAGCTCTTACACATGTTAATACAGAAGGTTGTCATCAAGACTTCATGGCAATGGGAAAAAGAAAAATTTGGTTCTTTATGGGACCCAGCTACGATCTCCATGACTGAAATACAGATCCCATATGGAGAATATGAATCCATTTCCTTAATGAGGACAGTAAGAATGCACCACAGCATGGAACCAAAAGCAAATGAATAAAGTTGCAAAGTATACAAAATTTGCCTTTCACAGGAAATCTCAGGATTTCAAGATTTGTTTTGCTTCTGAAGCAGAATAAAATCAGATCACTTTAAGTGATATTTTCAAAACAATTTTTTTTAAGGCCCCAGTCTTTAATCTCAATTTAAAACATAACACAATCTGAAGGAGTAATTTCAAAATGAAAAATGGAGTTACTGTTCTGAAAAGGTTAATGTGGGGTATTTTAACCTTGCTGAAGGAGTTGTAATTGTTTTCCAGGTTTTGTTGAAGTTGACACTTTCTCAGAAGAGCTTTGTTTTCAATCAAACAGCAGTTTTCCACTGAAAAAACATTCAGCTGGAAAAGTTCCACTCAAGCTAGATGAAGCATGGGAGGTTTGTAGATAAGGAGAATATAATTAGCTACAATAGAAATTTTGTCAGAAGGCTGAGGCTAAGAGCTCTCATGCACTGCATAAATACCACTGCACTCCTGAAAAGAGGACAAGCAACTAGGGCTGTTATTTTGCTTCTCTTCCAAAAGGCTGCTGGTGCTGTACAACATCAGTGTCCTCTCTGCCCAATCACACTGGTTCTGCACCGACCCAGTGGGGATGAAATAAAACAACTGCTTGCTGAGGACCTGCTTTTGGGAGAAAATTCGACCATATGCTCTGCTTTTGGTGCCTTACCAGTTACACTGAGGTCTCTGGGATGTCTCTTGCAGCAGGAGCTGGGAGGCAGCAGCAGCACTGCTGAACTGCCCATGGTCTGCTCTCTCAGACATCTCCTCAAGATGTGATCTCATAAGACACCACTGAGGCTGGTGGGATGACAAACCATGGATTTATGCAGTAACAGACTTTCTTATTCTGCTGACAAACAAAAGCCCAAATGGAAAATATTTCTCCTAGAAGTACTGCACAAATATAAATGAAAAAATATATACCTCCAGGATATTATTCAGGATTTTCATCCACTTTTTAATAGGTGAAAGGAAGCACTGATACGCAGGTCTGCATCATATTTTGCTAAGGCAGGAATCACTGCCTTAAGGCAAAATTCCCAATCTTGTTGATTTTACAAGGACACATACTCATTCCTGGAAAGTAAGAAGGATCTTCCTTCACAATAAAGTAACACATGCCAAGAAGCATCAGAAAGAAGCTGGGGTAGAAGGCAAATAATTCTCTTTACTAGGAGAAGCAGCATAGTGGAGACTAATTGTCTTTTGTTATTGCTCAATTTCTCGCTCAAACTCATTTAGCTAACGAGGGTCAAATCCCATTTTCATATTGAAAGGGTAGGATGACTTTTTATTAAGGCAAGTATGACTCTACTTGTTTTATCATTATTTCCACCAAAACAAAATCTTCAGGCTGAAGATTACTGTATTCCAATTAGTATTACACTTCTCAAGGAAAGCATCCAATCATTGTGAGAAAATTGTGTTTCTCTATTAAAGTAGCTGTCTGTGGAGGCTTGGTGTTCATTTTGATTTAGTGCTGGCATAAAATAGATGCCAAAAATTTATGTAGGTTCAAAACTCAGGCACAGTTAGCACAGAAAAAATATTCACCAAGGGCTATTAAACATGAAACTGTGGCCCAGGATGCTTTGAGCCACAGGCTGCTGAAAGATGTGTTACAACGTTGAGAAAGCATAACCACATGCTTACCCAGCTTTCTTCCCTAAGAATCCTTTCTCTCTGGTGAAGACAGAAATGACAAAGCTAAAGCTGCCTCTTAACAGGCAAAATACGTTTTAGTGTGGCCACAAGAAGCAGTCCTTGGAAATCTGAATATTCCCACCTTAGGCAGCCACCAGCCTGTTGCTGTGTCTTTAGCAAGGTGTTCTTATGCTGGCAAGGTGCTCAGGAGTGCAACAACAGGTTGCTGTTCTGCTTCTTGCCTGCAGAATGGAAGTTGATTGAATGCTTGCTGCCAGTAAGTACCAGTGCAAAGGAAAGAAAAACCCAAGACCAAACCCCAAACCAGCAAACCACCCCCCAGTTCTTGAAAATGGATTTTCTTAAAAATTAAATTCCTCGCAAGTCAAACCTGAGTAGGGTAGGGGAGCAGACTGTCTGAGCTGGGGCAGCAGTGAATTATTAAGATAAGCTAACATGACTGAAAACAACTTACCACTTTCCTCAACTCTAACACGGGAAAAGTGTCATGGTGAAGCTGAATTAATCAGAGTTGATTTCTGGCAGCCTTTCTCTGAGTAGCAGGACTCTGCATTTCATTCAATCTACTGAAACTGATGTACTCAAAGTGATGCTTCTCTGTGGCCTTGGTTTCCTTGGCTTTCTAGGATTAAAAATGACGCTAAATTAACACCCTCAATTAAAAATGCCCTTAAATATTCTAATTTTTCACTATGTAAGGAGCGTTTCTAGGATTTCCAGACTGGCCTCACAGTGTCTCAGAACAAATTGAGCTGATCTATTTTCATTTTGCCTGGATGAATACACACAAGTGACACTTGTGGTTTGATCCCACATTCCCCTTGCTGCTCCTGTTTGCCTGAAAAAAGCATCACACAGCTTCTCTCACCCCGCTGGTGCATCAGGTACATCACAAGGCATTGGTGGAGTCCCAGTGCAAAAGAAATCCAATTAAATAGTGTTTCCTCCTTCCCTATGCAGAGTGATGGCTGGAACCAATGGAAAATTAACTGCAGGTGGCTCAAAATCACTGACTCTTTATTGCCTGCTGATTTCTCATTGGAGAACCTCAGTCTCCTTTCATTTACACACATTTCCTCCTTTCCAGTGGAAGGGGCACTTAGGAACAAATAACTTTTCTGCAAATTGGGCCATATCTGTAGTCCTCCAGGGGCCCACAGCTTCAGCCCTCATCTAGAAATTTCAGAATAAATCAGAATACGACAAACCCTGTACTAGAAGTACTTTACTGTTTATGTAAGAGCTTTTCCCTACAAATGGACTGACTACTTGAATTTGAAATCCTCTGCTCGTCTGGAAAGTCTCTGAACCAGTATCTGACAGGAGAAACGTCTCTCCTATCCCAGTCTCCCAGTCTCAAAAGACATAATGACCAGGTCTTTTCCTGGAAAGCATGTCCAGCAGAGTGTCACAAGCCATCATTTTTCTGTCTAACCTTTTTAACTGGGCTTTCTCTAGGTATTGTTTTATGTGAATATGAAGTCCTCCTGTGATAGCAAAAAGTGCAGATGTAATAATATACACTGCAATATATTTTCAAACCACCAGAGCCATTTCCTCCTCTTTTGTTCCCTTTTATGACCCTGATGTCATTTGGAATAAACTTTAATTGGGTCATTTTGTCATCCGCTGAGCAGCCTCCATTAACAAACCTTTACAGCAGTAAGTGCTGGTAGCAGGATCTCTGTCACAGGCAGTTGCCACTTAGTGAAGTTTCACAAACATATCTTCATTATTTATGCATGCTGTGCTTTATTACTGATGCCAGGTGTGAGCCAGGAACACTTCAGTACACACAGGCAGCTAAAGAGGTCAGATGTCAGCGCTGAAGCAATAACGATAAAAAACGGAACAAGAGAGGTGTGTTCTCACGTCACTGTCAGTGGCCCTGTGCCTCACAAGGCTCTGCAGCCATGCCTCTTCTTTGGAGTGGAGTTTTAAGCCATCGTGGCATTACTGGGAGATCACAAACATCCCTGGGTTCAGACCAACACCTATGCATAGGCTTATGATAAAGAAAATTGTGACAAAAATTATGTTTCTAAGCTGGAGGAAATACTACATGTGGAATAATTTTTTTTCTGTCCAGATTGATTCCACAGCAATTATGACAGATTAAGATCAATGTACATAAATGAATCATGACCATGAGTTTTACAGGTCTCATTCTAGTTTTGTTAAAATTGATGGCAAAACTATAAATATATTTCCACAGACTTTTACAGGGCAAAATCAGGTTTTAAAAGAGCCAACCTATTATTTTAGAAAAGCTCGTAGGAACTTTGAATTAGCTGTTAGGTTTCTTCTATTTTATCATATTGTTGTTGTAATACATGAAAGAATTACAAAATTTAATTAGGGAATGGTTCTTAGGTCATAGCAAAATTGGCACACTATACACACAATAAATGTCTACTTTACTTTTAATTAAACAGCTTCCCCTTAAAGGTTTTTAATCACTAGTTTAGATAAGTGGGATTTTTAATGATTGTTAAGGAACTGAGACGAGTGGCTGAAAACATGCACCTGCATGCAGCTAGAAGGGGGTATTATGGAAAATGTTATTGAGACTGTAGGAAAGCTTTTCTTTATGTTTAATATATTGTTAGAATGAAGAACACTGTCATAACTCTCACTAAAACTGGAAAATCCCTTTACAGTAGCTTGTTAGAAGCCATCTTGGTATTAAGCTTTTAAAGTGCCCTCCATTATTAGTGCAGTCCTTATTTGTGCTTACCAAGTAGGAGTGCAATGTAAAATATTCCAGCTCCACCAAGTGACACGAAGGTAACATTAAAGAAATATAAATTGAAATGAAACGTTCCATTGAAAATTATATATTAAACTTCAAAACTTTGGACTTTTCCTATGGGGCTTCCCCCCCGCTTTTGTTTAAAAGCACTGCTTATATGCATAATCATACGTCTTTGTATTTATTCTCTGGTTTATTGCTAGAGTAGCTTAATTGCAACTCTCAAATCACACATTCATCTGCTAGTTTTAATTGTTTTTCCCACAAACTTTATTTAGAGTGGTATGATTTAAAAATGTTATTCGGTATCAATTTCAATTTCAAGAAAACTTCAAGCACTCATGCTTTTCTCTCTGGCAGCAGACCTTTTCTCATCTTGGCAGTATTTTGTGTAGTGCTTTTTTCCATGGATGTATATCCTGCCATTTAAAGCAATATGAAATAATGTGTAAAGACCCTCTGACAGGAAATCAGGAATGACATGTTTGAGATAAAAGGGTGCAGCCACTGAAACGGTGTCTGATGAAGATTTAGAGTGATGGCTGAAGCACGTGAATTGTTTATCCATTCTGCCACACTATTGCTGCAAGCCAAGAGAGGTGTAATAATTTATTTGGAAAATCACAGTTTAGTACAGTGAGAAAAAGTAATCTACCATGGCTCTGACAGGCCAGGCAGATAGATATGAAAAAGAGAAACAGATCTATTTCTCGAGATGTAGGCAACAATTATGAATGAATAGACAGCTACCTTAATATATGAATTGCCATCTCTCAGCTGCTTCAGCAGGTGGCCTACTCGGTGAACTCTGCTCCAAGTTACCCATTCAAAGGTTTGATGTTTCTGAATACAATGCATCAGGAGACTTTTTACAGATCAGTGTGTATATATATATNCCTGTTCTTTCAAAGAAGACAGCTGCTTTTGCTGTAAATAATATTAAGAGGTCTAAGCTATTTAGACACCACAGTAACATCACATTGCTTTGATTGCTAGCATCTACCCCTGAATATGCCACTCCTCTGCTGTCTTGGTTCTCCTCCTCAGTCCCTGTATTTTACACCAAGTGGTCCAGCAGCTTCTGAGTAGCTGCCTCCACACCCCGGGTGCTGGTGCCATCCTGCAGCTGCCCGAGGGAGGCTGCAGCCAGAGCAGCCTGAGCATGCTGCCACTGCTGCAGCACTCTGCTGGCTGGGTCTTCCTTGTGCCCATTAAAAAGGAGAAGTGGGCTGAAATGCCAATTAGATAATGTTGGCACTTGGCAAACAGAGCTGTCTGCCAGTTTGCAGGCAGTCTGGGCAGTGTCACAATGAATCCGTCAAGAGGCAGAGTCTCCCCATGGGATTCAAAATCCAGCTGTCACTCAGTGCTACAGTATCTGGGATTTAGGTGTCAGGGTATCTGTAGGAGGGGGTTGATTTCCCTATGGAAAGTGGGTGAAATTCCTTTCCTAGATTTCTGTGGCATCCATTTGATATGAGCCCATCTGAGTCCTGAAGTAACTACATAAAGGAGAAGGTGTGATGCATGTGCAACTTCCTAGAAGTTTCCTTAGCATCCTACAAGATGCTAACACAAGAATTTGTAAAGCAATAGTGAGCTTGGGTTTTCTAACTGCTCCCTGCTCCAAAGTTTCAAAAAACAACAGCATGCCCCAAATAACAAGGCTGTGTAGTTTGCCCTGTTCCACTAAGATAGAAGAGAATAGACTGGAGGGTTCTCCTGGAAAGGACATGTGCATCAATTTTCTTCTCTCGATCTCTGAAAAACAAACTGCTGAAGTATCAAAGGACATGCTGACAAATATGTGACTTCATAAAAAAGTGCAAACCTATATGATGTCAAATTAGCACAGCTGGTTAGAGCATGGTGCTAATAATGCCAGGGCTGTGGGTTTGATCCCCAGAGGGGTTGTTTACTCAAGAGTTGGACTTGATGATCCCTGTGGGTCTCTTCCAACTCAGAGTATTCTGTGGAAAGATATTTTCAAACAAAACATCAAATGCTTTTTGCCATTTTTGCTCTCTCTTTTCATTAAAGTGTTTATGCAAATTAGAAGAGGGGGAAAGGTAATATTTAGCAAATGCTTGATGTTATTGCTGCAAGTCTTGAATAATTCTGTTCCTCTGCCTTAGAAAAGGAAAGGGCTAAAACCATACTGATGAGTCTTAATCTTATTAAAGATCCATGTCTCAGCTGATCTTGTAACACTACAGACTGACTGCCATGAGTGACACTAGCTTGGGGATTAGGGTGTCAGAGGAACCAAGTGAGAAGTGACGTCAGGAATATTAGGAAGTTGATATTAGCCATGGAAGACCCAGGATATTCAAACGTGATAGAACATTTATCAGTCATCCTGTGCCATCAGCCAAAGCCTGCTTGAAGATGACTCCATGTCTTGATGCTCTTGACAGCTGGGAGATGCACAGAAGTCCTCTGAAAACACAAACATGCTTTGTGTCTCACTTTTCATAACCTTGCAACTTGTGCCCTCACACAGAACGTTTTCAGTCAGACTTGGGATAACTTTTCATACTAAATTTACACAGAATCCAGCGAGGTTTGTCTTCAGAATGTTGTCTTCATCAGAAGGGAGTACACTGAGCATGTTGATAAAAAACATCATTTCAGAATCAAGGTCTGTCTTTAGAACCATGTAGTTAAGATTGCCATTTCAGGCAGGTGGATGTTCAGCCACCATTCTCCTGTCAGGAAAGATGTGACATGATGAAAGATAAACCCAATATTTGTTAAACATGAAAAACTACAAAGGTTAAGCACACAATGCTTTAACATAAGTGTCAACATAGTAATTAAACTAAGCAGAATAATGTCTGCTGCAAGAATAATTTTTTTTTACTTTTTTTTCTTTTGAAATGCAGCATTCAATAAGGCTAAGATTTTAATATCCCTCAGCAGGTTGTGT
This sequence comes from Rhipidura dahli, assembly GCA_013399225.1. Taxonomy (NCBI): domain Eukaryota; kingdom Metazoa; phylum Chordata; class Aves; order Passeriformes; family Rhipiduridae; genus Rhipidura; species Rhipidura dahli. The sequence goes on from VXAC01004964.1 coordinate 23,416, forward strand.
AAACAAGGAAAGATTGTGCTAGCAGACTCCTGAAGTATTAGGGGTTCTGCACACAAAGCTACAGAGTCAGAAGCAGAGCTCTGGCTAATACTCAGGATAAAACAGAGTGGTCCCTGGGCCCGTGGTGGAAAAGTGCTCTTATGACACTTAAATCTGGTGAGCTCCATGAATAAGTGCAAAATGGAGTTTTTAAAACCCAGACTTAGAAAAATAAAACAACCACTGTGTCTTTCCCAAAGTCTTCTACTCTGTAATCTGAAAGTCTTTACATCTTAATGTTGCAGAGGCCAAGGAAAGCATTTCCTTTTGATGAAGAAAAGCAGAAATCTTTTCCTTGTATAATGCTAGAGGACAGTACTTGAAGGAAGGAAGAGTCAGAAGAGATGATGCTTCAACACTGTTTGGGGAGACAACTTTCCTAGAGGGAGATTTGAGAGGTAGGCTAAGTTTGAACCTATAACAGAACCACAGAATAAGCTGAGTGGGAAGGAACCCACAAAGATCATGGAGTCCAGCTCCTGGCCCTGCACAGCACCATCACAGAGTCACACCCTGTGCCTGAGAGCTTTGTCCAAATGCTCCTTGAACTCTGTCAGCCTTGGTGCTGTGACAGCTGCCCTGGGGAGCCTGTTCCAGTGCCCAGCCACCCTCTGGGTGAAGATCCTTTTTCCAGTATCCAACCTAAACCTCCCCTGACACAGCTTCAGGCCATTCCTTTGGGTCCTGTTCCTGTTCTCTGATAAGAGAAAGAGATCAGTGCCTGCCCCTCTCTTCCCCTCACAAGGAAGGTGCAGACTGCAATGAGATCTCCCCTCAGTCTCCCCCTCTCCAGGCTGAACAGAATAAGAGACCTCAGCCACTCCTCACACAGCTTCCTCTCAAGGCCCTTCATCATCCTCGTGGCCCTCCTTTGGACACTCTTGAATAATTTAATGTCTTTCTTATGCTGAGAGCAGAGTCACTGGCACTGTGTGGTGTGGGAAGCGGGGGAAGGACAGCATGGAGAGCTAGTGGTGATAACTGAAGTATTTCACCAAGAAGCACAGGTTATGCAGGTACTTTTGGCCTGAAACTCCTTGCTCTGGAGGAAACACTTCTCAGAAGACTTGTAGGCTTGACTTTCCACAGCTTCTTGCTGGAAATTAGTAGAATAATGCATGATTTGAAAAACATATGGACCCTAGCAAGCTGTAAAAGTATCACTTATCCTTATCATTCTGATTCTTAACCCCAGATGCTTTCCCCTCTACATCTGTAAATGCTGTGGGATCCTTCAATGTCTGACTTTCCCCCAGATGTACTGCAGAGAGCACTCAGAGTAAAAGAGAAGCATTGCAAAGATTTACTTCCCTGTTTTTTTTTCACTGAATTTACTGCATTTTTTCTCCTCCACAGGACTGGCTATGTATTAAGGTTTCTGCATGATAATGTAAAGAAAAGGGCCACTTATATACTGCTTATGTGATACAACATCTGATACAAAAGCAAGCTCTCCTGAATTAATCCTACATCCTATCCCTCCCTCCCACGATCTTTCACACGACATTTGTGTGCCACATTTTTGGATGATAAGCATAGCTCTCTCAGAGGCCTGTTAAACAACATGGAAATCCCTAGGACTGTGTAAATGTAAACAATAACTGCAAACTCCTGCCTGGAGGATTTTTTACCCAGCTACTCATCTCCATATTTTAGCACCTCTATCACAGACTTGGGATGTGGAAGATTGCCATACTTTCGTTCTTGCCTTAGTCAAAACTGACATAAAAGGATTTTTTTTTTCTTTTAATAATTGTGTGATCACATGGTAACTTTTTCTTACTTATGCATAAAATTTGGAGTAACTGCCCAGTGGATAAAATTACTCCCATGTGGAACTGCTTGTTGAACCAGATCCCCATATAACCCCATTGGACTTAGGGTGAAAAGCTGCAGTCCTTTTTAGTTCAGCAATGCATCTGTCTTCCCTTTAGAACCTATTTAGGCAGCAATTAGTCTGTGGTGCACTGGTGCATGGTCCACATGCAATACAGACTAACTAATGGCTGTTATTATTTGGGGAGGTGGGAGGGAATAAATGCAGACAACAGCTAACTTTTGTGGTGTCAGTGTTTTATCACATATTCGGGGGTTTGCCTGATGCCTGAGTGGATGAGAACAAACAAACCAACACAACAACTCCCCACCAAATTCACCAGACCTCAATTTCACGTGTGCAGTCTAGACTGCTTGAACACTTGGTTAGTTCTAGAAGAGATGTTACCTCTTGCTCTGAGCTCTGAAGTTCCTAGGCAAGAGCAACTCCAATTTAGAAAAGCACTTTATTAATAGATACTCAGTCTTACAAGAGGTAATTTTTCAAAAGATCATATTTAAAAAATCATCCTTAAGTGTACATACCTGCCACAGTTAAATGCAACACTTGACACTGAACTAATGAAAATAAATCTGAGTGCATGGGAATAGAGGAGAATCTATCATTTTTATATTTAATTTGCACTTCTGATGGAATTTTCTGCATAATTAGTAGCAGTATAGCCTCTGACTGTTGTGGTAAACAGTTTACCTTGTTGAGTGCTCAGGATTAAACACTAAAAAACACCAGAGAGGGGAAAATAAATTCCAAAGAAACGGGGAAAAGGTGGTTGTAAAAATTTTGTCAGGATGTTCTTGTTGAGTTATAAAATCTTGAATTTTAACTGTGTAACTCTATTTTGAAATTCATGGCATGGAAGATTGAAGCCCTCTTTTGCACTGCTTGCACAATGTTTTCGTGGCTGTCTATATGGTTCTTTTTGCTTCCTGGTTCTTACAACACTGAATGTTTATTACCAACCTCCAGTATTAGTTTTTCTTTATAAAGTTTGTCACCACAATTGACAGGAAACAAAGTGAACATAAAACTGAACACTGTGGTTAAGAATTTTCCTGTAATACTTTAGATCTTGTGTTTAAATGCTTTAAGGTTAATTGGTAAGCACACATAAAAATTATTACACTAGTGAACAGCACAAGAAATTATTATATTCTATCAGTCATTCAAATGGAGGGATTAATCTATGTTGGGAAGATTAATTTCCTATATGCCAAAAATAAAAGTTTTGTTTTGGTTAATTATCAGTCGTATAAGATGGGTCTTTTCCCTTATATTTTAAAGAGAAATATTTTATTAGCAGAGAATTGTCATTGTAGAAGACAGGCATGATTATGTCACTTATTACTGAATGAATAGATACCCATTTATGTTAGTGTTTTTTAGTCATAATGATGCAACCACCCTGTACTTGGAAATATCTGTATTTATAGCCTGTAACACAAAGAAATCTGTTGAGAGGGTGAGTCCCTAGAGCACAGGCTCTGTCCTTCTCTGGTTTTTGCTGAGTTCAGTGCAATGAAAGCACTTAATAAATAACAGCTAATCCAAGACAGCTGCTGACCATTTCAGAATTTTGATATTTGTGTCTATTACTTACCTGTTTTTCTGTTTTCTTAATGAAAACTCTCAGTTTACAGAACAATTGTCAGGAAGGGATAGTTTTTGTGCCCTCTTTGAAAAACATGGTCTTCCTTTAACTGGAATTTTAGTTCATAATTCTGCCTATGATTCATAATAAAGTGTTCTCAGGAACTCATTTACCAATGCCAAATGGAAAGCAAAACAAGATACACTTTATAATACTTACCTAGTGGCTTAATAAATTCTCACAAGGCATCTGAACCTGGAGAAAATAAAGTGAAAAGAGAAAGAATAAAGTTTGGACCAAATAAACAGTAGTTTTAATAACCCGATTTATGGAGAAAGAAAGAAACTGTAGGTATTATTTCTGTTGCTGATGCAAACAGAACCCAAGATGTTAATTAAAATATTATGGTCTTTCTCTTGCTATAGTAACAGAAACAAACCCACCTAAAAGTAGTATAATTTTTAATTCCTTAATTGAAAATAATAAAAATAGATACATAAACCAGTATATATATCTATACAACCCCCATGCATTTGTATCCACACATACAGAAAATAAGCATTTTCCTAGGAGCAGCAGATACAGAGTCCACAGTATCTAGAGCTACTTATAAATTTTCTTTATAATTATATTTGGGATGTCTTTATGTAGAAAGGGATAGTGATAGACAAAAGTGATAAATTCTCCCGTTATTAATGCTGGAGTTTGCGTTTCTGCCTGAGCAGTTAGGAAAAGCAAATGTTATTGATGTGTTAAAAGGAAATACTTGTTAATAACTAGATAATTTTAAGATGTTGGGTTCATACCATCTGTTAATCTTAGTTGTGATTAAAGAGGTAATCCTAATGCCCATTATTCCTAATGACAAGACCAAGCAGGCTTAAAGCATTAGCCGTCGGAGGCCAAAGAGAAGAAGCAATGAAGGATATCAGCAATCTTAGCCACAATTGAGGAATTGGCCCGTCCTCTACACAACAAAAGTGATACAAAAGAATTACACCCTCACTAAAGTCTATTTCCTCGTATAATCACACAAAATGATTTTTCTTAAATATGATAATAAATCACAGCTAAAAATCAATGTGGCAGGGCCCAACTGCTATGGCCTGATAACGCATCAATCAATATTTAGTATTTAGATTTTAATTAATACATAGCAAAGCAGAGGCCTTTTAAGAGAGAAATATTATCTCAGATAAAAAATCCTGCACTGTTAGCATGCAAAAGTTGTTGCTCATATCTGTCATTGATCAATCTGCTAGAGTTGTGATTAAAACCCCTTGAAAATACCAGACAAGAGCATAAACCAGACAGCCAGAGAAGATGTCTCAGGCCCCTCAGTGTGCAGGGCTGCTAGCACGGGGTGCTGGGAGAACCTGAGGCACAGCCTCACATGGTGTCAGCAAAACCCATCCCTCCAGCACTGCTGGGCAGGGTTCTGAGGAACCTGTGACACTTACAGAGCTCCAGCTGCAGAAAAGGAATGACACATTTTGGGGCTGAGGACAGAACTTGCACCACCTGACTGTGAGGTCTGCTCACCCCAGGTCACAGCTGCTTATGGGATTTAAAGAAATTACATGATCACAAATTATTTTAACATTGGATCTTAATTTTTTTTTTTTTTTTTTTTCTTTTTTTTTTTTTTTTTGACTAGAGATGATGTCCAGGGATTTATTCTAGCCTGTTCACTGTCTGATTACACTGAAGACAGATGAACTGGATTAGAAAACACAAAGCAAGAAACATTGTCACACTCCACAGCTCTCTTCTTGATAATTTCTAGGAAACACACTGGACTAGGTCCTCACATTTGATTCCAGTGTGAATGATCTTCTTTTTGTAGTTCTTTAAAAGAGAAAAATAGAAAAGAAAGCAAAGGAAGAAAAAAAGGGAAAAAGAGAAAAGGAGGAAAAGGAAAGGAAAGGAGAGGAAAGGAAAGGAAAGGAAAGGAAAGGAAAGGAAAGGAAAGGAAAGGAAAGGAAAGGAAAGGAAAGGAAAGGAAAGGAAAGGAAAGGAAAGGAAAAAAGAAAAGAGAAAAGAGAAAAGATTGATGCTTTTTCTGAACATAATTCAGGTCCTATTAAAGCCACCTGCAAATGCCTCCAGACTTTGGTGGCTGAAGCACCAAGCTGATGATCCAATCTTTATATAATTATTTTATTTTCCTAAGGACAGATTCCATGGCAGTGTAATTGCAATGGTAATAATGGGAGGCTTTAACATCAGCTGACTTTTTCCAAACAAGAGCCTGCATTTGGCATGAATTTACTTTTGTTTTGTATATAATTTATGAACAACTGAAACACTAGGAAAGAACCATGACTTAAAAAAAATGAAAATCTCAGAATAAAGATGTAAAGAATTCTGAATAAGCCATTTGATCCTGCAGCTCAGTTTGCCTCACAGCTTTTAGAGACGTGAACTCCACTGAATTTCCAAACTCAGAGAAAAACAAAGAACAAATATTTATTGTTTTTTATCCGTGAACTTGTCAGTGTGTGTAAGTGAAAAAGTTCAGAAAAATAACAGAAAAATGTATAATACTTTCACCAGTTCTGCCACAGAATTTGTATAAATTATGCAATGATGGTACATAGGTCAAATTCATACAAGGTGCAGGTAGAGTGATTCCTTGATTCAGCAGTATATTAAAGGAAGGTTATTCTTTGGGTGTAAATTGACCATCAGTCAGAGCGTAGCTACATCCAGCTGTGTCAAGGCAGTGCAACCTGTCTCAGCAAAGCCTTCAGTGAGTGTAAAATGAATATAACTTATTCAGATGGTGGGACATGGAGCATAGCTGGAAAAGCAAATGTCATGTGGACAGTTTCCTCCCCTTGGCTGCTGGCAAATAAATTCTGCTTGTTCTGTGTACTTAGTATCTGGTGCAAGTTATGCAAGCTCGTGCCTGGTAGGGGAGATGTAATAAAAGCATGTGAGGGAGCAATGTCATCACAAGCACTTGACCTTCCCCTCTGGCAATATGGAGGCTGTATATTTTGTGGCAAGCATTGCAATTGTCTTTATGTTGGTGTGTGCTATTCTGGGTTTTATTCCTGCTGTATTCAAGCATTAAAGCTCTTAAAAAGACCATATGTCCTGACCTTCTCTGTCCTCTTGGATGAGGGTGCATTCATCCCTTAATTTGGATATTTGGGTTTCCACAGCTTCTCACCATAATCAGGTCTTTGTTCTCCTATCTTGTTTATTCCTGTAATCTGCCACTGAATGAGCTTCTGCTACCTCCTGTAACCCCAAAGCTTCAGAAATATGTGGGAAAAGAACTGTATCAGAAATAAGTAATGTTGGTGACCTCAGTATGAGGGTGTCTTAAAAAAGGGTGTGGAAGTATCTGGAAGATGATAAGGATCATAAATCTAATAAAATACTCAAATAACTGAATTACAAGTTGGCATAACCAGGAATAAATATTTGGGTCTGTAAAACTGCTAAGTTTAAATGAAAGTAGGACGGAAGGGGCAAAAGCTACCCATGTGAAAGTTGCTACTCCTACTATTTTAAATGAATATATTTCTATATTGCGTTTATGCCATACTCAATAGGAACAAAAGCCACATGCTGCACTTCCTCAGCAGGGCTGGACCTCACTCTTTTAATCTGACCATCAAAGCAACAACACCTTGAAGTTTATCTGTGACCTATCTGTCAGAAAAATAGGGAAGGAAAACAATTTTTACACATCCCATCTTCCAATGCTTTCTTTTCCATGCATATAAGAAAAGCACCTATTTTCTGCCATCGGTACCAGGCCAGCTTCTAAATTGGCACTGCTATAAGATGAGAAAAAAATTCTGTATTGTATCATGCTGCAACCCTCTCTTAAATAAAGTTAATAAATTATGTCCTGCTCTTTCGAGCAAGAGGGTCTCCCCTTCCATGAAGTTCAAAATGAAACTGTGATTCCCAGAAGTTGCTGCAAGACTGCACAGGGACCACCTCTCTAAAACTCCAGGATTAAGAGAACTTCTCCCTTGTTCTTTACCTTCTAGCATTATCCTCATTATTTACTGACTGACTCTTCCCCACCAGTCTCAGGCTTCACTTCCTCTAGCCCAGACATCTTATAATACACTGGAAGAAGATGAAGGAATTAGTTAATTCCCCAGAGCTGGCCCAGCCCCACCAACCTGCAAATTCCTATAAACAAGCTGGCAACTGTGATCTTTCCTCTAAGCCAGCGAGAGGATTAACTCCTTCCCTACTTTAGTTCACAGCTCATTCACAAGCTGTTCACTTTGCACACCCAGTATTTGATATCTGCTTTGATTGGACACAGTGGGTCACCTTAGCATGGTTTTCATTCCCTACTTAGTTCAGCTAATTCAATCTGAGGTAAAAGTAATCACAGATATATTTTTGCTAAATGTGCTGTTAAAGAACTGACCATTCCCAAAAAGTGCTCTTTTTGAAAGGTTTCAGTGAACTCCTTTGCTAGGCCAAGCACAGAGAGGACATGAACACAGACACTGCAGACTTGTGTAAAAGGAGATTTTAGACAAGAGGTCATTTTTCTCAAGTTCTAGTAAGTACTGTTGATGGGTGCAAGTACAAAGCCAAATTAAAGTTGCAGCTGAATGACAAGATATTAGGAACTACATATGCAAATCTATGGAGGACATATGTTCTTACCTTTAAAAGGCTAGAATATTTAGTTTATCCTGGTATTCTACAACACAAACTGATGTTTAAATACCAACAGCTGCACTCCTTTCTGATAAAAAGAATCTTGCATAGCACCTCAAGGTTAATTATCAGGGACATCTCTTTATGAACTGAGATTCCTCAACCCTTACCTTGCAGACCAATTTGCCAGTTCTAGCCTACAAAAACCTTTTTAATTTGGTCAGGCCAGTGGCACCAGAGTGCCTGTCAGTCATACACCTACAGCCCCCTAGACCAGACCTTTCTAACTCACTGCATGTGGGCCAAGCTCAGCTCATGAAACATCATTTGCAAATCTATCAGCAGCACTGGACTTCTCATTAACCTTTTTGCTGGGTATAGAGAACTTCTGACAGAAGTCATAATAATTGGAACAATTCCATTTTTTTAAACCCACTTTGGAAATTTTGCAATGAAAAGATCATATCTTCAGAATTTTTTTTTCCCAAGAAGTTTAAAACTGTTGAATTTAAAAAAAACCTAAAACTCACTTGGTTTAATCTAATCTAGGGGTTTATATGAAGTATTTAAAATTGCCTGCAATCTTCTTTTTACCATAAAAAGTAACATTTCTTTTTCCTGGGATATTGATGATTTTTCAAAGTAATTTGAAATTATTTTGTAATAAACATATTGATCCTCCCAAACAAGTGGACAGATGTCCATTTATCCCAATGGAGCACCAAATTCTCGTGTTGGCACTGATTTTGGCCTGTTGCAAGAATGGCTGTAGCCTAAAGTGGGGGTACAGTGATGGTGTGTGGTTGTGAAGTCATTCAGTCTGGTGGGGCATGGGCTGAGTGAGGCTGGCCAGACCTCTAAGAGGAGATTGTCAGTGTAAGGGAACAGGACAGTGCTGAAACTGCTGTTATCAGTGAGACAGGCACTGCAGTGCCTCCTGTGTAAAGACAGACTGACTCTGTTACATTTGCCACTTCTTGGTTAAACACAAAACAGGGGTCTGCCTGATGGCTTGTGACCATTGGACAATCCAGGGTTTGTCACTATCTTGCATTTTTTTTCCCCTGATAATATACATCACTTGATCTTTTCCTCAGGTGTCATTGCAAATACTGTTCTTTGCTTTCCTTTTGGCTCAATTTCAGCTCATCCTTCCTCAGGATTTGTCTCAAAATTGGGATCAACTGCTTTTTCATTGGACTAAGTTTCCCTCCATTTCCAGCACCTGCACAGGTGGCCAGGGGAATATGCTGTACACTAAGACAAGAGAAGTGGTGCTGATGAGGGTGGGCATCAGAAAAGGGGCAAGAAGGGAAATTTCAGCTGTGACAGTGAAGAGAGTGAGAGAAAACACAAGAATCTTCACAAGCAGTAGGGACACTGCCTTTTTCAGCTAATCTCACTAGCCAGTAATCATGCAGCAACATATCATCACGACAACTTGTCAGGCACGCAAGCGAAATATTTGATTACAAATAAAGATGAGTGATTTCCTTAGTGTTGGGCTTTGTAAAATCAACATGTTACATGACAAAGCCCAAATGCTGAGTTTGTCTTGACAGCACCCCTGTAGCTTCTGCTGTGCTTGGAGAGCTGCTCTGACTACAGATGATCAGTAGATATCCTTGGGATATTTATTATGAAAAGCTTGTGACTGAAAGCTTTTGTGAACTGCCACGATCTGAATTTAGAATTAACACTGAAAATTTTCATTTATTTTTACAAGCTTCTGTTGGCCCTGCATGAGTTTTTGCAGCTTTATATTGAAAAATCTTGGTGTTTCCTTTTGTGGAACTGGGATTTGGTATTGTGCAGGGACATGACCTGTGGATGAAGAGGTACATCTTGCCATATCTGGGGAGGTCCACATGCATTTGGCCAAATTATAGACATCCCAAAAATTATGTTTGTCCATGCTCACTGGTTTGCTTGATGTATTTTGGCATAAATACTTTGGAGATACCATCAGTTACAGCTTTTTCTTCAAAGAACATAAAATAAATAAATATTCCACAATTTAAAGTCTATTTTCCTGCTGTATCTTTGTCATTATCTGGCATTTGATGCAGGAAAATAAGGTTATGGTAATGACAGGAAAGAAGCTCTTATGCCAATAGACAAATCTGGGATTACATGCACAAAGAAGGGGAACACATATGCTCCAATACATGCTTATGTACTAATTTAATACATGGTGGCTTTTTATTCTAGCAATATTGTTTGTGCTGCCACAGTTAGAAGTCTGTGCCAGCATTTCCATTACAAATCCACTGTTCATAGGGATTTAGAACATCAGTCTAAACATTCCAGCTCTGGAATGAAACTTGTCAAATGGGTCTCAGCCCAGGAGCAATTTTTTTTACCCATCCATTTGACTGTTAAGTTATAGTGGCACAAAAATATAGTTGCTCCACTTGAATAACTTAAAATGGCTTTGAATGAAAAAAAAAATGAAATAAGTTTATGGCACTACATAATCACTTATATTATTCAGAAGAAACAACAGAATGGATGAAAGCAAAAATGGCTAAGATATTAGCAATTAGCAAGTAGGATAGAAACAGGATATCCTAACAATGCATTTTCTCCACAACTGTTAATAAAACATGATTATATGCACAATCAGTCGCCTTCACTAGACAACCCCTCACATCATGCAGAAAGGTGCTAAAAATGGGTGGGATCACCTAAAGATACAGCTCTATGTGGATAAGAGGCAGCGTGCAATAACTCCCATCAAGTTTCTACCAGCTAGAAAGCTATTTGGTGGAGAGCTGGCAGGGAAGGAATTACATTTGGAGGTATTTCTTTCTTTGCTGTGGGTCACAGGCTCCCACAATTAATGCTCTGTTCACCAAAGTCAGCTACAGCGTTTCCATGTTTGAGGAAGCATCACAGTGAAGATGCTTTTGGTTTCTAGTTAGTGCAAAGGTTTCCAGCTGGCTGTGGGTGGCTGAAGAGGAGCTGGGCATGTGGTGTGGGGGCAGAAGGAGTTCTGGAGAAGTGAACCAAAAGCAGGTGAAATGCAAAGAGAAACTGTGGGAAAAAATTAATTTGAAAAGGGAAAGAAAATTAAGAGAAAAATATTAGTGGAACACCATGCCCTCTGGAAGAAGAATGCTGAGTTTCTTCAGGTTGACCTCTGCAGCTCATACTCTGGCAAAGCTTTGAAGGGTTTTATGGGATTTAGACCAAACAGAAAGAGCACCTATGAAGCACCAGTTCAAGTCTCAGTGATCCTCTGCCTGCATTGTGTTTTCCCTGCTTATCTGGAAGTCCTGTTGATAACTGCTGAAATGCATGAGTAGCAAGGCAAACAGAGAACACATCCTTTGTGAAGAAAATAAGTCAGAATAAAACCAAAAGACAATCCTGAGCAAAGAATAAAAAGATTAGAACTTCCCCTGGAAAAAAAGGTGTCTGGGGGCAAAGAAACAGGATGTGATAGTTCCATATGGAATAATAAAAAACAGGGGAAAAGTTAATAAGGCATAATTATCCACTGTTTCAGACAGAAAGAGGCTTAGAATACAATCCCTTAAATTACATCAATAGGCTTAAAAGTAAACAGAGATTCATGTTGCTCAGGCACAAATGTATTTCACTGTAGACATTGCAGCTGTACAGCACAGAGCAGAACACCTCGTTGTGCAACTCTGTGAGGTGGATGCAATCTCCAATGGAGAAAGTCCCAAAACTCCAGACCGGGGTAGGGCTTAAGAGGTTTCACCATGTGTTTTTTGCACTCCTGTTGGCTCCTGTGCTTGCTGTGGTCACATACAGGCTATAAAACCCCAGACAAACATCAAGTGTGGTCCAGTACACTTGCTTACAAACACTGCCCAAATTATACTGAACAGCTGGAATTACTTTATATTTTTCCCTGGCACAGGTTTCGAGGATTGGAGCCTACATATACATGCACTTGACTACTAAATATTCATGAAAATTGTAGGTACAAACAGAACCATATATACAGATACAAGACATTGCGTGATTAAAATAAAACACTGAAAAAAATCAGGGCCACAAGTGTAGGCAGAGACACTGTAAAAGCTTCAGAATAAAGCCTTAGAATCTGAAGCCATACATGGCTTGTGTTTTTGCCACACATTGCTTAAATGGGCTGGGCTCTGTCATTTTAGTGCAGAGCAGCTTGTTCAGTGTGTAGAACTCAGGCAAAAGTACCCCAAGAAGGCTCATGAGCTCAGCACCATCATGCATTGCAGGAGGGGTGCAGGACCAGAAGGGAGAAAGGAGTCAAAAGTGTCAGGAACAAGACATTGATGCTGCTCTGTGACCCTGCTCAGATGTGTGGTGGGCATGCTCATCAGCCCCATTAGCCCAGGACAGGCATGGGGCCAGGCAGGAGGGATCGAAGAGGCTGGAATTCTGTACAAGCCCAGAAAGAGAAAAAGGGATTTGTAATGGCAGCAGTGGACAGAGAAGGGAGAAAGAGGAGGGAAAAGAAAGAGCTGCCTTGTAGAGAGGGGCAGTCTTAGTTGGTGGGTGAGAAACATTTCTGGACACTGGCTTGTCCTCTCCAGGTTTTGTCTTCCATGTCATCTCAGTTTGCACTCCTTCCTTCCTTCCTCTCTTCATCCCTCCCTTCCTCTCTTTCATTTTTCTTTCTTTCTCTCTCTCTTTCTTACTACTTTCACATTGCCAAAGACTTATTTGGTTTTGGGCACACTGGCAGGTTTCCTTCAAAATGTTTTGTTTAGCACCTTCTGAGGACTGGATCAATACCATGGGTTTAGAAATAAAAATCCATACAGGTGGGTGTTTTTCACAGCACAGTCTGGCACTCAGCCCTGGTGGCATGCAGAGGCACCCAAATCTGGCCTGCTGCATGACTTACTAACCTTATGTAGCTCATCAGATGCAGGTTGTTTTAAACACAAGACAGAAACTGCCATAATTCACCGAATGCAAATGCCCAGGAAGTTGAGCACTGAAAAAAATCCAAGTGAAGGCATTTGCTGCTCTGCCATTTCTTGAAGATAGAATTCCTCCTGTATTAGTACAAGATCAACCTTCTTGTAGAGACACACTCTGAAATTTTACATTATGGCATTTTGAAATAGTGAGGCCTCACTTCACCCTCTACATGTCCCCCTGAAGTCAAGGCATCCACAGACATTTTCCTTTGAGGGCAAAATTTAGTTTCTCATGTATTTGGTCTAGGAATCCTGCTACTGCCAGATCACCCTGCTGCCTGCTTTGTCTCTCAGTTCTCTAATACATTTTTAGACATTGATTGGAAATTGTTAAGCTATGTCTAGACCTAAAAAACAACATGAAAAGGTAGCAAGCCTGATCTTCAAATGGTATTTTAAGTGCTGATTTACACTGGCTAAAATCTAGCCTGACAGGGAATGACATATTGAAAATTAAATACAATGCAGTAATTTTAATCTTGGTTATATCATCTCACGATGATAGAACGTTTATTTCCACAACATTGTCTGCATACAAATATGTTAGCAAATTCAAAATCTACCCACCTAAAAGGAAATATTTGTTGTAAACACAGGCTGATTCCTACTCCTATCTATTTCTCACGCATATGCATACAGATAAATGTGCACACATATACCGTGTATGTACTCATTCTCTGGGTAATCAGAGACACAGATAAAATAAAGCTTCTAGAGTGACAGACATTCTGCAGACAGGGTTGTTAGTTTATGTAGGCTATAGGCAGACTCGACTGGAAAATTTTGATCACTTTAATTTACTATATCCAGCATGCCTGCTGTACTCGTCCAGCACTTTTATCAAGCCCTGTGAGGTGGTATTGATTTTTTTATTTTCTATGTAGGATAAGAAGACAGAGAGTTAGGAGCAAGAGTGAATGAAGAACTTTCCTCAGATTACTGCTATTCTCTAGCTTATTGCATCCTGTCGTTTGTAGTTTCAGATGATGTCCAGTATGTCAGGGTTGCTTGAAGCAATAAACAGGGTGAATAACAATGGAAAGGCTAGATGAGAAAGATTGAAAAAGGAGAAAGAGGCAGCAAAGAAAGTAAGAAAGTGAATGTGAGAAATAGGAAAAAGGGAAAAAAAAAAAAGCAGAGGTTGAGAAAAAGTGTCCTAGGTGTGGAGAGCTTGATAAGTGCATTCCTTTAAAGAAACTGTAACCAGCCATGGCAGTTTTTCGACCAAGACCTACACATAAAATCTATAGAATTGTGAAGGACTGGAAGCAGTGACTTCTGGGTGTTACTTTTTTCACTCCAAAAACCCCCCCAGAAAACCAGAGAAATGTTGAGGGCAGATATGAATTGCATTTTTCTTTCCTGAATGATTACCAACTCACTGTGAAAGGATAAACCTATCTTTTGCATCCAGTTTAAAGCGTGGTCCTAAGAAGAAGTAATACCACAGAGAGTTTTCATCTTACCCTGACCTTCCTTCTACCCCAAACGATTGCTTTTCCTAGAGAGGACTGAAATCTTTTGCTTATTCTGTTAAGTACCCTCACCGTGGCACTGTAACCTCTAGCACAGCAGGTAAAGGGAGATGATTTGGGCTTGTAGATAAAAGCTGCCCCAGGCAGCACCGCCTTTGCTGACCCAGGTGGCCCCGCTTGCTGTGTGACCGTGGCTGGGCACGTGTGGCTGTGGGGTGCAGCCTCTCCCCGTGGGGAGCATTCAGAGCTGCAATCTGGGCTGGGCACATTTCCTGACCTAAAAGTGCTGATCTGAGAGGCAGACTTGCTTCTCTGTTCAAGGGTGCACTTTTGTGTTTAGAAGGAAAATCTTACACGAAATGTTAATTATGCTTTCCCTTGGCTTTAGATGGATAGTGGCTTCTGAAGGGAGGTAGGATTCTGTCCCAAAAAATTGTTTTCTCTCTGCTTTCATCCTGGAGCTTGGAGGTGCAGTTGCTGCAAAGGGTGGTTTCTTGTGGTATCCTGCACACCCAAAGCCTGTTAAAGCAGGGCAGGTACTGGTGGCTCATAGGGAAAATATGGCCATGCAGAAATATAGCATATAATAAACCCTGCACACTGGTGGGCTTGAGCAATCCTGACCCACAGAAACAGATTCCCTCAAGTCATTTAAAAAGCTTTTGCTATTTGTGTTTTATGGCTATTACCGATTAAAATCTTGTCTGATAATCTACTCTATCCTGTTTGTCCATTTATATGGGGCCACTGGCCTTAAAATCATCCAGAATTAGTGGGAAAGATTGCTTTTCCAGGGGAAGTACAAAGAAGATAAAAGGTGGGCAGCCTGATCTGATGCCTTTTCTGTATTCTCTTTAGGGGATGGTGAGGAGATATCAAACCATCCCAGGAATGAAGGGTCTCCATGGCCTCTCTCACCCATTTCTTCATTAGGAGAAGATCTTACTCCTACACAGCCCTTGCTCTGTCTGGGGTCATGACGTGGTGATCCCAGCAGGACTCTGAATCCTCCCTTGTCCATTCCTGATGAGAACCTGGATATGAAATGCCAGATTTTTGAGGGAAGATAGACTATTGATGGGCTTTGCATAATTCTTTCTGCTCACTAGCACAAATTTGTGTCATTACTTCAATCAAAGTCATTTGCTTTAGTCACATCCTAGTTGCAAATACAAAAGTTATGGTCTTTATTGGGATTTAACTTCAGAACATGTCCAGGGACTCTGGCAGAAACATCAGTGCAAAGAGAACAGAATTGATTTTTTTTTTGTGGGCAGATTATGTCCCAGAAATTCACTATTGCAAGAAATATCATTTGACCAATGCTACCAAAATTGAAGTGTAAGGTAGCTCAAATGTAGACAGAATTTAGACTTGGTAAAAGAACCCACAAAAATCAATTCTTTCCTACTGGAACAATTTCCAGCGCAGTGAAAAGTTGTTTACAATTTAACATTGTAAATATCTTAACAGTGAGATGCAGAAAATCAAACTGACAGAGGGAAATTTTCAGATTTTCATTTTCCAAACTGAGAACATCTTGGAAGTTAGAAAATACAACAAAGGAAACCGTAGTTATAAAATTTAATAAATATCCCCGTTCTAGTATTATCTCCAATTACCTATGATATAACATTTTAAATGTAAAAACTGTCATTTTATCTTCTTTTTCATCTAAAATTCAGACATAAGAGATTCACAATTTTTCATTCAAATTCTGAATGTCTCCTTGGTTCAGCATGTTCATCATTGCAAGCTTTTGCTGTTTTTGATGACTTTATGGTTACTGATTGTGCAAAGGCATGGGAAAGGCTGCTCTGATGGTTCTCTGTGCTGGAGGAAGCTGAATACTCAGAGATCTGAGCACTTTGTGGAATGGAGAGGACCCTCGGCATGCAGCAGGCAAGCTCAGCTCCTTGCAGGCTGTATCCTCTGACATTTATAATGTAATTTGCCTGTGACTAAGAAATTTGTTGTGAGGGAGAGCTCACAAGCCCACTGCTCGTTAGATCCATTTGCTTGCTCTTGTTTCATATGCAAACTTCAGTTAATCAGGGAGTCATAAAAATACTGTATGACATTTGTGACTGATCCCACAATGGAAAACAGTTAAATCTTTTCCTCACTGTAGGGGGCTTCCCTATACAAATTTGCGAAGAATATTCTTAAAGTAGTAAGAAGTAGTTAGAAATATAGCTAAATAAGTGGTTGAGAAAAAGACCCTGACTGAATCAGTGGGATAGTGTAGACACAGTTAATAATTTAATTTTCTCTCACTCTTGTGATTTGAAGAGCATGGCCTAAGCAACCATGAAATTCAGCACTAAACAGTTGATTTTAATTTAGCACTTTTTTCTTTTTCTCTTGACAATGCTGGAATTTGGAGTGAAGGGAAGAAGAGTAGTTTTTCATATTAGTGGTGTGTGACAGCAGTTTTGACCTTCTCTTCTTTTTGATGAATTCAAAGCTCATTAATACGGTTTATTTTTGTAGTCACTAAAGAATACCTCAGTCCAAAGAAAGAAGCGTGAAAAAATATTTCTTCCAGTGACAGAAACCACATAAACCTAATATCCCAGAAAATCCACTGGTTTTATATTTTTATCAGCTTTTAAATCCCCTGTGACATGAAAGTGTCCAGCGAGTACCCTGAACTTTGGCTGCCCTGCGTTTCCCTGGGCAAGCTCCTTTCTCTGCTGTGGCTCTCACACCTTTCTGTGCACGGAGCAGAAGCAGCCACAGGCTGGGGCAGGGTTTGCTGATGGAAACTGCTCTGGGCTGTTCTGCCTCTGATTTGGGGAGCCACTCATTCCTTTGGTTTGGGGAATGTGTGCCTGCAACCATGGCTGCAGCAACACAGCAAGAGAACTTAATTTCAGTGCTTTGAATCAGGTGTGTGTGTATTTTTTGGTCTCGTGGCTGTGCCTTCCACTGGAAAGAGGCACTGGACCTGGTAGGTTGGTACACTGCTGGAGTGATGGCAGAAGTACCCAAGTGGGGGAAATACCTGAAGTGTTAGAAATAGTAAAAGACATTCAGAATGCCAAAAGGTTGCATACAGCAACTACTACTGCTTTGTCAAAACTCACAGGCTGGAGCGCTTTTTGACCTGCTTGGTAGGCAGAAATTCTTTCGCATGAAGGATTGCAAGATTCTGATATTTTATTGGAGTTCCAGGAATGAATATCAGTACTTTGAAGTGAATGAATTTTATAATTATTGTTATCATTATTGTTATTTTTAGGTGAATTGGATTTTAAGCTTTCTTATTGAAAGTTTTATTTTGACATATATAAGAGGACAAAAGAAGTAAACCAAATAATTAAAAATATGCACCCATTCATTCTGACATAGCTGAAGCAGAATTTTTTTTCATGACAGGATTGATGTTTTCCAAAGAAGATTTTCTGCTAAATTGTCAGTATTGCTAAGTTAGGTGAAAATATTAATGTTTCTCATTTATGTCCCAGGGACACTTGTGCCAAAAGTGTCACAGCCATGCAAAAAACCGTGGTGAAATTTGGGTAAAAGCGATGCCTTACACACACACACACAAGTCCATGTACAGACAATATGCATATGTGGTTCAGTCTGCATACTCAAACTTAAAATACAAGCCAAGAGCCAAAGGTGGAATACAGCATCCCGTAGATCTAAAAATCAGGTCATTTATTTATTTACACTTTTATAGCCATTTAAAGTACCTAATTCCAGAAGATTTTGTGCCTCAATTTTTATAGTAAATCAATGGAACAGCAACAATACCTCTTTTATTTGAGGGGATGCTGTGACGTGGTTATTATCACCATTGCACACACAGCACCTGAATACGTACACAGACACAGCTACTTGCCTGTGCATATCAAGTAATCACTGCTCTAACTGCATTAACAACAGGCATTTCAACATAAAAACCTTGGATTTATTCATTGGTTTGAATACCCTAAGCACTTCAATATTATGCCCATATTTTATTTTTTTTCCCTTGTGTTTCAGTGGTTTTACCAGAAATAACAACACACTTAATTACAGAGGAGTCTTAGCAGGTAAATGATATAGAAGAATTGGGAATTCTAATAGCTTTGTCTATTGAAAAATGAAAGTGAGATCACATTACTTGAGTAACCAGCTTTTTACAAAGCTCAAAATTGAATAAAGGGTTCAATTTGATTTTAGTTATTTCCAAACAGTAATGAAAAATTGCAACAGAAATAATTTAGACATAGATAAAGAACCTTCAAAATCAATAGTTGGAAAAAATGAAACATATGCTGATGCAGTCAAACAGAATTGAATTTCATATAAATGTTAGCAAATCTATATCAGATTATCACTGTAAAAACTTCATTTTCATTGATTTATAATGTATTATTATTGTTTCCACCAAACTGCCATAGACAGCCATTTAAGCAGCTGCCAAGTGCCTTAAGGGTAAATAAAGGGTGTCACTGACGGTGCTGGGTTATAGAAGTTTAAGAGACCAATAATTCACAAGTGTGGCAGGTGTGACATTCTGTATATTCATTAGTCTTTTATTTTAATCCTGTTGCCTAAGTATTTTATAGTTTTTTATGGGAGAAGGGTCAGTTGCAGGTTTCAGGAGGCAGCCACAGAGGTGAAAGTGTTTTTGTCGCAGCCTGTTCCCCAGAGGGTTGGGCAGAGTCCTTTTGTTAAGGAACAAAATGACAGAAAAATACAGTAGGAGGTCAGCAGACAGTCTTGGGCTAGAGACACACATTGGCAGGTCTGTTCCTCCCTAAAGGAGCTGAGAAGTAGTCTTTAAATGTAAGCCAGGCTATGGGTCAGTATATGTTTAATGAATGCACAGCACCTAACCCCTGGAAGTTTTTTTTGTCTCCTACTGTCAGATGAAAAAAACAAATATGGTTCACATATGTTTGGTAGAACAGACTGGAGTGCACCCTGTTTTAAATTGTGATTAATGCTAGTGGTGTCACTAGGGCTATTTACTCTCAAAACTGGGACTTGGAGAACATTCTTTTGTACAATGTTTTATTTGCTTTGAGACGCAGCAAATGCTCATGGACTGACTAAACTTCTCCCTAAACTCAGAACAAGGTTCTATATTAAGGAAAGGGTCAGAAAAAATGAATCTGTTTTAGTATTATATCTTCAAAGTCCAATGGTTTGATTTTCCATTTTCAGATTAATGTTTCACTGAAAAGAATAGCAGAAGTTTCATTAAAAATGACTAAAAAAAAATCAAAAGTGAATTTTTTCATGCTGTACAAACTTCTCAAATAGAACAGCAAAAAAAAAATAAAAAAGATATCAACCAATAAAAACTATTAAAAGACAAAAAGTTGTTTTGTGTTGATACAAGATCCTCCCCACATAATTTTTGGTTCAGTCAGCAAACTAAAAAAGAAAAAAAATTCACTTCCTTAGGTAGGAGCATAATTAAGCATTGTGCTGGACCAGGCTGTGCTTGTCCCTTAGAAACAGAACACAATAATTCCATAGTCCATTTGTTTTCTGCTGTTTCCTACATCCCTCGAGCTGCAAATACAGCTTTAATGTATTTAAAAATCATTAAATATTATATTTAACTATATAAGGTGTTTCTTTTCAAAACAGGATTGAGACCTTCATATGAAGAGATATTAAACAAAGACAGTCTGCAAATCTCTTCGTTTTCTCTGTGATGTCTAATGAATCAAAGTTTGGATTGCCTTGTGGATGTGGCAGTTATTTTGTCAAAGAGGAAAAATGGTGCATTTTTATACTTTATTGGTGAGGAAGGGTGGCCAAATCTTGAGAAGTAGCATCCTTTATTTCACTGCATTTGCAGTGGTGCAATACATGTATTTGCTTTTGTGTATGGAATGTGCTGGAAAAAGAGATGCTATTGGCAAGCTCCCATTTCAATGCATGCCCAGAAGAGGTGCAGAAACCTGTTCAATAATTCAGGCAGTGGTGACCTCAGAAGTATATGTGTCTGTTATCTGCTTTGGCTCATGTGATGTGATTTTTGGCTGCAGAAAAAGCTTATGGTGAAAATCATATCAAGTTGACCAAGCCAAAGTAAACACACACACACACACACATACACACATATATATATTTTGAGGTAATTTTTGGCCATTGAGATCATTCAGCCCTTTAAATATTTAAAGGAGAAACAAGATTTGCCATGATCATAAACATTTTATTTACTTTTTCCTCTGTTGCAGCATGATTACTTTAGGTAATAAATCCAGCCAACAAGGAGCTAAAGGACAATTATTGCACACTAACAGCATATGTTCACTGTCACACTATGAGGGCTTTATACAAGGAAAAACCCCACAAAAACCACGCAGGCTGAAAACCCACAAGGAGAGCAGCAGGGAATAAATGTGGTGGTCCCTGTTTGCTTCGATGGAGGGGTGGGTTCTCTGCCATGGAAGGCAAAATCTCACCTGGGTGTTTCTGGCCTCACAGAACTGAAGCAGCAGCAGCAGAAGGCTCCCTCTGAGTGTTGCTCTTGGTGTTTCAGGTACAAGAGAAACACAGGCTGCCCTCACTGCCACTGCAAGGCACAGCTCCTTTTAGGAGAAGTCCAGAGCCCAAGGGTGCCTGTTGGTTGTATTCCAGTTCTCATGACTTCCAAATTTACTGCACCCTTTGCCAACCCAAACTCTTCCACCACAAAACAAACACGCTCCTGCTTTTCCTGGTCCCAATCCAACATGGTGGTGCTTCAGCACGTATATTTGCACTGATGCTGATTCCCATCATTACCAGTGGACCAAATGTCCACTCTAATTGATTCCAGGTTTTGGAAATAAAAGATCTGAATTGTTGAGAATATAAAGCTCCCACAAATGGTAAAGAAACCGTGAATCTGAAGGCTGTTTTAAAAGACAGGACATCAGATGGACATTGGGGAAACAGAGATGCAATGTCTGCTTCAGACAACTCCTAGATAATCTCAAGTGAATCATATAAACTCAATGGTGTTTTAATTTCCAGTCTGTCAAGTGAGGGTAATATTTTTCTTCTTGACAGAGTTGAAATCTGTTAATGATACAGAGAGACTTAGATAAATGATGCCAGATTCAGGAAAAGGATACTGGAGGATTCATGCTTTTGGAGAGTGAGTGCATAAGAGGAATATCAGAAAGAGGCTGGAAAAATGTATCCTGAAAATATATATATATACACACACACACACACACACACACACACACACACACACACATATTCAATTTTTCAACAGAATCTCTTTATTACATAAAACTGAATGGAGCAAGGAAAGGCAAATCCATGAACAATCTCCAGCGTTCTCTCACAGAGAATAGTATTTAGCAAGTTTAAGGGTGCATATCATTTTTCATGATAAAACATATGTTCATGAGTGTGGACTTTGGATTGGAAGTAGTGCCCACATATAGGAACAAAAGTGTACAGCAAAACAGCTTGTGCTGAGGACCTGATGTCTATTGTACATAAATTTTGGGTTTACCTCAGAATAGCACATACAGGCTGAATGCCCAGTTGCTGCTGGTGCATTAAGTGCCCTCCCAGACTGCATATTGCAGTTTATTGTCCTCAGAAAAGAAACCACAATGCAAACCAAAGTTCACCAAGCATGGGCAGCTGCTACCAATGTACACTCTTGAGCCAAATTAAAATACTAATATTTTACCCGTTCCAGCTGGTCTAAATCTGGAGCTCTACATCATTAAGTTTGGTTGGTAGGAACCAGTCTCTGAATTTCCATTCTGCTTTACGCTATTTATTAATCCATATATATAATCCAATATACAAGATATTATGGTATTTTTGAACACATATGATCTGTTACTAGCCCACTTTCATGTGGATGTCATGCAAGAAGCCTTGCAATGGAGCAGCAGCATTGATCCTACTGCCACATTGTTCTCTTAGTCTGATTATTGCAGGTTATCCAAAGAGAGGGCATTATAATAATCTGTATTAATCTGGGGGTGATCATATCGACCTATACAGTAAACTCTGGAGAGGTGTAGTTCACAGGTGTCAGGACATAATGTTTAGTGAAAATCATTACTGTGTTTTAGTGTCTAGCCTCAGAAATTTGATTGTGGCCTGGTTTCATTGCAGAGTTACAGTTACTGAAGACTAACTACAAGAATGGCAGATAAACTGGGTTTCTCTCCATCAGGTGTCACAGACATTTCAAAAGGTAACCCTCATATTCTACGTATATGTATAAAATAATAATGACTGAAAAGCAAGATCTGTAACTACACAAGATGATTAAAATAGAAATGTTTGATTTATCTCAGTTTGGGGTCTAGCATAGCAGAATTTGATTCCCAGGGGTGAGTTCATGGTGCCTTTGGAAAATGGGCTGTTATAGATTTGCCAGGATTACCCCAAACAAGTTGGAATTTGAAAGAAAAAAATTAAATCTTTGCTTTCTGCCATTTAAGTTGTTTTTGTAATAACATATATAGGCATTAACACCAAAACCATCCCAAGGAGTACCTGGGTGTAGGGTGCCATCATCTTCCTTTAGCAAAACCCAGTGAGGACATACTGCTGTACCCAAAGCTCCCATAAGGAAACATACAGCACACCTATCTCTCTTTTGGTTAAAGGAACTAAATATATTGGTGCCAGATTAGTAAAAAGGAGACCTGAAAGTTCCCAAGCTTGGTTCATGCAACAATCTCAATTAAAAACATGCCTTCTGAGCAGTCTAGGTGAGGGGAGGTCCTGCTGGAGGTCTCCAAGCACTGTACAGCTTACATGTCAAAAGTCTGCTGCTGGGGAGATGACAGCAGCATGGCTATTTTGGAATATTTTGGTCTAAAAAGTTATTTTTCAATAGAGAACCTAAATCTGGAACATTTATTCCTACCAATATCCCCACTAAAATATTTTTTTTCCTTTTCTTCACTAAGTTCATCATTTTCAGGGGGAGTGCCTGGATTACGAAAAAAACTTTTTTCCATAAAGCTTCTACTGTCCTCTGCACCAGTTTTTATTTACTTCTGCAATATATAACCTAATATCAGATGTATGTAAGAGATTTTTTTGTACAATAGGGGAAGAAGATAGACAAGTACTGTGTTTTTAAAATGGGATGTTGGAATGTGTTGACATAAAGTGTAGAATTTCTTGGACTCGGGGATTTAGCTGTCAAACTAAGAACACATTTAAGGTTTGATTGTCCTCTCTCCTAACATGAGCAGGCCTCCCATTAATGTCAGTAGAAGTTATACACACTAAAAGAGAAGATAATAGACATAAGTAGTGAACAGGGTAGGAGAGTAGAAACAGACTCCAGCAGAGGAAGAGAATGCATCATTCCTTTTTCTTTGCTCTGTAGTGCCCACATCATTTTGGTTTTGTGCATTTCCAGGAAACCAAAATTTTGACTTGTAGAAACATATTTTGACTAGTTCTCATCTTGAAGAAATGCCATAAGAGATGAAGGATAGATGGATGCCACACTGACAGTTACGCATGATAAAAATAAAGCAGTTAACAAGCTCCAGTGAACACAGGTGGGCAGTGAATCAAAGTGTCTTAACATATTAACCTATACAGTGTAGCTCCTGTGCACTTTTTCAAAGACATCTTGCTTTTTTCATTACTGATGGAGTGAGAATTACTTTTCAGTACTTTTTTTTCTTGTTGCTGAAAACCTTTATTATGTGTTCAGCAGAGAATAGCTCTTGCAACTATGCAAGCTCCATGCTTTTATCTATCCCTGATACTATTGATAAATAGAAACAGTGGAGATAATAACATTTAAATAAGACTGTGGGGTTTCTCATTAAATGTAATTCCCTTCTTAGTCAAACTTCTGTTTTCCTGATGGACGTTCATTGACTTTGGTGTTACTCCTAAGTTGTCCTGAAATGGAGAATCAAACTTATTGGCCTTAACCCTCTGCAAGTAAATCAGTGTTCATGTAATGGTTATTCCTGTGTTACTCCTTTCACCTTAGCACAATACAAAAAACAATAGTTCCACAAAAGGTCTCCTAACAGACAGAGCCAACCCATTTTTTTCTTATCTTCAAAGGATTTTGTGCTGTCGACCAGATCGAACGGCAGATGACACTGTCTAGTTAAAGCCTAGCAGGCAGTGCCCTGACAGCCTGGCTGCTGTATTTCCTTTTTATATATTAAAATCTATGCTTGAAAATAGCATCTGCATGTGACTTTGCACAAGAAACTGGAGGATCACAGGGGTTCTGGTTCATCAAAAGTAACTAGTGCCACCAATGTGCTGAAGCTCATTCTGGGAATAAATGAGACAAGCACAATTACTTGCAGTGTGCCTGACTTCACCTCCTGTATGTAGAGTGGTAAATCCTCAAGTTCTACATGAGGCAGGATTTTGGAGTATTCCATCATTCCTGTGCTGTTTGGGTGCTTAGCTTGATTTTCCTTTAAATTGGATAGTTGAGGAGAGGGTGTAGTGCCTGTTTTAGTTTTGTTTTAAGAAGCATAATTGCTGTTTTAGTTTTGTTTTAAGAAGGTCATGGCTGGCACATGCACATTAGTATTGAAGCACTAAAACATTCCTGCATTAAGCACAGACTTAGGCATAATTTTCATAGCAGCTTCCTAAGCTATTCTGCCTAAGGTATTTGTTCCACTTTGGAGCTTCATTAGTCCTTTTTTTTTGTGATTTGGGGGGGAAATTTTGTTTTCTTTTCCCTTTTAACCTAATATTTTTTTTTTAATCACAGATCTGAACTGTAGTTTATTTAATGACATTTCTCATCATAACAGCAATTAAAATCTTACTAAAGTATTTATATAAATGCAGATGGAGTTCCTATTTTCAGAGACTGCTTTGTTTTTTTGCCAAAGGACAGACACAAGCTGGTGTTATTTGGACCTGCAGGACATTTTTTGGGATTTAGTCTAGTTCTACAGCCCCTAGTGCTTGACTGCTGGAGGTACAGGAGAGATAACAGAAGGAGGTTTCGAGATTCCTGGTTGGTACTGAGAAAAAGGAAGAGGTGCTGGCCAGTGAGAAATTAGTTGTAAGTGGACTTGGGCAGTGAACTTGAACATTGTTGGGGCATCACGGTGCTACCAATGTCCCATGTCAGGAAATGTAGCTTGCTCAGAAATTGTGTCTATTTCCAGGTGAGACCTAGAAGATCTGTTCTGCAGACTAAGCTACATCTGCTTAATTTTGACAGTGGCATTCTCAAAACCACTGATCTTCTCAGAGTGTTGAGTTATTCCCTTAGAGTGGCAGAAAGGGAGGAAGCAGCAGCAGCACCACAACAGATTTGCCCAGCAGTTTGCTGCATTGCACCATGTTTGAATCTATCACCCCCAAAAACTACTGTCTTCAGCTTTTCAACAGGAAGAAGAGAAGACATGTTAGGAGCACCCACCCTACCAGTGCAGTAAATGTTGATATAGATGTATTTCCAACTGTGTTTTCCTACAGACCATGCTTTTCTTTTGGATACAGGCAGCTAAGCATTAGTTTCACTCTTTACAGTACAGCTGCTCAATAATGTACACATCACAGACCCTTTTGCAACATCTTTATTGGCTTTAGTGTGAAGATTGGAATTTCTGTATTTGAGGTTTTCCACTTTTCACAGTACTGCTTGTTTATGTAAGCTTCTCCTGGCCATAAAGGAAGAAAAGAAGATATAGAAAGTGCTGAAGATGAGGCAGGTGCTCCCTTAGTGCATGCAGCAGACTTAAAATCCTACTGTTATTCATGAAAAGTGGGGCAGTCTGGTTGGATGAAGCCCTTATGGATGGCCTGGCTTGGGCAGTCCACTTGGAGTAGGTGTGTTTCTTTTGGGTTCTATTCTGCTGCCATGGAGAGATCAGAGAACCTGATCTCATGCCTTCTGGAATCATTGCCAGTGTTGGAATGAGCTTCCCTGGAGCACATGGCAGAGGAGGCAGTGGGTGGGTACGTATGATGCAGCCACTGTGGCTGAGATTTACAAGTCCTGTTTCAAGGACAAAACAATAATCTTTCTAGCAGGGCTGCCATCATTTAGAATTGCTCTTACAAGCACTCAGCTGACACTGAGGGCTGTCGTGTCACACAAGATCACACTGTGTCCTTGTCCTTCTTAAGGCATAGTCTGCATCCTCAGCAGATAACAAGTCTGCAAACAATGCACAAGTTGTAATGACTTTTTTTTTTTTTGTTTAAGATTCCTTTTTAAGCAATTGTAGTAAATGAAACACTGTCATGCACAGCATCATTTCTGGGCAGGCTCAGAGCAAACATTTCATAGAATTATAGGATCACAGAATTGTTAGGGTTGAAATGGACCTTAAAGATCACCTAGTTCCAGTCCTCTTGCCATGGTCAGGGACATGACCAGCTAGACCAGCTTACTGAGAGCCCCATCCAGCCTGGGCTTGAACATCTCTGGATGCCATGAAGTGCCTCACCCATCCCACAAGATTGCCCCTTCAGTCTTCCAGGATTGCTGAAAATGTTAACCACATGTTTTCTCCTATTTTTTTGTTATCATCTCATGATGCAGTCTTTGCTCCATCTCTCCCTGAGACTCTCCTTTCATAAGAGTTCCTCATTACTCCTCATAAATACTGCTGGGTCAGTAGAGCACACACCACAGGGTACTGCCCAAGCATGCTCTGGTTACTTTCCATTCTCTCTTGACCTCCTGTCATCCTCCAACAGAAATTCTCATCCTCAGACAGAACTTCTCTGCATTCAGGTTGTTTTTCTATTTCTTTCCTTTTTGCTTAGAACTGTGGCTTTGTTCCTTTTTCTCTCCCCTTATTGATACACCTGCATCAACCACTAATGAGACACATATTTAAGTTACTGGTATTTTTAAGCTAAAGGTAAAAAGTTACTGAGATGTCATGTGTTTGTCACTTTGAAGATATTTATTAGATGCTAAACCAAACTGTTTGGTCTGTAGGTGGTTTTAGGTTTGGCTGAAGCTTCCTGCTCATTTTTCAGGATAGCTGGTTGTCAGTGGCTGTACTTACTGTATTGGAAAAGATGTAGCTGTCTATACAGGGAACGATGCAAATCTGTGGATGGAAAGGCACATGTGGTTTGTGTTTCACTCACGCCCTGGCACACACTCTGGAAGTGTCCAAAACACTCATCTGGACATCAGAACACAGAAAAGTCTCTATCATTGTATCTCTTTTCTATATTTTCCTTCATGAAAAAAGGAAAGCCTGTGATATTCTCAGATATTTAGAAGAGGGCTGGAAGGAGCTAAAACAATGCTGAAACACTGCAGATAGGTTGACACATGCTGGGAATGTCTATGTTAAAATCTATATTTAAAGTTCAGGTGCTGGAAGAGATGATCAACAGCCAGTGGCTATTCATCATCCTTGTGTTACCACCTAACCTTGCTGGGTTTGCCTTGCTAAGCTTTATTCTTACAAAAGAAAAGGCTCTAAGAGGCAGAGAATGTCCATCTGATCTGCCTCACCTGTACCAATTTTGTGACACTGAATTCTTGGCAATCTCCTCCCTGTTGTAGCCCAGGCAAACCAGATGCTCTGATTCAACACAGCCCCACAGCAGCTTCTACCATTGTGTTGGTATAAACTCTGAGTTTTAATTTAGAGCAGAAAAAGGCTTAAATAAGTGATGTCCTTGGTCTTATGCATAGAGCCAGGAAATGTGATGTAAAGCACTCCCTTTCTTCATTAGCTGTATGACTTTAATGTATTACATTTCTTTTTTTGACAAAGAAGTTCTTCTTCCACATGTTGGCTCCAGGATTGAGCCCAAGTGTCCACAAGGTGCTCCATACTGACTGACCCTTCACAGCTATGTTTTCAGAAGAGATTGAGGAATGTATCTCAATTTGCAGGTACTCAACTTAATGCACTGCAGAAGTACCTGATTTATTGGCCAGTCACTCTACCACTCTCTGATGAAAATGAAGTTAGGTGTCAGTGTCTCAGGCCAGACATCAGAAACTGTGACAAAACTAAAAAAACCCCCAACACTAAACCACAGAAAACTCTTCTTGAATAGAGATCTTATGGTTCAGTCCATGATTTCAAATAATTAAAGATGTAGATTATTCCAATAATCAATCAGACACTTTCACAGGATGTATTACAAAGTTTGATTACTTTGACAGAGGCAGTTTGAATATGCAATGATGCTCCTGATTTTTAAACAATGATAGTTACAGCTACTAGGACCTTCTCTTTGAGCATCACCCTGGATGGCTGGACTCACACCTTGTTTGCTTGCTGTGTTCTATGTTATTCTATCTTTGTGGGGTACTGAACACCTTTCTGCTGAGCTGATCACAGATTATATATCCTTCAATCTGTCCACTGCTTTTCACCCTTGACAGACACTTCAAACAGCTTTTTTTGTAGGTGCTTCTTAGATGATCAACTGAAAATCCTTTCAGAGCGAATTAAATTTCATTTTGTTTGCCTAAACTAAGTAAGTGAAGTTTAATTGCTTCGAATTTTATAAGTAATTTTAGTATCCATGAAGGTTCTCATATACACATAGTTCTCTGCCCATAATTGTCAATGTGGTGTCTTTTATGAAACTCATACAGATGCATGCACAATCTTCAAGGGGGAAAAAAAAGGATATATCCTTTCTCCCCCACCTCCCCCTGAGAATTTTGAGTTATAGCAGCAGCCAAATACCTCCTGAAACTGGTTAACTTTCATGCATCTTGCATCTTCCTTAAGGTTAAAAAGAGCCACTTCATTTTAAAATAATGTAATAAAAACACTGCTGTCAGGCTGAGACCTTGTCTGCCAAGCCTAACCCTCAGATGAAGTTTTACAGCCAAGTTATAAATCCCTAAAAAATAGAGCTGATATTGACAGAACCTTATCTAAGGAGTACTGTCCTGGTGGTGAGGGGGGCTCAAACTGAGGGTTTCAAAGCAAAAGTGGTCTGATAGCACAGCCTCCATCAGTTGCACAGATAGTTTGGCCATAGGCAAACATCATGCTAGTTTATTTATTTGTTTATGAGTGTGTATTAACCACCAGGGTTTGTATATTCTCAACCTCCCTTTGATCTTTTTTTTTAAAAAACATGAGTTCTGCCATCTGTAAACATTTCTGTGCTGACCAAACCTTTGGCTTAGTCAACATATGAAATCCATAAAGACTTATTTTTTGATAAAAGAAATGGCTAAAGACAATTGACATTATCGTTTGAAGTTTGTGGCATTTCATGTTAATTTAGTAATGTAGAAATGGAACAGAGGCCTGGATTTGTGTAAAGAACTTGTCCAAGGTTGTAACCCTTAACATATTTTGCACATACCCTTTCTGTTTTGGTCTCCTACATAAGAAATTTAATATGATTTTGATTAGTTTCTGATGAGTTGAAATTTTGGTAAATGAAACTCCAGTATTGGAGTTTTCTGTCACTGCTGTATTTGGGAAATGATGTAAGAAGACTGCTGTATTTGCTTCATTGTTCAAATAACAAAAGACATCACTGAAAGATAAATATTCCTACTGTTTGCCTACAACTCTGTTGATCCATGTGTAATATTTCTCAGAATGTTCTAGTTCAAAGCGTCTTCAGTACTGAGTCAAGTCATTTAAGACATCTGAATCCCTTTCTTGGCTCTGACAGACTGATATTAACTTATGACATGACTTTGGCTGAGTCACTTAACCTTTCTGTAGTTCACATTATCTCACCAGATGTCAAATGAGGATTGAAATCCATGTTAGTTACAGAAATACGGTGAGACTTTACTGATTCAAATGAAAGAAGCTACAGATGTAGCTTATGGTTTGCAGAAGGTGTGGGAAGATTTCTGAATGGAAAAAACAGTGTTCATATATCAAGGATACTGAAATTACCATGGTGAAGATTGATTTTTTGGTATCAGGATGGTTAATCTGTGCTCACCCATTCAATGAGTTTGGGAGAAAACCTACGCAGCAAAGTAATGCAACAAGCTGGGACACCATAAGCATCTTCAAGTGATAGACTTGAGCAGCTTCTCTTCATCCCATTGGTGGGTCCAAAGTGTTCACACAGAGAGGGGCATAACCTTGGCCAGAATGGGTCCCTTTTGCCATTTCCATAATGAGATGCAAAGATACCAATGTGAAGGACAGATCCACTCTCAGACAAAGCAAGACTCACGCCCTTTGGACAGGTGAGAAGCATATGCACACATGACACCATTCCAAAAGCTGTATTCTGTAATAATCAAAGATTTGTTAAATGCATCTGTGCAGGACACTAAGCAAGAAATTGAACACCTGCATTTATTTTATGAGTCTACATTTTGGAAATAAATCACATAAGTAGGAATGGGAAGTGTCAGCATGGAGTCCAGACTCACTGGAGATCGAGACTCCCAAAATTCCTTGATGGAGAATGTCAGAATGAGAAATACCTTCTAGTATGCTTGAATGGAGCAAGTGCTGGCTGATTGTAGAAACAGGGAAACATTGGTGCACAGCCATCAGCCTGAGAGTAGCCTCTGGCTCTGTGTGTCCCTCAGCATTGTCCCTGTTCCAGGGATAAATGTCACTGAAAAGGATCCTCAAACCTCAGTGTTTGAGTACGACCAAGTGTTCCACATTAAGATTTAGAAAATGGGAAGCCTTCCTCATCTAGTAAAAATGTTGGTGTCTGAGGGACTTCAAACACCAAAACTCTCACTTCCTCTATTCTCTCCATGGCTACAATGAATATGAACATGTTTACATCCATTCTGTCCATCTGGTAGTTCCTAGGACTTCTGACTGAACCTGGGTCACTGGTAATACCACAGTAACATCCTACTTAGAATATACACCCAGCTGTGTTTGTAATTTTTAGAGCTGAAACACAAGCTGCACCATCTCAAGGAATAACGGGGGAAACAAAACAATGCAGCAAGCCAGCATCCATCATGTGCTGCTCTTCCTGTTCTCTCCCACAGCTCTCATTTAATTTTTCAGTGAAAACTTTTCCGTCTGTTAATAGAAATTCAATAAATTATTTTAATAGTTAATCCAAGATTGTTAGCAAAAGCAGAAATTCTACTAACAGGACTGTGAACAAGTCCTGAGAGCTCAACTGAAAATCTACTTGTTAAATCCCATTCAGAATGTGCTATAGTACAAGATGTTTCTGCTGCTTCCTAGGTAGTAAATATCATACTTACTTTGCTTTGAGATATGAGGCTTAGTTCACAGTTTTTGTCTTCATGGTCCTTTGGATGTGGCAGACTTTTAACTTCAGTCTTAAAGAGAGGATCTATGCATTTTCATTAGGGATCTATGCATTTTAGTCCTTTTTGAGAAATTGTATTCAAGCTTAGGTACATAACCTTAGTCTCTGAAATCCATAAATCAAATATTCTGTTTTTTGAAAATTTTCTGTTTACTGTGAAGATTGTAAGTATTATGAAAATGTTCTGCTTTGTGAAAACCCAGAACGTGGACCTGCCCAGATGAACTGTTAACAGACAGTTCTCCTAAACTGACAAGAAAAGTTTGGAAGGGATTTGAACTGGAAATGCTGAGCCTGGGACTTTGCTTGTTGTGGCAGTAGTCCTCTCTCTGCCTTTTTTAAGACCTTATGATTAATATTTAATATTTAATACACACTCACCTTTTTAATATTTGAGGCTTTGTATATAATATACCGTTATTGTGGAATCTAGCAACAAATCTAACACAAGTGTAGGGGGTTGACCCTGGCTGGATGCCAGGCACCCACCAAAGCTGCTCTCTCACTCCCCTCCACAAGTGGACAAGGGAGGGAAAACGTAACGAAGGATTGATGGGTGATTTTTGGATTGATGGGAGATAAGGACTCATGGATTACCATTATGGGCAGGACAGACTCACGTTGGAGATATTATGTGAATTCATTACAAAAAAATCAGAGCAAGATAATGAGAAGTAAAATAAGTCTTAAAAAAATCCTACCTTCCCCCCACCTTTCCCTCCTTCCCAAGCTCTACCTCTTCCCTCCCTGTGGCACAGGGAGGTGGGAAACTGGGGTCACAAATCGTACCAGGAAACCTGGGCTCCAGTATGAGCTCCTCCACAGGTTCACCTGGTACAGCAAGGGTTTCCCAAGGGTTCACAGCTTCCTTTTGGGTGTCCCCCTGCTCTGGCACGAGTCTCTCCTCCATGAGCTGTAGGTTGATCTCTTTATCCCCATGGTCTTCCATGGGCTGGAAGGCACAGCTGCCTCCGGGTCTGCATATTTGCTCCTTCCCACTTTGCTCTTCTCTGACAGCAACTACATCTACACAATAACTTTTTGCTAAAATATGTTATCACAGAGGCATTATAACCATTTCTGATAGGCCCAGCTTTGGCCAGCAGTGGGTCTGTCCTGGAGCTGGCTGGCATTGGCTCTGCTGGGCTTGGTGGAAAGCTTCTGGCAGCTTCTCACAGAAGCCATCCCTGAAGCCCTTCCACTGCCAAAACCTGGACATGCACACCCAACACAGCAAGCTGTGGGACATGTAGCACTCAGGGGTTTGTTCTCCTGACCAAAGTCAGGCTGACTACTAACCACTTTCATCTTTTTGGTGTGCAATGTTGAGACTTTTCTAGAAAGGACGGAGCAGTAGCATCCCATGGCAAGAACACATGAGATAAACAGAAGTGACACATTCAAACTCATCCATATTACAGGCAAATCCATCTTTTGTTCTGTTTTAGCTGGCAAAAAAGGAGAAATTTTATGCATGCTTTCATAACCCTTTGTCTCTGGACTTGGATTTGGGATCATGTTTAGTGAATGTGGGTGCAAGGAAAAGTGTTTGAATACCAGCCTAATTCTTGAAATGAAGTGTGTATGTTTATTTTAATGACAAAGAGTGGTACAATACATAACAAAATCAGCATATATCATGGTTGATTTGCTACTTTTTTGATCTTCCATATGAGAAGTGTCTTGGTTTGCATGTTTGTTTTTTTTTTTTTTT